>OY744610.1:761117-898617 GCA_963556255.1 Allolobophora icterica | reverse complement strand
CTTTCTATTTCTCTTTCTCTCTCGCAATTGCTCTTGCTCAAGGATAGCAGCAGAGCAGTGTGGCCGAGCAGTTTAGCAGTGCAGAGTTAGTCGCATTAGTAGTCTGAAACTGCGGTTGTGTTTGATAGAAATTCGTGGAAAAATATTTAGGCGATTTACAGATAGAGTTAAGTCGATGCTTAAGTTCTCTAGGGACATTCCACGGTATTGTGGTCCAGTAGAGGTCAAGAAAAAATATTGAAATTTTAAATTGTTAATAATTTCTGTTAATAGCTAGATGGTTCTAGTATAAGATTCCAAAAGGATTTTGTTTTTGCGCTTAGGGTTTTGTGTCGGCTTTGCTTCAAACTGGCACTTTCGGTCTTTTTGCGTTACGGACTCTACATGCAATTTTTAAATACTAAATAGGGAGTTAGAATCAGTGAATGTCATAAGAGTGTCCGCTGGAATACGTGGACAGTTCGATCGAAACTTCAGATTCTGTGTGGATATCTTTTAAACTGAACGTGTAGGCACGTAAATCCTATCTACAACACCAGAGGGAAAATGTACATTATGTCCCTTTATTATTTTCGTATAAACATTTTTTTAGTTTCAAGAATACCATTGTGAAATTTTTATAAGCCATGTTTTAGAAATGTCTGATGCTTCTGTAGTTACATTGTTTGTGAAATTCAGTGTTTGATCTTTGATTGTGTAGACTCTACTGTAGAGGATTGAATACAATTAAACTGTAACAATGTCAAAGACTTCAATTGTTGGTAAAATAGATCTTGTCCAGCGCTTGGAAACGGTTCATATAATAGAAGAAAAGGCTATTAAATCCCAGTAGATCTAATTCTGCGATGGAGCTTATGCTGGAGAAAATAGAACCTTTTTTGAAGCGTCAAAGACACAATAATGTAGAGTGTGGAAACTCTTATAATGCGCCATAGTCAGAAATCTGAAGAGATAGTTGAAACTTTCATGAGGTTTCAGGGAACTTTTATGAAGCGTCAGAGTATGGAAAGCGAAGAAAAAATGGTATAATTTTAAGTCAGCAAGGTGAGGAAAGGAATGAACAGCAAGAGTTGATAGCCAGGCAGACTAACAATTGAAATATCGGGCCGAGAAGTAAGACTCGTTTAATATAATAGTATAGAGATTATAACGGTTACAGACGTATGTAAGTAAATCAAATGGTCGAAGTAAGTCTGCTACGGAGTTCACAACAAACCCTCATTCCGCAAAGCGTGGGGGTGGCGGCCCATCCGGTTGCCAGAGGAACCCAGCCTGACCAGCTGGAATTGTCAGTAGCTGAAAACGATCCAAGATTACGGAAAAATAGAGGCACCTTAAGGCGGAGCCAGAGGTTGCGTTCGAAACCTAGCCCTTATTATGGAAATAGTACAAGGGCAATAGAGGATTTGAACTGGCGACCTCCGTGACCAGTAGCGCGGCTACCGAGTCAGGAACTCTGCAACAGCGCGAAGATCATTTAGCGGGGTAGGATTGGAGTTACCAATTTCTGCCGCAAGGTGGCGCGCGAGACTAACAACGCGCTATATTAAGCGGGGAGGACGATTAGCTCTGGTCTATTAATGACGACAAAGCGAATTGTATTCACTCTCATGTCGCAACCTGGAAGTTAATTTTACCTCTGAGTTGTTCAAAATTCATTTGGCGACTTCTCCGGAATATGTTTCTCTATCAAATGGATTTGGTTTCACAAAGTCGCTCTTGCGTGACGCCGTATAACATGATGTGAAACTTTAACGTTACGTTTGAAATGTCCCAAGATCAATGGTTTCTCTTAAAGTAACGTTCTTAGCCGGATGATATTGGTGTCAAATAATGATGTATGGGAGGCAGGAAGTCAATAGGCATTTTTTTTAATTGGCTATTCTTTCTTGGTCACTTCAAATGTCACGATGATTGAAGTGACCATTTATGTCTCCTTAGACAGGTCAAATCGGTTTCCAGACTATGGTTTTGTGTGATCAAATGCTGAATAAACTAGCTCCAACTTGCCCGAATCGGAGAAGTATGCTCCAACTTCCCGAATTGGAATAGTATTAAACTATTAGTAACTACTAGCTCGCAAACTACCATAACATTTACAGCTTTATTCATTGATGTACTAAATAATTACTTAATCACTCACTTACTAATAGCATCCAACATGTGGGTACCGGCTTCAGAAAAGAATAGAGTTCGGTTCTGTTGCACTTCACTTTTCAGCGTGCAATTCTGGAAGTCATTGTTGCGTGCAGAAATTTTCTCATGTTTGATATTAACTTATTTGTGAATTTGGTGACTCAAAACTAAGTGTTAATTGTTAGCATAAGTTAACAAGTAAAAAATATAACTTTGTAATGGTTGGACCGTCACGCCCCAAACAAAGGTATCGACAGCGTGTTACGTGCAGTGAATGTGGTAAGGAGTTAGATTCAGACTACGCAGATCAGCATGGTAAAAATCACCAGGGTAAAAATGTTCAGTTCATCGCTGTGCGTGAAAAGTCCCAAAAGCAGCTGAGTTTTTTTCATGCAACCGAAGGAAACCGCAGTCTCAGGGTCTGCTTCAGAAAGACCTACACGGGCTGCCGTCTCTGCACCGGACACATCTGATGTTTCTGGAGTTGTGTCAAACTAAGTGTTCGGTGAAAACGACCCTAGTGAAAGTTCATGTTCTGCGAAGAAGATGCTGATCAATCTGACTCTGAGGATGAGAACTTCGACACCCCTCTAACGACGATGTAGTGAAGGATGGCCAGTAGGGTGTGTCTATAATTTGAAGTTTCAAAATTAATATCGGCCAGGCTGTTTTTGTGTTCCACCTTGAGAAACATTAACATTTGCCAAATTAGATGAAAATCAAAAGAGATTTAGAACTGGCGCAAAGCTCGGGAAAAATTACCACTTAGAAAACAATGTCATACATTGTAATTCTCGAAGATCCAAACAATTTCAACACTTAAACATAAAAAATAAGGCAAAAGCAAACCAAGAACCTTCAGTTATTTGTCATTACTTAGTCCCTTTAGTGCTTTTGGGAATCTATTTCGATGGTATTCAACCATTTGAAGAACAAATTGTTTCTCTTCCTCATTTTGAACCAGGGCTTCATTGAAGGACTGCATTAGAGCCACTCCTCTCTCCGCTAAATCGTTCGTCACTCTTAGGGCGAATATGATGTCTTTCGCCTCATTGAACGAATGCTCTGACTCCCATTGTTGTGGATCTCGATCAAGAAAGCGTAATCGAATTTGAGGAGCTGGAAAAGTTTGATGGTAGAAGTAGTAAAAAAATCGGATAGCGCTTTTGTAGATGGATCATGTATGGGAGGAAACCTCTTTGGAGGTTCGTCGGATCCCTGATTGTTGCGCATGTTATAGACCATGCGCTGTTTTTCGTCGAAGATGACTGAATCGTCAAAAAGCTGAGGGCAACCAAGGTCTCCGACAAATACCAAAGGTGTCGGGAAAATGCTGTTAGGGCGACCTGTGAGACTTCCTTGTCTGGGTAAGTATGGATTGCCTTCAAGAATTGAAGATCGTTCCTTGGGGCTTCATTGGGTGATATACAGGTGAACCAGTACTCCACGTAGGTGG
Organism: Allolobophora icterica; assembly: GCA_963556255.1. Taxonomy (NCBI): domain Eukaryota; kingdom Metazoa; phylum Annelida; class Clitellata; order Crassiclitellata; family Lumbricidae; genus Allolobophora; species Allolobophora icterica. Next base: position 895,025 of record OY744610.1, on the reverse strand, counting down.
TGGTCACAAAAAGTGAAACTCGAAATAGATGATTCCACATCTTTTGAGAGTAAGATTGTCGAGATGCCCTCTGGTGTTGTTGAATGGGAAACTGCTCTCTGAAAAGCCACATCTTGATTGCATAAACCGCACGTGCCATCCAACGCGCGCGGTGAAATGCCTCTGGGTACCTGAACTATATTCATTTCGATGGAATTCCTCCTAGGAAAATGACTGTTAGTTCTAGTAGCTCTTCGTAGTCGTCTCTGTGGTATTCAGCATTCAGTTGCTGCAGTGCGAAGGTGATGACATTCTCTCGAATTTCTTTGACTCTTTGTGCTGCGTCTTTATCCTCCATTGCTGTGCGATACTTGGTCTGATCAATTTGCGGCCAGAAGTCACGGAAATGACTGAAGAGTTCAAATTTTGGAGACCTTACAGAATCATGCAGTGAAAATACCTTTTCCAGAACAATTTCAGAAACATGATGTCGACAGGCAAGGTTCAAGAGGTCTTTTCCTAATTCCGTTTCCAGCTTGATGCATACGCCGCCCTTGCAACCCGTGATACTCGCCGTTGTGTCGAAACAGATGGCCACGATTCTGTCTTCCAATCCCCAACTTCTGATCTCGGCCAAACACGCATCTGCCATGAAGGCAGCAATCCCGGATTGGAGTTTGGGGATGGCCAATAATTTGTTCACATCCTTACCAGATACCATTATTGGAAGACGATCAACGCACACTCGTCCAGTTTCTGTAAAATCTGGCATGATCTTGCCGTCCCAGTGGATAGTAAGTACTGTAAGGGGAACCTTCGGATCGAAAGATTGACGAATCTCAGCTGCTAGGGCTGCACGCTTATCCTTCCTTGCTCGATGGATAGCAGAAGGACTGATGATCAGCTCACCAGCTGGTGCTGCATATAGATTGGATACAGCGAGAGCAGAGAAAATGTGAGAGGCATTCCTGCTGCTGGTTTTGGTACGATCTAGAGCTGCTGCAACATCACGGGTAACTACAGAGATTGTTCCCTTTCGCCGCTTTGGTGGTCCAGCTGATGTTGAAGGTTCTGGTTCTCTTTCTGAGCTATTTGATGACGCCTCTTCCTCAGATGATGTTGCCAACAGAGAAACCTCCGTCGCTACCGCCATGCTTGCACGATATCGTCATGGGCGAGGGAATTATTGTTGTAGACAGATTGCTCCGATCGGAAACCACGACATTATCTGATTGGCACAAACTCATTCGAGGATCAAACACATACTCTTACCAAGGGAGACAGCCACTCGCGTTAAATACCATGCTATTGATGTAGCACCAGGTGTCTCCTCTAGAAAACCACAATAGCTTAATTAATTACTATAATTATGTTGAAGATCGAAAACACGAAGAACAGACATCGTAACGTCTAAAATTTTGGCCAAACCGAGACAGGTCACCGGGTTCCTAATTTCGGTCGCCTTGCGCCAGTCCTAAATGTTCAGCTATCGTGATATAATTTCGGATATGGCGTTTATACGCTAATTGGCATGAAAATTCGACCTGGCCGTAAAAAGATCTTTGAGTTAAAAAAATCATGTGCATCATAAAAACACCCTAATGGCCAGCCTTGCCCAAACCAACCAATACTCGAAGAGTATTGTCCAGAAACAATCGGACGTGAAGCAACTCAAAGGAATTGAACCATATCAGATGTTTCATCTAGTATGACCGAGCTGAATGGTTCAAGCGTCATCCTTGGCTAAGCTATGACACTGGTGAATGTTGCTGCAGTTGTTTCCCATGTAAGGTATTCATGAGCAATGATCGATTCAAATTTGACAACTGGAAGAAACCAGAACGTCTCATGAAACACTCTAGAACAGTGGTGCACAACGTCCGGCCCGCGGGCCAAATCCGGCCCGCGACGAGTCGTCGTGTGGCCCGCGATGACCAGCAGGAAAAGCGACTAAGAGCCGACACTGACATTAAGCGTGTACAGTGACTTGCGCATTGTGATCATTGGAAAAAACTACCCGTATTGTAGTAATATAGAAGTCTACGAAACTTCTCTGTACTTCTTTATGCTTACCTTTATACACTGTGTCCCAAATGAACTAATACCAATTTGTTTTGACAATATATCTGTCAATACCAAAAATAATTCATTGAAATTTCTATATTGAAAGAGGAATAAATTATCAACATTTTCCGAAAATTTCATCAAATTCTATTCAGAAGCGTCCAAAGTTATGCACATTCAAATTTGGACAAATAAAATTAGAACTTTCTAACATGCAAAAATTCATTTCTATTTTTTTTATTAAACTTTACAGATCGACTAAAACATAAAGACAGCAACATTTAAAGTTAATCTGAGTCAAATGTTGTTCTTTAAAGTTGATGTTAAAAATGCCCGTTATTAGCTCGAATACATCACTAAGGTGAACTCGCCATTCATTGATTGCACGATCAACAATTCTTTGCTCAAAATGGAAATTCCTAACAACTCGCTGTTTGAGATGATCAACGTCGCGTACGCGGCTTTAATGAACACGTTCTTGAAGGATGCTTCATATCTTGTAGTGATGTAGTCGATCGGATTGAGATCAGGGCTATTGGGGGCCAAACACTTGGTGAAATAAAATATGGAGTTTCTATTGACAGCAGATCCACAGTTTCTTTGGCTCGTTGAGCTGGAGCACTGTCCTGCAGGTACATGAAATTCCTTCAAAATCCCTTCTGCACCGTAATGTTTTTCTTGTGTTAAAATTTTAATCAAACTCAAGTCATCTTTACTGAAAGCATTTTCTTTTTTTTTCGCCTGCATAAATGGAAATGAAGTCAAGGTATGCAGTTTGCAAAGAAATTTTGTCCCTTACATGTTGAAAGTTCGAATTTTGTTTTTCCAACTTTGAATGTTCATAACTTTGGACCCTATTGATAGTATTCGATGACATTTTCTACACATATTGTTAATATATCCCTCTTTCAATCTCTATAATTTGGTTAAATTATTTTTTTAAATAACAGATTTAATGCCAAAAAGGGTAACAGTTCAATTTGGACACAGTGTATAGGCCTTAGTTTTACAGCGCACATCATCTTCGTCAGATTTGGCATGAATTCATGTGGACTAAGCTCACTTGTTTGGCCCCCCGAGGGTTTAACAAATCATTTTGTGGCCCTTGGCCGAAAAAGGTTGTGCACCACTGTACTAGATGAAACATCTGATAATAAGCAGACTGGAGCAAGTACGTCGCTATGTGTATGGCGGTATGAGAAGGAATCATTTGTCGGATTCTACTCCACCGGTTCCACAGATGGTGAGTCACTATAGGGCCTACGCACTGATGAAGACTGTTTTCATGAAAATGAGTTGATACTGCAAGAAGTTGTCGCCGAGTGGTTTGATGGTGCCGCAAATATGGGCAAGATAGACTCAATAATAATGCAATTAAACGTTCAACTACAAAAGCAGTTCTGCAACTGCAGATGAACGATATTATTGAAACTTTTGGTAGACGCAAGAACAGAAACTCTGCGCTGTTCTAGACTGTTCTACAGAGTGACTGTAAATGCACGACGCCAATTATTCGGAATTTATTTTTTTTCGGGCATAAGCAAAATCTTGACCCCCACCACTGAAATCTCCCTTACGCCTATTCGTCGAGACTAAGGTCTTGGTCTTGAGTGCACTCGAGCTCGTTTTTAAAAGTCTTGGTCTTGGTCTTCAGGTTCAAAGTCTTGATCTTGGTCTTGCAAGACCAAGACCAAGACTCAACTGTTAATATGAACAGTCGTTTAACAAAACGTAACAATTTTAAAAATTGATCAAAATAATTACTAACACAATTGCTTTTGGTATTGTACTGTACTGTATTGTATCTAAACATTTATAGAGCGCCTCTCACAGAGTTCGCTAATCAGAGGCGCTTCCAGTACGAAAGACCCAGTGAATAGAAAGTGGGTTTAAGACCAGCGGAACGAGGCACTAGGACCACCAGCTAATAAAGAGGCACGTGTCAATGGAGGGAGTTGAATCCACAGAGCAGGAGGAATAGGCTTTACTGTTGTGGACACTAATTTCGACTTCCGGTAATAAACCTTGTGGTTTTTAAAAAATACTCACGATTTGTACATTTACATAAAGTGCCTGAAAACCTGCTGTGTTTGCCAGCGACTTCAGCATCTGTAGAACGTATATTTTCTCAAAGCAGATGTGTATGAGGCGCCATAGGGCACGTCTTGGTCAGAAAATTCTAAGCGATTTGATTTTTATAAAATGCAACATGTATTTGGAATAACATTTCGCATGAAGGACTTTTGTAAATTCGAATTCGGAATTCTCTGCAGTCTGCATTTAAAGTTGTTTTGCTTCAATCAATCAATCAATCAATCAATCAATCAATCAATCAATCAATCAATCAATCAATCAATCAATAACTTTATTGTATCAACTGACAATCAGGAAAAACATTTTACAGGCAACAAGAAAAATTATTCAATTAATAGAGCATCCGTATACACTCCGGAGACTTTGTGCAAGACCAGAATAATCCTCAATTGAATACTCAGTACTAATAATCAGTTTAGCATGATAAGGATAACAAATGGATGCATTCAAATTTCTATGACCGAGATTTCTTTTTAATTGCTAATTTTATACAGAGCTACATTTGCCAGGAGAGACAAAGGGCGACCCCAAAGGGACCAAAGTCCCGCTAGACGGGGATACCCAAGCTATGACATGTACAAGATATGTTGATGGTTCTTAGACAAAAATCTAAAAGAAAACAAGAAAAGAAACTGAAAGTTTTGCACATCTTATATGTATTGTCTGAAGTTGATTAGGATAAAGATGCGCTACTTGCCCTTAACTATACTTAACTAGTCTTAACTATCGGGCGCTGGGTGCCCCCCCAACCAGACCCAGATACACTTTTTACTGTAGGCCTACTAGATTAAGTCGCTGCACTAGAAGATGTTGCTAAGAGAAACTCCTTCAAAAGAATCCTAAACTGTCTCCTACTTTGTGCTGTCTTAATATGTGGTGGAATAGAATTCCAGATCTGCGGTCCCAGTGCTTTAATATTAAAAGCTCTAAGATTCGTGCGAACTTTTATGGGTCTATATAGTTGTGCTCCCCTTGTGTGATGTGTGGGTCATCGATGCTTTAGCGAAGTAATTAGCATAAGACAAAGGCAGCATAGCATGCTCGAAGCGATAGAATAGTTCTGCTATTTGATAGTTTCTGATTTGAATGATGCTCAATAACTTAAACTTAGTAAAGATAATGTGAGATGAGGCTCTGTATTCCACTCCAGCAATCATTTTTATGGCTTTTCTTTCTAAGGTGTTCAGTTTTTGTAGACGAGTCGGATAATTGGATGCCAATATGAAATTACAGTAGGATAAGTAGGGGTATATTAATGTAAAGTATAAACTTTTTCTGATGTCTTGAGGGAGTAAATAGGCTATTCTTGAGAGTATACCTGTGTTCTTTGCAATTTTCAACGAAATATAGTCTAAATGTGCTTTCCAATTAAGGTGTTGGTCTATAAAGACTCCCAGGAACTTAGTATTATCCACTTGTGTAATCGGATGGTTATTAAGATAGAATAGCCAGTTTACAGGTTTGATTTTCCTATGTGATTTGAAAATCATTAAATTTGTTTTGTCAGTATTGAGTGTAAGTTTGTTCGCATGAAACCAGTCATTCACCTTCCTTAACTCTCGATTCACTGTTTCCATGAGACTTTCATACGAGGAATTTGAGTACACTAAGCTCGTATCATCTGCGAACAGTATACAATATAGGGCAGTGGAGACAGAGGCTAGATCATTAATATAAATTAAAAAGAGGATTGGCCCAAGATTGGACCCTTGGGGGACTCCATACGCAATATCACCCAAACCCGAAATGGCACCCTTACATTCAACACTTTGCTTACGATTATCTAAGTAACTCTGAAACCATTTTAACTGTATTCCTCTGATCCCGTAGTGGCTTAGTTTTTTTAGTAGTATTTTATGACTTACGGTGTCGAAAGCCTTGGCAAGGTCCAAAAACACCCCTACAGAATATTCATTATTATCGATAGATTTGGATATTATTTCTTCCATATCCAAGAGTGCCATGAAGGTCGAATGACCCGCTTGAAAGCCATGTTGGGATGGATGTATCATGTTAGTTTTTTGAATATACGAGATTAATCTATCGTACATAAACTTTTCGAAAAATTTTGCAAATAATGGCAGGATCGAAATAGGCATATAATTTGTAATATTCTCTTTGTTCCCTTTTTTAACCCTCAGAAGGTTTCGCTACCTTGGCCTACACTCAAGGTCTCGGGGGTGCAAATGCACCCCAATGTATTCTCGATGTATTTGAATCAATCGAATCATATAATACTATAAATAATTGGAGCACAGACAAAGACTCAAAAGTAGTTTTATTCAAGTAAATTCTAAGACAATTTATTACGTCACATGACGTCATGACATGGCGTCAAAGCAACATGTCGAAAAATGTACACTTTTACACCACAACTATTTGAAAGTTTTCTGTACAACACAATTGTAACACTGATTAGTGTAAGGCCTACAGATGAGAAAGCAATATTGCAAGATATCCAATAAGTTTTCCTTATCTACTTTGCACACTCATGCACAGCCTGTGCAAAGTGCGACTAAATGGTCTGCGCAAGCAAATGAACCACACCTATGACACGTAGTAGGCGATTTCTTGTCTTTACTGCGGTCACACAGAATGCAACGACCCTCCTTTCTCTTCCTCACAGCATTGTCTGCACCGCCATGGCCATTGTTCTGCTCTTCATAATTGTTTTGTGTCGCATCATCTCGAGCATCGCCTTGTGATTCATGCTGTTGTTCAATGCATTCATGAATTGTGGTTTTGAACATGATTCTGATGACTGACTTTCTGATTCTAATATAAGCTTCCTTGCCTGTTCTGCGGTAAAAAATCGAATAGTATCTTTTTTTATAGTCGCCATTGTTGTTATCTCTTATAAATGTACCCACTTCCTGTCTGGCAACAAAGAATATGTAATCTAAGAAAGGAGTCCATAGATATAAAAATGCCAAGTTAGATAATTGACTTATAAATGCCGCAATATAACACATGGGGTGCATTTGCACCCCGAGGACCGCAATGTATAAACCTCAAAATTATCAGAAATGTTGAGGGGTACAATTATGGGCAAATATAGTTAAGTGCATCCTCATAAATAAGGAAAAGTCATAAAATGTAGGCGTCATATCATGAGTCCTTCTGGGCGAAACAAAGGAACAAAGTGTGACTAGGGGTGCAAATGAACCCCAAGAACGTCACAGGGTTAAGTATAGGCACTACTTTCGCCATTTTCAGTAATTCCGGAACTATTCCGTTCTGTAGAGAACTATTTACAATTTCAGTGAGAGGAAGAGTAACTAGATGAATAAGTTGTAGTCCGACATAAGGATCAATGTCATCTAGTCCTTTGGAATGGTTTTTTTAGAGCCTGGCCTATTCTCAATACTTCCTCTGGCGTAGTAAGGATCAGCCCCATAGAGTTCAAGTTAGACTTCGGTAAGAACTCTTTGTACGAGGTTTTTGTGATAGGTACTTCATTAGCTAACATCCTAGACAGATTAAGGAAGTAATCATTGAATTGATTTGCTATTGCTCCAGGATCCTCAATTCTGTTGTCACCAATCGTCAGTGCATTTATTTTCATATTACTCGCGTTCAGCTGCATTGCCGAACGAATCACTTTCCAAGTAGACTTAATGTCATTATGAGATTTTTCAAATTCAGTCTTATAGTAGTTCTTTTCTGTAAGTATTCTTAGTGACTTAAATTTATTTCTATAAGACGTAAAAATCTCTTTATTTTCCGAGGTTGGTTTTTTTTATATACTTAGTATATAATAAGTTTTTTCTTTTACAAGACTTCAAAAGTCCAGGCGTCATCCAGACGTTCCTAGTTTTTTTCCTTTGATCGCTCTTCTTATGTTGAATTGGAAATGCTTCGGCGTAAAGCTTCTTGTAAGTGGAGATGAATGATTCATACGCCTCATTAACTAATCCTAATTGCGAATACTGACTAACAAGTTCCCAGCTAGTTCCCTCAAGCGCTGTAGTAAAATTTTCCAGTCCTTTTGGGGTAATTGATCTTTGATTTGCATATTCCGCCTCTTTTGTGTTGTATTTTTCAAGAGAAAATTGAGTAATAATTTGGAGGTGATCTGATATATCCGAAATTATGATTGATGCGAATTTCATTTTGGCCCAATTGGTACAAAAGACATTATCAATTAAAGTTTTGGAGTGTTGTGTAATTCTAGTAGGTTTAGTAATTGCTGGAAAGTAATGGTGGGATATTAAGCTATTATAGAAAAAATTAGTGTCTCTATGTTCATTAACTTTTAGTAGATCGATGTTGTAATCACCAAGCAACATAATTTCTTTATTCCTTTTCCCAATTTCAGAAGTTAGCTGATCAAATTCACTTTGAAATTCCGCAAGATTTGAACCAGGTGGTCTATAGATGACACCAATTAGGGGAGAACAAGTTTTCATTTTAATTCTGATAAAGAGACTTTCGAATGCTGCGTAGATCTTCCATTTTCTCCCTAGGATTAATAACCACATAGTTAAGGTCGGTTTCCATTAAAAATGCAACCGCTCCACCCCTATCTTTTTTTCTTGCTTTACCAATAAAGGTATAACCAGGAATTTGAATACAATCCAAGTCTCCGTTAATGCAATTACTGTTGGATGAGTTTTATCAATCAGTTCATTTATCTCCCCTATTTTATGCAATAAACTTCTGCAGTTAATATGTACAGCTGTTAGATTCTTCTCTGCTCTGATCCTGCATTAAAGTAAACTGGAGATTATCCAGGGAGGTATAGTTACTAGACCATGACGAAGTTCTAAACAGATTTTGGTCAGGATCAATATCATCACCATTGCATGCTTTAGTGTTATCCGGAGCCTGTGAAAAGACCTCTAATTCCGTGCCCTGAAGAGAGTTTATTTCAATCTCCAGTTCCTCTATTCTCACATTAGGCGTTACCTCAGTATAGCTCAGGGACCTGAATAAGTTCGCCTTCCCCAGTGTTGAGTTAGGGCTAAGTGCCTGCGACTCAATAGACCCAGCACTATAAATATCTTCAATATTATTATTGATCCTAGCTGGATGAGGAAAAGCCCCGCCCCCAGCGCCCCGAGATGGTATTATATCAGACAGGTTAATGACAGCGGAATAAACTTAAAGACTCATGTTTTAATTAAAATAGCGAGTAGTCTGACTTGACATTTTATAGCAAGGAATAGAAGTCTGGAATTGATTGTGATTTGTTTGGTCTTGGTCTCGGTCTTGAGGTTTAAAGTCTTCGTCTTGAGGTTCAAAGTCTTGGTCTTGGTCTTGGTTTTGAGGTTTAAGGTCTTGACAACAAGACTGGTGTTAACGAAAAGAGACTGCCGGCTTTCCGAAACAATTCAATCAATCACGTGCCCCGCCGTCAACGACATCTGATCTCTGGATCATCTATGCTCATCGCTAAAGCATTCGGTTTGTAATTACAATTATTTGAACATCTATTAATATTTGCCAGGATAATACTAACAATTAAGGACATTGTTTATTCTGATCATGAAAACTAGGGTACTGTAACTCAGTCCAAAAAGTTGGGGAACGGGTTCACTCGCACCCGAGGATAACACGAGCCAAAATAAGTGATAAGCAACTTTCAATTCTGCCTTGAATCTTTGACGACGCAGCCATGTGCATTACTGTGATAGGAACTGTTGAATGAAATCTTATAAATTGCACCTCTAAATTAATTTTCAATTTCAGACCAATGTACTGTAGCAAGTATCAACGCAATCTTAGCTGACTTTCAAATGCTTTCTAACTTTGATTTATTCTTACTTCTCTGTCCTTTTTCCTGTCTGTGTTGTGTTTCCTGTTTCCTTAGTTTTTTCGTTTTTGTACTTTTACTTTTCTCATCCAATTCCGATAATATAATATTGAGTCCAAGGTAAGCGAAGTCTCCAGTTTGACTAGCTCTGTGCAAAGAAGGATTGAACCGCTGTAGCTATTAATATATAACTGTCAATAGAACATGAATCAGCCATATTAATCAGGTGATGGCCATTAAGATTATCTCGGTGCAGAGATAAAGTGAGCCACTCTAGTTATCATCACCGAGTTGTTGACAGAGCATGGCCTTCCACAAGAGGCCTGCATTTGGCTGAAGTCACAAATGTTGTATGCAGCGCCTGATTGGTGGGCAGAACTTCTGCAGAAGACCAATGGATACTTGGGAGATTTCTGTCGAGAGCTAAACGAACTGGCTACCTACGGGACAAAACGCTGAATGTTGAAGAATTGATGCGAAGTGCTGATATGCATCTGTTCTCGGAGGTGTCTCGGAGTCCGTACCACTTACTGCGTGATTGTTCCCACCTAAAATTACCCGACAGTATAGCCTTCGTCCGCGCCCATGTGATTTTGTCCAGCCTCCTAAGGACGATACTAACTTTATTCATATACTTCTCTATGATACCCTAAATTAGAACCCGGTTTCTCCATTTCTCTTCACAATCAAGCAACGCTTCATTCTATTTTTTTAAAACTCGTGTCTTGTAACATGTTGCGGTGTGACAACGTGTGGTGATAATAAATGAGAAAAAAATAATTTTTAAATGAGCTAGCTATGCTATCCAGGTGTCGGCCATTAACTTACTCGATGCAGGGATGAAGTTAATCGCTCTAGTTATTAGTACCGAGCTGCAAATAGAACATGAATCAACCATATTATTATCCAGGTGACGGCCATTAAGACTGTCTCGGTGCAGAGGTGAAGTGAAGCTCTCCTTTGCCAAGCACCGAGCTGATAATAGAGTTAATAAAAGTAACACTGTTAAGAGAGCAGGAGTCACAGATTATTATTCAGATGATGGCCACTGAAACCGACGGACCGATCGGATATCCAACCCTAAGAGTGTGTTCATCAAGAAACGAAATGTAACAATTTTTATTGGGCAGACACGGTTGACCATGGCAGCCAATGTAGCCATAAGACAACTTTCAGAGAATAGCCATCTATCATCTTAAGTGACAATCGATTCATCCAGCGAATCACAGAGTTAATTTCGTTAATAAGTTGAACGGAGATTTTACTTGTAGATAGCATTTAATAACGCGCTACTCATAATTCTAATCGTATACTCCAATATTATAAAAACCACTTGAAAGTAAAGAGCGGGCACCAGCTTATTCCCGAGCGCTGCGTCGAGTCAGAGAGGTTTTCTAGAGATATCAAATGGAGATTCAAGTCCAGTTGACTAAAAGACGAGAGAGAGAGAGAGGGAGAGAGAGGAGGAAGGGAGGGAGGGAGGGAGGGAGGGGAGAGAGGGGAGGGAGAGAGAGAGGGAGAGAGAGGGAGGGAGGAGAGAATGACTATTTTTATGGTTAACAGTGGTGCTATTATGACAAGTATTTTAAATCTCTAGACCTATCGTGCGGTCATTAATTTAAAAATACAGATAATGTGTTAAGCATCTCATTCTGCTGTGCACTTTGCCTCTGTACTGCACCGTATGAAATAGATAAGGCACTCTCAACTAAGGTCTTAAACTTTAGTGCATGTTAGAAAGATTGTTCGGTGTGGTTTAACTAGTACGGAAAAACTTCGCATGCCTGTTCAGCTGCAGATAAAAGCACTTTACTTACTCGAGAGAAAGGAAGTGTCGATTATCTCTATAATCTCTGATAATTCACCAGTCAATAATATTCCAATTGTTGCTCTTGGGAAAACCCATATTATTAAGAATTTTCTTCAGATCTTAATCTCATGATGTCGAATGAAAGCCTTTTGAAAAGGCAATCGAAGTACACCGCTTCGCTGAGCGCACAATGAGGGCATAGACCGATAATTGGTAGATATTTCATCAGCGAGTGATATGCAGGAGAGCCTATTCAAGCGATCTCGATAGGATCGATATAGGAATTGTTCGAGCTTCGATTAGAGCTATTGAGGCTTCCAAGCACAAGTTATAATGTTGAACCCTCAACTTCTGTCTCTTGTTCCCTTATTTCCCTTCCTTGTCCCCTTCCCTCCCATCCTCTGCTGACTCCTAGAGGAGTCTTAGGCACCGTTGGATGGGATCCATTGTTGCTGCAGGACACTTTGGCAGCTGCCTAGTTTGTCCACAGATTATTTATAGCGCCTCTTCCAGAGAGATTCTGACCTGACGAGGAAATTCAGGATCGAACTAAATATTTCTCAAGCGACTTCAGGATAGAGAGAAGAGATTTCAAGAGGTGCAGAGAGGACGGAGTTGATATAATAAGTCAGATAGCTGACGGAATTCAGATGACATTTGAGGTTTCTACTATTGATCGATTGACAAATATTAAAGACGAGGAGAGGGGGAACAGTAGTGTGAAGCCGGAAAACGAAGAGGGTGTGATTGGGGCGACGTTTGGGTAGCCATTAAATGTTTCTCACAGGTAAGGGAATATAATTATAGACTTTGAAATATACCTCGAGGAGCGGGTCTTTACCAAACTGTTTGAACGAAAACAAGACTGTGGCTCTCCGGGTAGGGCTTATATTCAATAAACCACGTGGAGTCATTGACCTCTGGCCCCCTATTATGTTCGGACTCAAAAAGCAGAACACTATGTGCAGTGGCGTAACAACCTAGTCGGGGGCTCTTTGACATTTTTAGCTTGGGGGCCCTTTTTAGCAGTCACGGAAGTTCACAGGAATTTTTTGTTGTGGGGGAAATTTTTTGTAAGGGGCAACATTTTTTATGGGTAGCAAAGTGAAGTTTTTGTATGCTAGTCATGAACACAGAACATGACATTGTGACAACTTTAAAAATAAATAATGGTCACAGACTTACCTAAATAATTAAGTGTTCTTTCGAATCGAAAATCGTGTTAGAACTGTTATAAAATTCATGATAATCAAAAGATTTTATTTTTGTAAAATATGCGCAAAATCCAGGGGGCAAATGCTCCCTTGTCCCACATAACCCCATCTTAGCAGTCCCTTTCTAGCTCTGAGTATGAAGTGTTAGCGACTTCATTTTTCTTAGCCTCAGCATATTATGAAGGCGGAATATGGCATATGAAGTCTTTGTCCTCGCCGTCTCGTCTTGCCACCGACAGTGTACGGCAGTCTTGTTGCCTTCGAGACCAAGGTCTTGGTCTCGAGGGCAACGTTTTTAAAAGTCTTGGTCTTCAGACCAAAAGTGTTGGTCTTGGCCTTGTGGTTCAAAGTGTTGGTCTTGGTCTTGTGGTTCAAAGTCTTGGTCTTGGTTTTTTAAGACCAAGACTCGACTCTCACTATGAAAAGTCTTTTCAGAAAAAGAAAAAAGAATAAAAAATATCAAATAATTGCTAATACAATTGCTTTAGTGTTGAATGGTTTTAATTAGGTATTACATTTTTTGGACAATTATTTTGACTTCTGGTCATTTACCATGGGATGATTTTAAAAAGACACGTTTTGTACATTTAGATTCAGTGCTTGAAAAGCTGCTGTGTTGGCCAGGAGTGTAGGACATTTCCCCCCGGACATTATCCCCCGGACAGAATCCCCCGATTTTAGCTAGGACATTATACCCCCCGGACAAAATCCCCCTCTGTGTAATAAGCTTATTTCTACATTTAAGTGATCAACCTTAATAGCCTTGTTACCATAGTGTCAGCTTGTTAATGTTGAAAAAGTATAGACTAAAGACTTGTTAGTGTCATTCAGGCGTAAGAATAAGACTTGTTAGTCGCCTAGTTCTTAACTTAAGGCTTGTTACTGTCAGGATTCGCGAGGTCCGTTGCCCAAAAAGCGGGTGAAGCACAGCGCCAAGCAGCTGCAAGCCGTCTCCTGCACCTTTGTTAGCGTCACTTAGGTATGAAGTAGGCCTATAGACTTGTTAACGAATGAATGGAACTTAACTGAACGAATGGAAGTTTGTAGGCCTAATGTGTAATATAATTGATAAAACCACTATAGTCTCATAAACGTTTCCGTTGGTCTGTAATCATTCTTAGAATTAAACAAACTGTAAATATATTCTTCTTATTAAACAAATTGAAATATATTCCGACTGATGTTGAGGTATTCTCTTTTGTCTCTCTTTGTGCCGTCGGCTCTAGGAGCCCTAGCGATCGTCATGCCACACAGTCTCCGTTGCCGTCTTGCTACTTCTCCCAGTAGCCCTTGAGTCGCGCTTTGGCCTGGGAGTCCCACCTCAGCGCTCCGGCCTGGGAGTCCCTCCATCCGCGACCATCGGCGTGGTTTGGTGTGTGGCATGACGATTTTCTTGGCATGATTAACAGGGGTGGTTTGCCATTGCCTTCCCCTGGTTTTGCCTGCCGTGCCCGTTCGTTCCCCCTCCTAGGAAGAGTACTTCCTAGGAAGGGTACTAACGGTCCGCACCACGAGAAGGTGGGCACGGAGGACTTTGGTTCACCAGCCCAGGTCGGATCCGAGTCTACGCTCATCAGAGTCGTCGGTCAGGTCGCCTCCCTGCTTTACTCTGTACCAGAGTGACTGGTGAACCTTTGCGGACCTTGAGGTATTAGCAGTGGCTAAGTCCTTTTTGCCGTCTTCACGCGTCATGATATAATTATGTGTGAAATATAGGTTATTATTTCCTAGCCTGGGGGATTATGTCCTACCCCGGGGGGATTCTGTCCGGAGGATTCTGTCCGGGGGGATAATATCCGGGGGGATAATGTCCGTTCCCCGTTGCCCAGCGACTTCTGCACCCGCAATACGATTTTTTTCACATGGCGGAATTTTTATGAGGCTTACAGTCTTGTTCTTGGTCAGAAAATTCTGAGCGAATCGGTTATTGTAAAATGCAACAGGCATTTGGAATAACATTTAGGATGAAGGACATTTTTAAATACAAATTCGAAATTCTCTGCGGTCTGCATTTAGAGTTGTTTTGCTTGAATAAATAAAAGACAATTTTTTTCATTCAAATGGCGAGTATTCCGACTTGACAATTTTTTAGCAAGGAAATGAAGTCTGGATATGATTGTGATTTTTGGGTCTTGGTCTAGGTCTTGGTCTTGAGGTTCAAAGTCTTAGCCTTGGTCTTGAGGTTTAAAGTCTTGACAACAAGACTGGTGTATGGTCAGTGTATTCAACACAGCTGAGTAGGTTATGGAACCTATTAAAAGGTTAAAAAAATCAGATAGCTATTTTAAAACTGCAGTTATGTATAAAAATAGTATTAAACGTTATCGTTAATGCTATAGTATAGGCCTACTGCCTAGGCCTTTATACACAGTAATGTAGACTGTAGTAGGCCTATGTATATAATTATAGTTCTTCAGAGAATTGCTTCATGAATTCGAGTATAAGCGGGTATCGAACCCGTGTCCTGATCTTTATTGAAGTTAAATATTCTATGCGAGATAACAAGTAAGAAATCTGGTCGTTATGGGCCTGTTTATTGGTTAAGTTGATTTTGGGGCCGCTGAGAGCTCGATTATAGTTTGCTACCTTCCTGCAAATTTAAAAGACAATTGAATAATTATTTTAAAATGCAGAAGATCGAACTTCTTCTTTTTAATCGATTTGTATAGCCCGCCTACACTAACTCTTTTTCGTATAATCAACACGTAAGCCTATCAACGTTCTTCCGAAATTGTCGGTTGCGATTAAAGCGCATTTTATAACTTTACATTTGGTACGGTCTTACAACCAATAATAAAACGTTGGCGCTATAGAAATTACTGGATCATGTCAAGTCAAAATCAACCTGTCCTGGGAGGCAGAAGATGCCGTTAAACTCCTGAAACTATAAATAATCACCCTGTTTTCAACCTTAGGCGTCCGCAACCTTAACCTATCTTCGTCAGCTAACGATTGGACATCCAGCCTATTGCTTACATTTTTGCAGACATCATTACTTCTGAGTGATAGTAGTGCTAGTAGTAGTAGTGGTAGTAGTAGTAGTAGTAGTAGTAGTAGTAGTAGTAGTAGTAGTAGTAGTAGTAGTAGTAGTAGTAGTAGTAGTAGTAGTAGTAGTAGTAGTAGTAGTAGTAGTAGTAGTAGTGGAAGTAATATTAGCAGTAGTGGTACTAGTAGTAGTAGAAGTAGTAGTAGAAGTAGTAGCGAGATAGAGTGAGTGAGTGAGTGAGTGAGTGAGTGAGTGAGTGAGTGAGTGAGTGAGTGAGTGAGTGAGTGAGTGAGTGAGTGAGTGAGTGAGTGAGTGAGTGAGTGAGTGAGTGAGTGAGTGAGTGAGTGAGTGAGTGAGTGAGTGTGCGAGCGAGCGAGCGAGCGAATGACAAGACAAACAGACAGCCAGATTAAACGGACAGATAGGCAGACTGACAGAAAGACATACATACGCACAGGCAGACATACAGACCATAGTGCGACCGTACGTCACCTCCCGGAATAACGTACGTACGTCATCGGAAAAAATAACGTACGCGTACGTTAAAAATGCCACAAATTTGTCTGATCAAGAACCTCAATATAACAATAATCTTATAAGGTACGCGTACCGTACGCGTACGTAAAAAATGATCAGTTTAGCTCTACAGTATTTAAGTCTCCCCGTACGCAGGCCGTCATTTACCAACGGTAACGAAATTTAGTATTACCAATAAAATGACCACTGGCACTGACCATCCTATAAAGTGTGCCGTAAAATCTTAATATTCTTCACACTAGGGAGGCATATACAATAGTATAAATTAGACAGAATATTAGCAATTTGGAATGTCAAAGTTTGAAAGTAGAGATCAATGAACAGCCACATATGACTGATGTAATGGTTAAAATTGTTTACGACCGTCATTACAATCACCAACAGTAGGCCTACAATTATTGACTTTTCTTGTGCATGATGTTATGTATTTTATTTTTCGTCATGAACTGATGTGAACTTACGGTAACGTACGGCATAATAACGTACGCGTACGTACGTCATAGAAAAAATAACGTACGTACCGTACCTTGATACAGACAGCAGAATGACAGACAGACAGACAGACAGACAGACAGACATGCATCGATAGGCAGGCAGACAGAAAGAGAGACATACATACAGACAGATAAGAAGACAAACATGTGTGCATACAGACAGAAAGACAGAGAGACACGGAGATATACAGACGCGCGAACAGAGAGACAAACAGAAGGTGGTGCTTTAGCATTACATAATACATAACGTAACTGTTGGTCCTATTTAAATGACAAAACGTTGCATTGTTCTTAGTGTATGCATTGTGTTTCTTGGTTGTCAACTGAAAACAAAGCGAATCTCGATTACGTTCTCAGTTTCTTACTTATTTTAATCGTTTGCTGCCACTTATCGAATGAACGAATAACAACTTGCAACGCGCCCCAATCATCTCCTGCCATCTGGCGAATAGATGATAATCTCTTTCTTTCAGAATCGTCGGCTGCTGCTCAAAAGTCCGGTCAACGCGGCAACCATCGAGGAAATCAAGTCAGCCATCTTCATCATGGCCTTGACCATCGATATCTATATTTAGACCTGGATTGAGCTTAGCCTATTCGTTCTGCACGAATCGGCGCGGTCGGCGAACAGGCCTTTTCGCCATCTTCCTACTCTTATTCTATTAGCTGTGCGTTTCATACCTGTAATAAAGTTTCGACTAAGACCTTCAAGTAAAGAGCATTTCCACATTCAATGCAAGCTAACCAACCGTTAATTGATGTTCAGTCGTCTTACTACGACTAGTACAAACTAGTATGTGTTGTTTAACAACAATTATTCTTTAGTAAAGGACCAATGGGCGTCCATATAGTAGGCTACGTAGCCTACGCATAGCATAACGCATAGAGGTAGAGGGGTCAGGTATGCAAGCGTGGGGTCAGCGGAAAATGTACGTACACCTCCTCATTCCCGCGCAATGATGACTGGTATGACCACCACCACCTACCATTACATCACATCACGGCAGTGACAAGTCATTTGGCAACTTTGGACTCCTATATCAGACGCTCCAACTACACGCATCCTAACTACTCTACAGCCCATCATAGTCGAGATCACCGTCAGAGCCAAGGACACTTTGTCATTCCCCTTTCAGACCTTACTTACCTCCTGCAACAACCTCTCTCCTGCCTCCTGGACCTTTTGCAAGACAGACACCCAGTTCTCTAGCCCATGAAGCTACATATAAAATATACACACTAATTTCTGTTTTGATGTATATTTACTAAACTCATGGGCGTAACTTTGGTCTAAAAAGTGGAGGCACCAATTTCTTCTCCACTTTCGCTTTGGCATGGATACCATTTTGGACATATTATGCATAACTGTAATAGTAAATTAGTAGCAGTAATAATAGTAGCGGTAGTAGTAATAGCAGCAGCAGTAGTAGTAGCAGCAACAACAGCAATAGTGGTAAAAATAATATCAATAAGGGCCTATACTGCTCTGTAATGTGTTTTCAGTTTTGAGGGATCACTTGTTCCTTGGGAAGAATATGCGGCTGAAGCAGCTCATTGTACACATACCAAATCACATGAATGTCAGATCATGTGGATTGTGTCAATAAAAACAAGCCATCTTTTTTATTGTTTGTACCACTGTACAGAGCATTAATCAGTTATGTACATTTCAGTAGACATTGTACAGCACAAACAAAAGGAGAACCAAAAAGGCACAGGGAGCCCTAAGTAGCGGGACGCTACTTAGGGCTCCCTGTGCATCATTATATAATATACATGGTTTGTTGACACCTACTGAAGCAATTTTTCATGACAAATTAGGTACAACGTTTGTTAAAGCAAAGTACGAGGTAAAAGAACAAAACGTGGAGTCACAAATCGGAGTCCATCGTAAAGACAAGAGAAAATATAAGCTATCATGGTACAACAAACAAAACAATAAAGTTTAATAGGGGCTTAGGCCATACATCATTTTTGTCACCCTTCTTAACAACTCGAAAGCACTCTATGCCTTAAAACGGCACTGCACACACCTACACACACACACCACACCTACACAGACACCACACACACCCACATACCACACACCTACACACACACACGCACACAACACATACAAACACCCACATACACACACACGACACACACAACACATGAGACAGCGTAAGGGCTTACGGGGTTTACGCCATGCCAGGGGCCCACCTGCCAACAAAGGGCTTACGGGGTTTTACGCCACGCCAGAGGCCCAGCAGGCCGCTGACTCACTCACACACACACACACACACACACACACCACATACACCTACCCACACACACACCTACCCACATCTACACACACCTACACCAACAGAACACACACACCTACACACACACCGCACACACACCACACCCACACACACCACACATGCCTACCCACACACACACTCACCTACCCACACACACATACCTGCACACACCCACACACACCACACCCACACACACACACCACACCAAACCGACAACACAGAACCAAGTGCACCCGTAACTTGCATCAGAATCCATCTCTCGTAACCCCCACAAATTACGCTATAACTTATTAAATAAAACAATTTATGACGGACATGAAAGTTCAGTTTAATTGTTTGCCTTTGGCATTGCTGTACTTTAAGCGCTTCTGTACTGCAACAGCACGATCAACAACAACATCCATTTTCCTTTTCAGAGATCTTGGACTATCTTTTATCGAATAGGAGTGATCCTTCTCAGGCAGTACAACTGTAGGCGATGTTAACGGTGCACACGGTTCTGACATCTGTGTATTCATGGCAGCCTCAACTTCCTGCAATCGCTCTTTCGGGGGTTTCCGAGACTTCACAACCTAACACAGCAACAAGCAACATAAAATCAAGAATACAGCTGATAATGGAAACATACATGTGGTTGATAGGCTGTTCAGAGGTAGCCCTAACCCAGAACATACTATTGTGCTATGTATTATTGTATCCTTGCATTTTTCTCTGGATGGTTACCAAAAAATGAAATGAATGTGCTTGTGCTTTTGACACATCTCTGTAAACACGTCAGGTGCCAGGTTTGGGCTGGGACTGAATTTATGCACTAAATAAATCCAATGTTCCTTGTAAAAGTACATATTTGACTGGCTCTGGACTTGGATCAAGGGATGTCTAAGTGGTGTCCTGTGCTTTGCTGACTTATACAAACTACTATCATGGTCTAAAACGATGTTACCATGTTTATAATTGTCTATATTTCATAATAGCAGCATAAATCAACAACAGCTTTACAAAACAATAAATATATTAATTAACGGTGTGCACAATTCTGACATCTGTCTATTCATGGTGGCCTCAACTTGCTGTAGTCACTCTTAATTAATTAATTAAATTATCCTCAGTTCACCAGTTTAAATAAATAATAGCTGACAGATGGGTATGAAGTAAAAAGTTGTTGCAGGAAAAATCAGTATGGAAAGAAACCTTCACAAGGTGATCAGGTAAGGTAAAGATGGTTGGCGCAGATCCAGGATGAAGTCTGACTGTCTGTCCAGTTCAATCAAAGCAGCTTGGCTGAAAGTGATCAGAGCAAACGACCGATTTCATTGATGGTGCAAAACTTTATCGATGCATATTGTTCACCCACTGTTTCAGCAGTTCCGGGTGGGAATGTGGAAATCTGTTGATATATTCAGCATATTCACAAATTTCAATTAGTAAATATGCGTTAGTACAAATTGCAAATATTTATTATACATCTATATAAGAATTTTGGGTGAGGAATTGTGATTAAGATGCGAAACTGGCAACTTTAAAGGTGCATGATGCAATGGTTTGGGATGATGTTTGGGACGTGTAAGTGGGGGTCTTCCCGAATCCCCGATTCCCGAAAGTGGTGGATAAGCAAAATTGTTTGAATTCCTGAAAACAATTGTCTGCCATTTGTTCGAATACTGAAAACTACTATGGATTAGCCGGCCAATATCCTGAATAGGGTAAAAAAATAGCTTTCCGGCGAAGTTCTGTTTCGGGAATTAGCCGCGACCCCGTGTAAGCGATAGGCTATGGGTATTTCGCGTGATTGAAGTCCGTATTCACTTGAATTTATTTACATTTTCATCAGAACTCCGCTCACTCAGTACTAAAATAGTCAGTAAATAGGCATACTCACACATGAAACGACTGTGGAGATCCTTTAAATTGCTGATTAGAACAGTTTATACAACAAGGCGTCTTCAGTAAACATTCGACAACACTCAGAGGAGCAAGATGGTAGGTCGCTGACCTCATTTCTCAGCCCCCTTAGCGCAATCCAGGTCTAAATATAGATATCGATGGCCTTGACCGACTACTCGCCGGCGGTATGATACCCAATCGCTTACTTACTTACATACGTTTCTCAAAGGTCACAAAGTGCTGGATTTAATAATCGTAATCGTAATCGTAATCTCGAGACTTCTACAGCGCCCAAAAAAGCTACGTCGCGGGAACCTGCAGCTTATTCACAGGCGCTTAGTTAAATCAAAATCGATAGGCAGGGGGGTGTTGAATCGGTTCCAGGTCAAGATCCAAAGGAGTCAGCAAGGTAGGCAGTAAGACGGCTAAGGTGGGTGGTGTTTAGGGTTTACACGGCGAGGGAGGTAGGGAGAGGAGGAGGAATCGGGATAGGATTTGTGAAAGAGCAGTGTTTTCAGTTTTCAGTGAAAGACCTGTTGAGATATAGCAAGTGGTGAGGTTTTGGTGAGTTTTGGTGAGTTCGTAGGATGGATCTGAAATTTCTCGCAGTACTGGTGGCAGTTCTTCCTCCTTGCTTCACATCTGTATCATTTTACGACGTCTGTCTGCCTGACAGTACGTCGCTCGTTCGATGCTTACAATCGAATTTTAATTTCACTTTTTCGCCAATATTTTATATTTGTTAGACCAATGATTAACTATTCGTTTATGCAGAAAGGAAATTATTTGAAACTGCAGCATTTCCTAAGCATGTGGATTGTGGATTGTCCTTTATGTACTGACTTCAGGAACTATCATGATGTAGGCCTACACTCAATTTATTTCTTACTGAGAGTTTGTTGACAGGAAATAAATGAATTAAATAACATATGTTTAATATAAATGACGTTATTTTTTATTTAATGATGTGAGGGTGAGCATGTCATTGAATTAAAATTCAAGTTATCTGCTAGTAATAGTATATAAAACATTAAGAACAAGAATAATAGGCATAATCCATGTTTAACTGAGACAGTGGAGCTAAAATGTTTTAAGTGGAGCTGCAGTATTTTTCCAATACATATTCTGTTTCAATGCAGCTGTCAATGAAGACAAGAGTATGAACTGCCTCAGACTCTTCCAAAAAGATGGATACCCATCCAGATGGATAAGCAGATAAGCATTGACTAAGTATCAATGCTTATCTATAGGGCAGAAGAGGTGCGGGTTGAACGGTGAAAAGCTGATGGAGATTGGAAGGCTGAGTGGATTGAAGTGTATTGTAGGTGAACAATATGGCTTTATATTCTATTCGTTCAGTAATTTTAAGCAAGTGGAGTGATTTGTGGACAGGAGTGATGATACGGTGTTTGTTCATACAGGCCTTTAAGAATGAAGTCAGTTTTAGATCAATTCAAGCACAAGATAGTCGATGTCGTCTAGGAGAAGATGATCTATGGAGAGAAAGAGATGAATAGTTGGGTGTCGTCAGCATATAGGTGATGATCAACTGAGGATACTTTGATGAGTGAGCTGAGTGAAGTAGCGTAAAGGATGAACAAAAGGGGCCCAAGAACAGAACCTTGTGGGAGACCAAAAGTGAGAGGGCATGAGTAGGATGAGGTTTCCATTGTTTCAAGGGAGAAGGAACGTGAAGAGAGATTGGATTAAATCCAGAGGAGAGTGGTGTTAGTAAAACTGAACCAGCTTGAAATCTATATATGTATAAAGAAGAAACTCTGTCTGTAGCACCGCGATCTTTGACCGGAATGCATTTCTACAGTTTTCGAGCTTTTCACTCGAAACCTCACTACTGTCTCGGGGTGGTCATTACACACCCAATGTGAGGCTTCGCGTCCCCCGTTTTCACCGCTTTCATGGTGAAAACGGGCGAAAACCTCTCCCTAACCCCCCACCAAACAAATTCCAGTCGACCTATTTTCATTCCCCAGATGGCGCCACCCGAGAAGATTCTGTGGCTTTCATCGCTAATTCTGTTTCACCGGCATGCATTTCTAAAGGTGCGCCGTAGGGATTTTACTTCACATTAACTTTTCCTGTGGTGGTGGTGGTGGTGGTGGTGGTGGTGGTCCTACAGGTACGGATTCGCTAGAGGGATTGAAATTTTCAGTCAACTAAACCGGGCGTCGTGGTGGTGGTGGTGGTGGTGGTGCTACAGGGATTGAAACTTATAAGTTATAAGCTGGTTTATCCGGCGTTGCCCGGGGTTATAAGTTATAACCCCGGGCAACGCCGGATAAACCAGCTAGTAGAATAATAAATTGGAGTAGAACACAATTGCACCTAATGCTTGAAGGTTTCATTTTGATCTTTATCCATAACAGCTATACGTAAGCTATTGCATTTTATTTAACGACAACAGTAACAGAGCATTTAAGACTTTTTGCCCGAAATATATCTGAAGTTTCATTGTGCAATGTGCATATTTCAGTTGGCAGTTTTAATTCAGATATTCTATGATAGCTTGTTAACAAATTTACCATGGTTTAACTATGATACTTTGGAAACTACAAGGAGGATGTTTTTTTTAAATTGCCTTCATTTTAGTTGACTTTTTATTGAGTGGTGTACTTATAAGTCCATGTGTCAGTCCAGTTTATTTTGAGACAGAGCTGTAGCATTAAATGTTTAACCAAGACAAATTCTTAGCAGAAAATTAGTCAAAGAAGTCCTGTCCTTCTCGTTTTTACTAATTAGTGACTCAACTAGGAATGGAGAACATCCATTCTACTGTAATGTGCAGCAATGAAATTATGTTCTATATTTTGAAACATGTTAAACATTGAGGTGTTACTGTTCTTTGTTTTTAGCAAGTATATGAAGATGATTAGAACATTCTGTTAGAGTTTTTAAATGCAGTTGCGAGAAGAAGTCTACATCTCATTTATCTTCATCAAGAACATTACAGTGGATTTATCTGTCTACAACTTTTATGAATGTCAGCTATTCCATCTTCGGTTAAAAATCATACTAATCAATAGCATAAAGGTGTGCTACAATGCAAAGGTTGGATTGCTTCAGAATTTCATCATAAATTTTTCCCTGTGTGACTAATTCTCACGTTACTCAAAAAGTAACTACTACTGGCAATGAAACATAAAACCCTTTCTGTGAGCATCTGAACGCAAAGTTAAATGAAGTTACCATATATGTGAGAAACTGCACCCTACTGGAGTTGGAAAGGCTATAACAACAACAAATGCAGAAACATTTTACACATTCAATTACTTTGAAGTGTGATCCAAAACTCATGCTTATAAAAAGCCATACAAGATCCAACTTTGCTTAGAATCTGTTGACTGAAGAAGCACATACGAATCATTTAAAACCACACAGAAGTCAATGATTTCAAAAACTGTATGATCAAGGTGAAAATCTGAAAACTCATCAAAGAACCAATACTGGAGAAAAACAGTGAAATTAGCAATTAAGTGAGTAGCCTGATGGCGAATACGAAAACCCATACAAGAGAAAAAGAAAATAGGTGCAAGATATGTCGGAAGTCATTTGATCAGGATAGTAATCTGAAAAAGCACATGAGAACTCATACTGGTGAAAAACCATACAGGTGCCAGATATGTCGTAAGTCATTTGCTCAGGGTGGTTATCTTAAAAGGCACATGAGAACCCATACTGGCGAAAAACCTCACAGGTGCCTTTTATGTCAGAAATCATTCAATGAAGGTGGTAACCTAAAAACGCACATGAAAACCCATACTGGTGAAAAACCATACAGGCGCCAGTTATGTTGTAAGTCATTTGCTCAGGGTGGTGATCTTAAAAGGCACACGAGAACCCATACTGGTGAAAAACCATACAGGTGCCAGTTATGTCAGAAATCATTTAATGAAGGTGGTCATCTGAAAAGGCACATGAGAACTCATTCGGGTGAAAAACCATACAGGTGCAAGCTATGTCAGAAATCATTCACTGATGGTAGTACTCTGAGAAAACACATGAAAATCCATATGAGGTTTAAACTCCATTCAGGAGCACAGCCACAGGATCTTAGATTAGGAAGTGAAGTTACTGCTAACCTATCTGATCATTTCCTCACATTTAGTAGCAAAGGCGTTATTGATAAACCAAAAGAACGTTTCTCAAAGAAAATATATCCGGATTCTAATGGAATTGCAGGTCTTATACCGAAAATTACAGATGAAAAAAATCTCTATATTCGCAAATTCAAATCTCCTGTGGATGAAAAAGAGTCTTCATCCAAATCTTTTGGATGTGGTATATGTGACGAATTGCTTGAAATTGAGAGAGAATTTCTAGAGCATTGTTCTAGCCATCGATTTTCACCACCTGACGACTTAATTGTTGATCTTTTGCATGTTAAATTTGGATGTTGTGTATGAGGTAAAAAACATACTATAGAAGTTCAGGATACATACATGAATAGTTGTTTTGTACAACTTTCATTTCAGAATGCTTAGACAGTGAACATTGTGATGTAGATAACACAGAGGTTCCTCTTTCTAGGCATCATGTATCTGAGGTGTTGCCTTCTCACAAATATTTTAAGACTTTTGAATTGCTGTATTTCATGAAAGTGAACGATTTTATGCTATTTCTGCTAAAATGCAGTCCACTATTTTTACAACAATATTGCTAGATATTAAATTAAGCTATAACTACATATTTACTTCTGTTGGACTCGACATTTTACAGAGTGATGAGCTGTGCACCATTTTATGAGACCTTTTTTAGACTATTGATGCTAGGTGTATTGTTGTTGCATTCGCAATGTATTAAATAATAGCCTATTAACTTGCACTGCATTGATTAAATTTTGATGTTATGTATGGTCTTTAAGAAAGACAAATGTGTTGTAAAGATTGTCATGTATCGGAATATTTAGTATGCTGTGTATGGTTTTTAAACACTTCACTGTTCTTATTTTCTAAATAAATAAACTGTGTGATGTAAATTGCACATACTTTAATTTTTCTGAATGGAATGTATTTGTTTACTACTCTGAAATTGTCTACTTCACATTGATCTTTTTCATCTAATATTAACTGGATTATATCTTACTGTAGTGCAGATTAAGAATAAAGCTGTATGTACGATACGAATGTAAGCTGTCTTGCTGTAGAGTAAAGTGAAAACTTTAATTGCTAATGACTCGTGTAGTGCATATTCACATGGTTTCCTAATCAACAGCACTTAACGTTGAAAATCATTATTAGTATATACATTTATAAGTGCTACAAGCATAATTTACTATAGAATTTTTACAGGAACTAACAGAAAATCATCTGATATTGTGCTAATTGAACAGTTTTTCACAAAATATTTTGAAAGAAGAAAATTAGCATAATTGGGCTAAGTTTGGGCTTGTTTTCGCAAACTGTGTCAACGTGTGAGATACGCTTATTTATGTAATACTTTTGGATTGTAACAACTAACCATGCATATAAATTCTTATCTTTGTTAAATTATTTAAAAAGATATTGTTTCAAAATGTAAAAATCTGTAGGAAAGTGTTTTAGCAGTTGACTGCAGGTTTCAAAATCAATTATATTATAAATTTGACTTTCATACTTTGTAAATGCAAAAATTGATTTTGTTTGGGCAAAATACATAATTATTTTGTCAAAGTGCATCCTCCGAAAAGTAGGGCTTAAAGTTGTCCTGCAAATTCGAGGAGGATGGTTGTTGGTTACATAACACTGCCTGATGATCTGCATGGTTTCAAGAAATTTGCCAGCTCTCCAGTCATAGTCTGAACTATATATAAGAAAAAATGCTTGCTGGCATAAAACCTACAGAGATAGATGCAATGCCACTAAATTTGAAAGGGCCAGAAATTTCAGTGTTGTGAACTGTTTTCAGTGTTTATTATTATAAATATTATCTTCGTTTATTCATAAATTTCCACTGACAGAACGCAGTGAGGTACAATTCACTTGGGTACTGATTATATGCCAATTAACACGTTTTTAAAACGTCATACAAGTCAAAATGATCACTATCAGTAACTGTTTTTATACGTCATCCGAGCCAGAAAGTTCCTATTGTCTTTGATAGGAAGGGCAAACGGATGCAATCTATAGGTCTCAAAGTGTACCCTGTGTCCTCCCTTTCAGTGCATAGCGATCGCAAAACATGCTGCTTGTTAGATATTATAGCCCTAAACAGAGTTTCGTCTGCTACGTCAGCCATTCTGTCTATCGAAAGGGCATCAGCAGGAAGAAACCCAGCCCGCATCATCCGACCAAGGAACCGCTCCAGTCGAGCATGCTCAGTAGAACTCAGAAGTCCCACCATGCCGGTGACGCATACATTAATTTGGCTACAGTGGTGGCACACGAGACCGCATGTAAGGCCCTTTCTGCTTCCCATGATACCGAAGCGTTCTTGGTGCGTATAGTGAAGATGAACACAAGATCTTAGAATTCCATCTACATGCGCAGCGACCGAGAGTTTCTCTCCTATCGTTACTCCCAATTGAGACTCCAACCCCCAATCCCGTTTTTTTCTGGATTTGCCCTCGATTTGTGCCCTTCCATGATTGTTCAGTTTAGGGACTATAATCCTGGGATCCCGGACCTTTTTAAGCCTCGTAATCCTGAAGTTGACAAACTGGAATCCCGTATTTTCGGGATAAGAAATTCGGAATTTTGGATTGAAATTACTTTTGATCCACTGTATAATTCCTCCTGGGCAGCAAACCCTAATACGGCAGATCAGCAGCAGCGACGAGTAGGCCTACAGAGACCCGTAACAGACTACAGACGGACTCTATAGCTTCTTTGATATCAGGGTGCTGCAGGCCGCAGCTGTGCAGCCTGCTGCGGTACAGCTGCTACTGCTATAGGCGAGCCTGCGGCGAAGTTTAAACGGCGTGTATTTACTTTCTAAGCGTGTTTTTTGTTTTTTGATGCTATAGCATTACATAATGCATTGCGTAAATGTTGGTCCTACTTAAATGACAAAACGTTGCATTGTTCTTAGTGTATGCATTGTGTTTCTTGGTTGTCAACTGAAAACAGAGTGAATCTCGATTACGTTCTCAGTGTCTAACTTATTTTAATCGTATCGTGCCACCTATCGAATGAACGAATAACAGCCAGCAACGCATCCTAATCATCTCCTGCCATCTGGCGAATAGATGATAATCTCTCCTTCAGATTCGTCGGCTGCTGCTCAAGAGTCCTGTCAACCGGCAACCATCGAGGAAATCGAGTCAGCCATCTTCATCATGGCCTTGGCCGACTATTAAACGCCGACGGAATGACACCCAATCGCCTACGTACGATGAAAATGGAGCTCAAACTAGGATGGATTATCCATGAATATATTACTGAAACTATAGAAGCTGGATTCTCGATGAAAACATAGCTCACACTAGAAGGTGGAAGATCGTGAATCATTTGTCGGTGAACCATTTGTCCGTGAACCATTTGTCGGTGAACCATTTGTCGGTGAACCATTTGTCCGTGAACCATTTGTTGTGACGCCTTGCCACTGAACCTCCACCATCCGCCTCAGGCCTTCTCTATCCATCATGGCCCTGGCTTTCACCGAAAACTAGTCGCATCTTTTCTAGAATTCCTACCCTGACTCATTTGATCCTACGCTTTAAAATTCTTCTCGACCTCAACCACACCCGCCTTAGCAGGCTGAACTAGCAGCTGCCTCATCTCTTGATCTAGATCCCATGTAAACCGAACTCAGGCCTCATATTGACCACCCTTTGCAAAATCCATCTGGCTTGTGAATAAGCTAGTGCCCTGAGCATGGCTTTCGAGTGGCGCTTTATTGTATTGTATTGTATTGTATTGTATATTCGTTTATTCAATCAAACAGCTGTCAAAACGCAGCTGTTAACAATAAATTGAAATTTACACTGGAGTAACAAAAGCAGTGTTGTATTGTATTGTATTGTATTGTATTGTATTGTATTGTATTGTATTGTATTGTATTGTATTGTATTTATGCATTTATAAAGCGCCTCTCGCAGTACAACCTAGTCAGAGGCGCTCCAAGTGCGCAGAGCTCCGTGAGAAAAGAGAAGTCTTAAGATATCGAGATCTCGAAGTAGCAGAAATTCCCCCAGTTAGAATCTGAGAACGAGTCATAGGAGGAAAATCATTCCAAAGGAAAGCAGATGCGTAGGCACGGGGTTGAGATAGCTAGGCCTAGTATAAGCAACATGTGTAGAATATACGATTGGCTAGTGAAATTTACTAAGGGGCGTTAATAAATGCCTCTGAACATCAGTCTTGGTAGGAAGTTCTTATCATCTTTTTTAGGTAGAGCAAATGAGTGTGGACGATGACGGAGATTGTATTTAACAGTTTGGAGTTTACGACTACGATTACGCGTCTAATTTCTGTACCCATTATACACTACTCATGAATTCTGACGGTCTAGGTTTGTGACGTCACACAATCAGCATAACGGCCCTCCATTCATACTTTTGATAAATTATTAAGAGTACATTAGGCCTATAATGAGATGTAATAGATCTGATAGATCTGTGAAAATTGATTTTTTTTATCGAACAATTAACAATAATTGATTTATTTACAGTAGATTTAAAACCTCAAACCTCAACAAGTAGGCTATAGGCCCTAATGTCGCTGATATCACTGACGTCATCTTAATTGCGACCTGTGGATAAACTTGGAGTTTATATGTGCTTAAGAATAGGCCTACAATAGAATACAACTTAAATTTATAACGAACTTTAATAAAACAGAGTCTTACTCAAGGGACGCATTACAATGCTGTAGTTAATAGTTGTAGGCCTAGTAGTTAAGAAGTGCCAAGTTAAGTCCGAACGCAGAAGTTTATATCAGAAGTTTATATGGCGCAAAACCATTTTTAAAAATAGCAGTGATTAACCCCAGGCTGTTAAAAGCGGATTGAATTTGCAATGGAAGAAGAAGAAGAAGAAGAAGAAGAAGAAGAAGAAGAAGAAGAAGAAGAAGAAGAAGAAGAAGAAGAAGAAGAAGAAGAAGAAGAAGAAGAAGAAGAAGAAGAAGAAGAAGAAGAAGAAGAAGAAGAAGAAGAAGAAGAAGAAGAAGAAGAAGAAGAAGAAGAAGAAGAAGAAGAAGAAGAAGAAGAAGAGATCGCAAGACGACATAAATGATAGTTTCATAACAAATACGCTTAGCTTAATCTGAAAGAAATTTGCTGAGGAACAAGGGACCATAACAAAACAGCTTTATGGAGCGACAAGCGGAGATAATGGAATGTGAAAGTGTTACCTTTAACCTCGATTAATTAAATAGTCTGGAAATGCCGTTGAAGGAGGTTATTGAAAGTATAAATCTTATTGCATACTCAGAAACGAATCCTTGCTATAGTAATGCCATGGCCACAGCCAATTCAGCCGTCACGGAGTCCCAATCGGACCAGCAGGACTCGTCATCCAAGAAAATAATAAGTAACCAGTAACCTTGGAACCTTTGAGACGTAGTGAACAGTTGCGCCTTAAGCCTCAGCCATGCTATAAGGAAAAAGAGTTGCGACAATTAACTTAACTGGGTTTGAAATATGAGATAGCGGAAGGATGGAGTCATGACCCTCGCACTGGCACCAGCACGAAATTCCTCTGACATTTGCGACTACTGAGAATCGCTCGTTCAATGCTAGTGTTCCTCCCAATTGAGAAGCAGGTTACACCGCTTGGACCTCCTCGTTCCCCGTGTCAGGACTTCTCTGGCTCAATCTAGGTCTTTTGCCTCCATTGGCCCTGCTCTTTGCAATGAGCTTCCTCCGTACGTTCGTTCTTCTATTCTCTCAGGTAACGTCTCTTCCTCTTTTAAGTTTCTTAAAACTTGCTTTTTCTCTCGGGGTCTCTCGCACTGGGAGCGCTTCTGAATGGCCCTCCCGCTAGAAGCGCTTTATAAATATCCAAATACAATACAATACAATACAATACAAAGTATTCGCTAGATGGCAGGCTTTACTTACAGAAAATCCAGGCTGCTTGCCATTGTACTGTTACGCTTTAATCTCTCGCCATTTTGTGCTGATCACTCTATAGTCCAGATTATGGGGAAACTCGACGTTTAATGTCAAACCTGGTTAGATTCCAAACTCTGTACACGTATAGAATCTAGTGAGCAAACACATTTAATTAATGACAGTTCGGTCAGTGAGAGAGTTGCTAATATCATGGCTTGAATTTAATGTTTTATTCCTCGTAGGGCGTAGACGATTGCTGGAAAGCATGGGTTATTTTAAAAAAAGGCTGGAAAGTCATTCCGACGAACATTAGACCACTAGGTGTCGTTAGACACAGTTTCTTCATGCATCGTTTTTTTTACATTTCGTTGGTCGACATGTGTAAAGAAGGGTTCCACGACAAAAGGTTCACGGACAAAAGGTTCACCGACAAAAGGTTCACGACAAATGGTTCACGACAAAAGGTTCACGACAAAAGGTTCACGACAAATGGTTCACGGACAAAAGGTTCACCGACAAAAGGTTCACAGGCGAAAGGATCACGATATTCCAGCTTCTAGGTTGTGCGATATTTTCATTGGTTTCATCTCATTTTCATCGCCCTTCCAACTTCTAGTTCTAAGCGTTAATACGACACATTTTCATCGCTCATCCAGCTTCTAGTTAAAACGTTAATACAACAAATTTTCATCGCTCGTCCAACTTCTTGTTTGACTTCATTTTCATCGCTCATCCAGCTTCTAGTTAAAGTGTTAATACGACACATTTTCATCGCTCATCCAGCTTCTTGTTTGACCTCATTTTCATCGCTCATCCAGCTTCTAGTTAAAGTGTTAATACGACACATTTTCGTCGCTCGTCCAACTTCTTGTTTGACCTCATTTTCATCGCTCATCCAGCTTCTAGTTAAAGTGTTAATATGAAACATTTTCATCGCTCGTCCAACTTCTTGTTTGACCTCATTTTCATCGCTCATCCAGCTTCTAGTTAAAGTGTAAATATGACACATTTTCATCGCTCATCCAGCTTCTAGTTAAAGTGTTAATACGACACATTTTCATCGCTCATCCAGCTTCTTGTTTGACCTCATTTTCATCGCTCATCCAGCTTCTAGTTAAATTGTAAATATGACACATTTTCATCGCTCATCCAGTTTCTAGTTAAAGTGTTAATATGACACATTTTCATCGCTCATCCAGCTTCTAGTTAAAGTGTTAATACGACACATTTTCATCGCTCATCCAGTTTCTAGTTAAAGTGTTAATACGACACATTTTCATCGCTCGTCCAACTTCTTGTTTGACCTCATTTTCATCGCTCATCCAGCTGCTAGTTAAAGTGTAAATATGACACATTTTCATCGCTCATCCAGCTTCTAGTTAAAGTGTTAATACGACACATTTTCATCGCTCATCCAGCTTCTTGTTTGACCTCATTTTCATCGCTCATCCAGCTGCTAGTTAAAGTGTAAATATGACACATTTTCATCGCTCATCCAGCTTCTAGTTAAAGTGTTAATACGACACATTTTCATCGCTCATCCAGCTTCTAGTTAAAGTGTTAATACGACACATTTTCATCGCTCGTCCAACTTCTTGTTTGACCTCATTTTCATCGCTCATCCAGCTTCTAGTTAAAGTGTTAATACGACATATTTTCATCGCTCATCCAGCTTCTTGTTTGACCTCATTTTCATCGCTCATCCAGCTTCTAGTTAAAGTGTTAATACGACACATTTTCATCGCTCGTCCAACTTCTTGTTTGACCTCATTTTCATCGCTCATCCAGCTTCTAGTTAAAATGTTAATACGACACATTTTCATCGCTCGTCCAACTTCTTGTTTGACCTCATTTTCATCGCTCATCCAGCTTCTAGTTAAAGTGTTAATACGACACATTTTCATCGCTCGTCCAACTTCTTGTTTGACCTCATTTTCATCGCTCATCCAGCTTCTAGTTAAAGTGTTAATACGACATATTTTCATCGCTCATCCAGCTTCTTGTTTGACCTCATTTTCATCGCTCATCCAGCTTCTAGTTAAAGTGTTAATACGACACATTTTCATCGCTCGTCCAACTTCTTGTTTGACTTCATTTTCATCGCTCATCCAGTTTCTAGTTAAAGTGTTAATACGACACATTTTCATCGCTCATCCAGCTTCTTGTTTGACCTCATTTTCATCGCTCATCCAGCTTCTAGTTAAAGTGTTAATACGACACATTTTCATCGCTCGTCCAACTTCTTGTTTGACCTCATTTTCATCGCTCATCCAGCTTCTAGTTAAAGTGTTAATACGACACATTTTCATCGCTCGTCCAACTTCTTGTTTGACCTCATTTTCATCGCTCATCCAGCTTCTAGTTAAAGTGTAAATATGACACAACTTCTTGTTTGACCTCATTTTCATCGCTCATCCAGCTTCTAGTTAAAGTGTTAATACGACACATTTTCATCGCTCGTCCAACTTCTTGTTTGACCTCATTTTCATCGCTCATCCAGCTTCTAGTTAAAGTGTAAATATGACACATTTTCATCGCTCATCCAGCTTCTAGTTAAAGTGTTAATACGACACATTTTCATCGCTCATCCAGTTTCTAGTTAAAGTGTTAATACGACACATTTTTATCGCTAGTCCAACTTCTTGTTTGACCACATTTTCATCGCTCATCCAGCTTCTAGTTAAAGTGTAAATACGACACATTTTCAAAACAGCCACGGTATTACTATTGAAGACATAACATTTCTGTTTACTTGATTTCTGTTCCTTAACATATAAACCAAATAAACAAGTAAAGCATATACACTCTAAACACAATTATTAATTTTAAAAGGTTAAAGAAAACCTTTGTGTGAAATGCAAAATCAGGTTAACAAAGAGCAGAAGCTCTATCATAGGCAATCCTGCATACTTAGGAATGTGTTCTACGTATAGAAAGAGTTAAAGTATCAACATGATACTTTTTTTATTATAAATATGAGTGTTTGGTATTTTGATCCTCAAAGATTATCGGAAATTCAACTTCCACAATAGCAAAAACTGATATCAATACTCCAAAACTTCTTTTTTTTTATTTAACTTGATGTCCATATGGTTTCAATAGGTAAGGTGCAATATAATAAACACTCATATCCTTGAGAGGTATTTTTGCTGAGAAGAGTATCAAAGAGTATAAAATACTTAGCACTTGTCTGATTTTTTTATTTCATCTTACTTTTCATTCAGTGCTTATAGATTTACTTTGTGATGATCGAGTCTCAAACACAAGGCTTTTCCACTTATAAGAATTCTGTTTTGAATAGTACTTTACAAGAAAAATTTCCACAAAATTCTCTAAGATGATTTTCTACAGTCTCAATGCTATCAAATAGAACTTGCTTGTGTGTGTGTTATACACGTTTTGCAGCAACTCTGTCTTAAGTAATATTGTTTTATGTCAAAACGAAGCAAATCTTAAGTACATACAGAGTTTCAATTTCAAACTGATACTTTTATTATTATTAATCGGAGCAATTCTGTTGCTGATCCTCAAGTGCATCGCAAATTCAACATCCACTGGACAATAGCAAAGCTGGTAACAATGCTCCATAAATAACTTTTCTATTTAAAATATTTTGTCACAGATTCCACATGCAAATGATTTCAGTAGGAAAGGCTGAATATCAGAAACAGATGATCTGTCATTTCCAAAGAATTTCATACATTCATTTTCCACTGTGTGTGATATAGGCATGACTTAACAGACTATCAACACTTCCAATTCCTTCGTGACAAAATTCTGCTGAGTGAATGTTTGAATGACTACTAAGTTGGCTTTCCTCCTTATAGGGTTTCTCTCCAGTGTGCTTCCTCTCGTGGATTTTCAAATAACTACTAAAAGTAAATGATTTTTCACATAGTTAACATTTGTAGATTTGGGTTTTCATGTTGAATTGAGGTTCTGACATTTGTACGGCTTTTTCATACTATGAGTTCTCGTGTGCTCATTCAAATGTCCCGACTCTGTAAACGCTTTTCGACAGTATTGGCATTTGTATAGTTTTCTTTAGTGTGGACTCCAGTGTGGATTCTTGTGTGGCATTTCAGTTGACATCCTGTTGCAAATGCATTTCAGTTGACGTCCTGTTGCAAATGCTTTTTCACATAATTCGCATTTGTATGTTTTTTCTCCAGTGTGGATTCTTGTGTGGTATTTTAGGTCACAACTTAGTGCAAAAGCTTTTTCACATAAT
Source organism: Allolobophora icterica (assembly GCA_963556255.1). Classification (NCBI taxonomy): domain Eukaryota; kingdom Metazoa; phylum Annelida; class Clitellata; order Crassiclitellata; family Lumbricidae; genus Allolobophora; species Allolobophora icterica. The sequence goes on along the minus strand of OY744610.1, from coordinate 859,705 downwards.
TTGCATTTGTGTGGCTTTTCTCCAGTGTGGATCCTTGCGTGAATATTCAAGTTTCCAGACCTTGTAAATGCTTTTTGGCTATACTGGCATTTGTAAAGCTTTTCTACTGTATGCAGTCGTTCATGCTGTTTTAGGAAATAAGACCTTCCAAACGTTTTTTTCACACACTTCACAGTTCTATGACTTTTCTCCACTGTGGGTGCTTGTGTGATTGTTCAAGTTTGAAGAATGTGTAAACGATTTCTGACAATATTGGCATTTGTATGGTTTTTCTCCAGTGTGGATTCTTATGTTGCATTTTAGGCGCCATCTTCTTGCAAATGTTTTTCCACATAATTCACATTTGTATGGTTTGTCGTCTGTGTCGCTTGTCAATTGTTCTATTGCATACTGCAGGCTGTCAAACCACGAATGAATACATGAAGAAACTCAAGTGGTTCAACCACTGTTCTTTGGTGAACTTAGAATACCAGAATGTCTAAATTTTAGTGAATAACTATTAGTACTGATCTAGACTGAATAAAACAAACATAATTTTCATTTAATACTGTTTTAGTCGAGGAAAAGAAATGTATAGGGCATACTTTTCACTGAATACATTCAATACCATTAAATGCATTGAATACCCGACACAAATCATGTTTTAACTCAGACAACTGTGAATTAAGATGTAATAAATAACAATTGTTTAAATGTGTAGGGAATGGTAGGCTAGTACTTACAGGGTTACAGTGGTTACATAACCTAACCAATGGTTTCTCTTCTCTGTAAACTTTTTATTCCTGAAATTATCTAACATAAATATAATACAAGTTAATTATTTCACTTCTAGGGGGGTTAGGGTTGTAGTGAATTTCTTAAGGTTATCATATCTGACTTAAAAATTTCAACTTAACAACACAAAACGTGTAACATCAAGAGAAAACTTTTCATGTTACCAGGTAAGAAACCAAACTGTCTTTTCCAGTTTGTTTCATAAATCAGTGGCCACCGTAGACAAAATTGTGACTAATCCCTCGCAAATAGGTCTCCAAGTTCTGTCTCTGAGGCCAAGAAGCAGTAACGTTTGCAATTCGTTCTGCCAGGCGAACATATTCTGGTCTCTGTTTCCTTCCTATTATTCCTGCATTCATTTCCTCTATCACTTTCTCCGTTTCCACTTGGAGACCTTGAAGTCCTTTGAGGAATTTCCACAAATTAGGGAACTGAGCCCCGGTTGTATGTGCAACTTTCAAGTGGAATCCCTCCACCTCATTGTCTGTTCTACCATAATGTTCCAATGTTCGATTCCTCACATTCCAAACTTCGATTGGTGCGACGCGGGGTTCACGTCTGACACCTGCTATACTTTGACCTATGTAGTTAGTTTCGAAATACATAAGCAAGTCATCAATCTTATGTTGTAAGTCTCTTGATAGCTGCTGTATCCAGGGTTGTAGGATCCCTAAAAGCTCGACCCAACTGTTCTCAACCTCAGCAGGAGGTACGAATGCCAAAGCAGAGATCATCTTTAGTTTCGTAGCAGTCTCACCATCTTCTACATAAGAAGCTGATAAACCCAGTTCTTGAATTTTCCTCCAAATATTTTGATTGAGGTGAAAGAAGCAGCAGTTGATTTGTGTATTTGGCCACTGTAGACGCAGTGCATTAATTGCTGCACGCTCAAAATCTAGCATCACACGGTAAGGCTCCCAACCGGGAAGAAGTAAGGCCAACTGATTAAAAGCTCGTCTATAAGTGGCTTCTGTTTTGTCCGGAAGTAAGAAGAAAATGAGTGGAACTGCCTTGCCAGGTTTTTGGTTTGGGGCCTCCAGTCGGGTTCCATGAATTGTATACAGTTGAAGAATATGAGGAGGTGTTGTCTTAAATGTCCCGTCCATAAGAATAGCGTTACAGCTACGCAGAAAAAGCAAATTCTTCTGGGTTCCAAACATCAGAATCCGCTCTTCTGCTGCAATCGCATGTCCTGAATCCCATAGCAGGAATGGTTCTGGTTGGTTTATAGTACCAGTTACTTGAAACTGTACAGGGATATCAATGTCATCTCGTGTTCGTGGCAGAGGAATAGGAACTTGATGTCTATTTCTGCTACGCTGGATTGTTCGTTTTAAGTGGTCCAACCTGGGCAGTCTGGCTTTCGCTGCGCTTGATGCCGAGAAAAGTGAAGCTTGCATGACGTTCGTAGTAGTGTTCCCACCAATAGCGTTGGCAGCTGATTCTTTCATTCCGGTCTTAATAGTTCGCATCTCACTTCTAACAGCATCTGGGAGATGATTGTGCTCCTGCGTTTGTCGGAACTGACGCCGGTTGTCGCTACTAATTCCACGTCCTGGACACCTTTTCCTCTGTTCACATGTCCAATACTCAGTTGCGACATCAGCAGATGATCGGTGTCGAATATAACTGAAACCGTCCTCACTTATCAATAGAACCTTATTTTTCTGTGTTGTTGCAAAACGTAAATTCTGCATTATGTTTTAAATTTGCCTCTCAATTATAACTGGAAATTTGAAGTTTCATAAAGTATTTCAGCGGAAGTTCTAAGCGGATGTTGTTTACGCCAATTTGCGCGCCAACTAAATTACGCAACGTAGTGGATAGGCCTATGTTACCGGCGGCAGATTGCGCAATAATAATAGGAAACAATTTCCGTCGCATGAAACCGGGATAATGACAATAAAGCTTAAAACTAAAAGCTGGAAGAGCGATGAAAAGGTGTCATATTAGCATTTAAACTAGAAGTTGGAAGAGCGATGAAAATGGTACCGGCCCGCTATTCCGGGGATCCGCTATTTCGGCACCGGCAGCACAAATTGATTTCCCGTTCTCTGTCCTCCATACATACATACGTACATTCATACACACGTTTACACACATACATAGATACAGGTAAAATTTAAAACAAACGCAAACCAGTGTATAATGTAAATTAAACTGAAAGCAGGATCAACGACTAAAACTAGAAGCGGAATGAACGATTAAAATGTTAATTAAACGAGAAGCGAAATGACGATTAAAATGTAAATTAAACTAGAAACGGGATGTATGATTTAAAAAGTTAATTAAACGAGAAGCGGGATGACGATTAAAATGTAAATTAAACGAGAAACGGGATGACGATTAAAATGTAAATTAAACTACGAGGGGATGACGATTAAGATGTCAATTAAACTAAGAGCGGGATGAACGATTAAAATGCTAGTTAAACTGGAAGCGGGATGATCGATTAAAATGTTAATTAAAATGTAAATTAAACTAGAGGCTGGATGAGCGACGAAAATGAGCAAAAACAAGGAGCTGGAAGAGCGATGAAAATGAGATGAAACAAATGAAAATATCGCTCAAGCTAGATGTGTGTCGTATTAACGATGAAAATTTGTCGTATTAACACCTTAACTAGAAACTGGATGAGCGATGAAAATGTGTCGTATTAACACTTTAACTAGAAACTGGATGAGCGATGAAAATGTGTCATATTTACAATTTAACTAGAAGCTGGATGAGCGATGAAAATGAGGTCAAACAAGAAGTTGGACGAGCGACGAAAATGTGTCGTATTAACACTTTAACTAGAAGCTGGATGAGCGATGAAAATGAGGTCAAACAAGAAGCTGGATGAGCGATGAAAATGTGTCGTATTAACACTTTAACTAGAAGCTGGATGAGCGATGAAAATGTGTCGTATTAACACTTTAACTAGAAGCTGGATGAGCGATGAAAATGAGGTCAAACAAGAAGTTGGACGAGCGACGAAAATGTGTCTTATTAACACTTTAACTAGAAGCTGGATGAGCGATGAAAATGAGGTCAAACAAGAAGCTGGATGAGCGATGAAAATGTGTCGTATTAACACTTTAACTAGAAGCTGGATGAGCGATGAAAATGTGTCATATTAACACTTTAACTAGAAACTGGATGAGCGATGAAAATGTTTCATATTTACAATTTAACTAGAAGCTGGATGAGCGATGAAAATGAGGTCAAACAAGAAGCTGGATGAGCGATGAAAATGTGTCGTATTAACACTTTAACTAGAAGCTGGATGAGCGATGAAAATGAGGTCAAACAAGAAGTTGGACGAGCGATGAAAATGTGTCGTATTAACACTTTAACTAGAAGCTGGATGAGCGATGAAAATGAGGTCAAACAAGAAGCTGGATGAGCGATGAAAATATGTCGTATTAACACTTTAACTAGAAGCTGGATGAGCGATGAAAATGAGGTCAAACAAGAAGTTGGACGAGCGATGAAAATGTGTCGTATTAACACTTTAACTAGAAGCTGGATGAGCGATGAAAATGTGTCGTATTAACACTTTAACTAGAAGCTGGATGAGCGATGAAAATGTGTCATATTTACACTTTAACTAACAGCTGGATGAGCGATGAAAATGAGGTCAAACAAGAAGCTGGATGAGCGATGAAAATGTGTCGTATTAACACTTTAACTAGAAGCTGGATGAGCGATGAAAATGAGGTCAAACAAGAAGTTGGACGAGCGATGAAAATGTGTCGTATTAACACTTTAACTAGAAGCTGGATGAGCGATGAAAATGTGTCATATTAACACTTTAACTAGAAACTGGATGAGCGATGAAACTGTGTCATATTTACAATTTAACTAGAAGCTGGATGAGCGATGAAAATGAGGTCAAACAAGAAGCTGGATGAGCGATGAAAATGTGTCGTATTAACACTTTAACTAGAAGCTGGATGAGCGATAAAAATGTGTCATATTTACACTTTAACTAGAAGCTGGATGAGCGATGAAAATGAGGTCAAACAAGAAGTTGGACGAGCGATGAAAATGTTTCATATTAACACTTTAACTAGAAGCTGGATGAGCGATGAAAATGAGGTCAAACAAGAAGTTGGACGAGCGACGAAAATGTGTCGTATTAACACTTTAACTAGAAGCTGGATGAGCGATGAAAATGAGGTCAAACAAGAAGCTGGATGAGCGATGAAAATGTGTCGTATTAACACTTTAACTAGAAGCTGGATGAGCGATGAAAATGAAGTCAAACAAGAAGTTGGACGAGCGATGAAAATGTGTTGTATTAACGTTTTAACTAGAAACTGGATGAGCGATGAAAATGTGTCGTATTAATACTTTAACTAGAAAGTGGATGAACGATGAAAATGAGGTCAAACAAGAAGCTGGATGAGCGATGAAAATGTGTCGTATTAACACTTTAACTAGAAGCTGGATGAGCGATGAAAATGAAGTCAAACAAGAAGTTGGACGAGCGATGAAAATTTGTTGTATTAACGTTTTAACTAGGAGCTGGATGAGCGATGAAAATGTGTCGTATTAACGCTTAGAACTAGAAGTTGGAAGGGCGATGAAAATGAGATGAAACCAATGAAAATATTGCACAACCTAGAAGCTGGAATATCGTGATCCTTTCGCCTGTGAACCTTTTGTCGGTGAACCTTTTGTCCGTGAACCATTTGTCGTGAACCTTTTGTCGTGAACCTTTTGTCGTGAACCATTTGTCGTGAACCTTTTGTCGGTGAACCTTTTGTCCGTGAACCTTTTGTCGTGACACCGTAAAGAAGCTATGTAAAGTCGGGCAATTATAGCCAGACGGACAAGTAACAAATCTTGCAAAAGTGGAACAGAAGTTGATTTTTGGGGTAAGAACGCCTAACATGTTTTTTTAGAAGATATCTAGGGGTCAGTCCACGCCATAAAATTAACATTTGAAGTAATATTAATCCATTTTGTACGGTGAGCGATAATAGCCAGTGGAGTGATTTAAGGACCAGGCTGGGTAATCCTGGGTTTTAGCGTCCGAAATTATTTTCATTGAAACGTTCTAATACAATATAGAATAAATAATCATCGTTCATCCAACTTCTAGTTTGAGTTATATTTTAATCGATTATCCAGCTTCTAGTTTCGTGAATATTTTCGTCAATCTTTCAACTTCTAGTTCGAGTTTTACTATAAAATGTTTTCATCGGTCATACACGGGAATAATATCGGCACTAAAACGATATATTTTTATCGCAATTCCAACTTCTAGTTTGACTTTAACTATGTAATATTTTAATCGATCATCCGGCTTCTAGTTTCATTGATATTTTCATCAATCTTCCAACTTTTTGTTTGAGTTTAACTGTGAAACGTTTTCATCGCTCATGCAATGTAAATAATTTCGGACGCTAAAACCCACGATTACCCCAGGCTGAACCAGGTTTACATTAAATAATAAATTGCAGTAGATCACAATTGAAGAAGGTTTTCTTTTTTATCTTTTTCGATAACAGCTACACGTGAGCTATTGGATTTTATTAAACGGCAACATTAACCGAGCATTTAAGAATTCCGAAATATATCTGAAGTTTCCTTATGCATATTTCAGTTGGCAGTTTTAATTCAGATCTTCTATGACAGAAGTGGGCCAACTCCGGCCCGTGGACCAGATCCAGCCGGCCAAAACTTTTTATCCGGCCCCCACAATTCGTCAGATTTTTTAAAAATTCGGTTCGCGAGAAGTTTTCTTCATTTTACTCACGTAGCACAGCTCTCTTACTTTCTGTTCCTGTCTCGTCTTTTATAATAACTCCATGCATTGACTCTGGTTATATGCTTCACTTCCCAGCAGAGGTTTCTGCACATGATCTGGATGTATATATCCACAGAAGTGAAATCTGTTCAAGTAAAGCTAATGTTGCTTTCAAAGCAGATGAAAGAACAAAACTACGGGAACTTTCCTATGTGTATACCCTACACTTGCAAACTGGCGCAGCATAGAGTCTGAGGGAAAATATAGCCTTCAGCTGTCAAGTTTGACAGAAGAGTTCTCGAGACAATTTGTGGATTTTACATTAATTGAGAGTGAATTTGCATTGCTGACTATGCTCTTCACATTTGACATTGACAATTAGCTCACATACTGAACTTCAGCTGCAGAGTTAGCCGACCCACAACGTGACATTGTTCTCAAAGAACAGCTCAAATGATCCTATCAATAACATTCTTTTCTTCGCTCAGAAAAGAAAATATTCTCAAATCTACGAACTAAATATGTTTGTGTTATTGGCAGTCACTTACATCTGTCAACAAAGATTTTCAACTATGAGATGATAAACAAATCCAAGTCTCAGTTAAGTGATCTAAACTTGAAGTCAAATGTGAATTGCAACCAGCACAATCACTCCGGATTATGGGAAACTTGTTAAGTGCATGCATGTTCACAGTCGCATACATCTCATTAGTAACAGACAAAGCGTATGTAATATATTATAAATAAGGAAACTTCTTTTCATGTTAGTCGTAACTAAAAGTTAAAAATTTGTTATCCGGATTTCCAAATTTTTTTGGCATTTCATGTGGCCCCATGAGCAAAAAAGTTTGCCCACCTCTGTCTTAACAGATAATATGATAGTCTATTAACATGTTTACCATGGTTTAGCTATGCTACTTTGGAAACTACAAGGAGGATGTGATTTTAAATTGGCTTCATTTTAGTTCACTTTTTATCGAGTGGTCCACACTTAAGTCCAGGTGTTAGACTATTCTGTTTTGAGACGGAGCTGTTACATTAAAGGTTTAAGCAAGACAAATTCTTAGCAGAAAATTAGTCAAAGAAGTCCTGGCCTTCTCGTTATTACTAATTAGTTACTCAACTAGGAATGCAGCGCAGTGCGTTTGCAGGCGCTTAATTAAAGAATAAATATTATTAACATCCATTCTACTGTAATGAGCAGCAATGAAATTATGTTCTACATTTTGAAACATGTTAAGCTGTTCCTAGGCTACCATGTCCTAGTAATTTGGGGTGGCGGCAAACGATCGAAGGAGGTTGCGAAGTGACGTGGGAACATTTGCAGAAGCTTCTCGTGGCTGTTGTGAACTGCTTTAATGTGGCTGCGAGAAGGGTTGTAGGGGACAGTGCAAATGTGATAAAGCTGCTCGACAGTGTACTGGTCTCTGTCTACCTAGAGTCCTATGCAACCGTGAATGACGTGGATGATGTTATATAACTCTGTGGGCAGTACTTTGTCTGGACACTGGTTCCGAAATGTGGACTAGCTGTAATATTGTGTAATGTACATTTACAAGAACTTTAGTAAGCTGCTGAATTGCTGATATACCATAATTTGTTTTATTTCCACATAAACCTGAACACAAAAACAAGTTTCAGAACTGGTTAATTCCCTTGCAGCCTTTGCCCAAAATACTGTACGCGTGACACCAAAATTATAATCATAATTTTATGTTAACATGACGAGGAAGTAATCCGAAACGGGAACATTTAATTTTAAGGTCACCTTAACTTCAAGATGGCTACCACAATTAACTGTTATCTTCTAGATAAGTAATTGCAATTAGTTCTATTGGAATCTTTGCCCCTAAATATGTATATTTCGACACCAAGATCACGATTCTAAGTGAACTGGTAGCTGAGATATTGAAAAATCTCTATTTTCGGTCGGCCATTTTGGAAAATGGCTGCCATTGAGACCAAAGGGCAAATCTGCGATGGCCCTATATCCAAAAGTTTCCCTTAGGACATGTTCATACTATGCACCAAATTTCATGCTTCTATCAGTTAATGAGCAATTGGTTTATATTTTGCTCTGGACTGCCCCTTTCCGGTCACCTTAACTTCAAGATGGCTACCAAAATTAGCTTATCTGTTGTAGGTAAGTATTTGCAATTAGTTTTATTAGAATCCTTACCCCTAAATATGTATGTTTAGACACCAAGATCACGATTCTAAGTGAGCTAGTAGCTGAGATAATGAAAAATCTCTATTTTCGGTCGGCCATTTTGGAAAATGGCTGCCATTCAGGCCAGGAGGCAAATCTGCGATGGCCCTATAGCTAAAAATTTTCCTTAGGACATGTTCATACTATGTACAAAATTTCACAATTCTGTCATGAAGGGAGCAATTTTTACACCAACCTGCCTCACTGTGAGGTGTTACTGTTCTTTGTTTTCAGCAAGTTTACGAAGATGACTAGAACATTCTGTTAGAGCTTCAAAATGCAGTTGTGAGAGGAGGTCTACATCTCGTTTATCTTCATAAAGAATATTACAGTGGATTTATGTGTCTATAACTTTATGAATGTCAGCTATTCTACCTTTGCTTAAAAATCATAGTGATCAATAGCATAAAGGTGTGCTACTATACAAAGGTTGGATTGCTTAAGAATTTCGTCATAAATTTTTTTTCGGTGACTAATTCTTTCTTTACTCAATAAATAACTACTACTGGCAATGAAACATGAACCCTTTCTGTGAACATCGGAAACACAACTTTAGTTAAATGAAGTTGCCATAAATGTGAGAAACTGCACACTACTCTAGTTGGAAAAGCTATAACAGCAACAAATGTAGAAACTGTTTACACATTCAATTACTTCGAAATGTGATCCAAAACTCATGTTTATCAAAAGTCATACAAAATCCTACTTTGCTTAGAATCTGTTAATTGGAGAAGCACATACGAATCATTTAAAACCACACAGATGTCAATGATTTCAGAAATTAAGGTGAAAATCTGAAAGCTCATCAGAGAACCAATACTGGAGAAAAACAGTGAAACTAACAAATAAATGAGTAATGATGGCGAATACGAAAACCCATACAAGAGAAAAAGAATATAGGTGCCAGATATGTCGGAAGTCATTTGATCAGAATAGTAATCTGAAAAGACACATGAGAACCCACAGTGGCGAAAAACCATACAGGTGTCAGATATGTCAGAAAACATTTGCTCAAGGTAGGTATCTAAAAGCTCACATGAGAATACATACTGGAGAGAAACCATACAGGTGCCAGTTATGTCAGAAATCATTCAAAGATAATGGTAATCTAAAAACACATGTGAGAACTCATACTGGTGAAAAACCACACAGCTGCCAGATATGTCATAAGTCATTCGCTCAGGGTGGCGATCTTAAAACGCACATGAGAATCCATACTGGAGAGAAACCATACAGGTGTGCGCTATGTCATAAATCATTTACTATCGGCAGTACTCTGAAAACGCACTTCAGAACCCATACTGGTGAAAAACCATACAGGTGCCAGTTATGTCAGAAATCATTTAATAAAGCTGATAATCTGAAAAAGCACATGCGAGCTCATATGGGTGAAAAACCACACAGGTGCCAGCTATGTCAGAAATCATTTGCTAGTCATACTCAGATGAAGACACACATGAGAATCCATACCGGCGAAAAACCATACTGGTGCCAGCTCTGTCAGAAGTTATTTACTACCGGTAGTACTCTGAAAATGCACTTGAGAACCCATACTGGTGAAAAACCATACAAGTGCCAGCTGTGTCAGAAATCATTTATTGATGGTACTAATCTCAAAACACACTTGAGAACGCATACTGGTGAAAAACCATACTGGTGCCAATTATGTGGGAAATCATTTGCTCAAGGTAGTAATCTTAAAATTCATATGAGAATCCATACTGGAGAGAAACCACACAGGTGCCAGTTATGTCAGAAATCGTTTGCTAGTCATTGTCATCTGAATGTGCACGTGAGAACCCATACTGGAGAAAAACCATACATGTGCCAGTTATGTGAGAAATCATTTACTGATGGTAGTACTCTGAAGAAGCACATGAAAATCCATTTGAGGTTTAAATTCCATTCAGGAACACAGCCACTGGATCTTAGATTGGGAAGTGAAGTAACTGCTAACGTGTGTGATCGTTTCGTCACATTTAGTAGTACAGGCGTTGGTAAACGAAATGAACGTTTCTCGAAGAATATCTATCCGGATTCTAATGCGACTGCAAGTTCTTTACCAAAAATTAGAGATGGAGAATGTCTGTATATTAGCCAATTTAAATCTCCTGTGGATGAAAAAGAGTCTTCATCAAAATCTTTTGGATGTGGTATATGTGACGAATTGCTTGAAATAGAGAGAGAATTTCTAGACCATTGTTCTAACCATCGATTTTCTCCACCTGACAACATAATTGCTGATCTTTTGGATGTTTAATTTGAATGTTATGTATGAGAAAAAAACTTACTATAGATGTTCAGGATACATACATGAATAGTTATTTTGTACAACTTTCATTTCAGAATACTTAGACAGTGGACATTCTGATGTAGAGAATCCAGAGGTTCATCTTTATAGGCACCGTGTATCTAAGTTGTTGCCTCCTTCTCAGAAACATTTTAAGAATTTTGAATTTCTGTATTTCATGAAAATGTACAATTTTATACTATAGCTGCTACAAGTGCATTCAAGTCTTCTGTTCTCAGTTCTACTATTTGACAACCCTATTGCCAAGTATTAAATTTAACTACATATTTACTTCTGTTGAACCCGACAATTTACAGAGTGATGAGCTGTGCACCATTTTATGAGACTATTTTAGACTAGTTATGCTAGGTCTATTGTTGTTGCATTCACAATGTACTGAATTATAGCTTATTAGCTTACACTGCTTCGATTAAATTTGGATGTTATGTTTGGTCATTAAGAAAGATTAATGTGTTATAAAGATGACGTGTCATGTATCGGGAATATTTAGTATGTTGTTTATGGTTTTTAAACACTTCATTATATTCTTATCCTCTAAATAAATAAACTGTGTGACGTAAATTGCACATAATTATATTTTTCTGAATGGAATATGTTTGTTTACTACACTGAAATTGTATACTTCACGTTGATCTTTTTCATCTAATTTTAACTGAATTATTTCCGTGTACGAAACTAATGTAAGCATCTTACTGTACTATAGATTAAGAGTAAAACTTTAATGTACGATGCGAATGTAAGCTTAAAGTGAAAACTTTAATTGCAAATGACTCATGTAGTGCACGCATGGCTACCTCATCAATGCATTGTGTTTAAGATACTGATGGTAATGCATAATTCTCTAGCAGCATGTGCTATATCTTATATAAGAGACTTTGCTTCTCTGTCTCTTCCATCCCTGGTGGCAGATTTATCCTCTTAGTCGAAGCACTTAACGTTTAAAATCATTATTAATATACATTTGTAAGTGCTACAAGCATCATTTACTGCAGAATTTTTAGAGGAACTAGCAGAAGATAATCTGATATTGTCCTAACTGAATAGTTTTTCAGAAAATATTTTGAAACAAAAATTTGGCATTATTGAACTAAGTTTGGACTTGTTTTCGCAAGCTACATCAACAACGTGTGTGAGACGCTTATTTTGTATAACTTTTGGATTGTAGCTACGCATATAAATTCTTACTTCTGTGTGTAAAATTATTTTAAAAATATTGTTTGAAAATGTAAAACTCTGTACGAAAATATTTTATCAGTTGATTGCAGGTTTCAAAATCAATTACATGTATATTATACATGACTTTTATACTTTGTAAATGCAGAAATTGTCTTTGTTTGGGCAAAGTGCATATTTTGTTAAAGTGCATCCTCCGAAACGTAGGACCTATAACGTTGTCCTGCAAATTCATTCTCCTATCGACTCGGCATACAGGCAAACACGCACTCTCTAGTTAATGTTTTGTCATAGATAAAAAAGAATACAATGATATTATATTATATTAACTTCTGCCACTTGTGCAATCTATGATGAATGGGTGACCTGCTAGCCGGGACTTGTTCCCTTTAGGGTTTTTCTATTCCCATTGTTTTCCTCAACTGCTGAATTTATGTTTGTTTCACACTAGGCTATCTGTTCCTGTATTTGATGGAAATCAATGAAATTTATGGTTATGGTTATCGTTATATATATATATATATATATATATATATATATATATATATATATATATATATATATATATATATATATATATATATATATTTCACCCATAATATAACGGGGAAGTAAGCTTAATTGTTATCACTGCAATAATTGTTTTATATACCGTGATATATATATATATGTATATATATATATATATATATATATACATATATACTAGCTGTAACCCGTGAAAAATCACGGTATACAAAACAATTATTGCAGTGATAACAATTAAGCTTACTTCCCCGTTATATTATGACGTCATATTATAGGCCTATAGCCGTCGTTGGTTAAAATGCTCTAAACGCCGTCGTCATGCCCGTCGTCGTCAAGACAGCCGTCGCCAAGGCGGCAGTATAGTGACGTCACAATAGTGTTTGTTAGGGGACAGACGGACGTACAACCGTTATTATGTTGTTTGATATAATAACGGTTATATATATATATTATATAAGGCCCATACTGTGCAGTAGGACCTATATATATACTGTTACCTATAGGCATAAATCATGTGGGTTGTCTACATGAAATGGGCTTCTAACTAGGATAGGCCTAGGCTAGACTACTGTGTGTTAGGATAGAGTGTCAGTGCTCTATAAATAGGACGGAACTGCATAGATTCATTGAGCTCTGTTTGGTGTGTCGACTGTGTTATTTGCATATAATATTACAAGACAGTAGGCTATATGTCTGTTAGCAATGCAGAATAGTCGTGGGCTTGCGTGCATTCGATGCCTTTACCCAACGGTTACTCACCCATCTTAGCTCAAATTCTCTTCCTTCCTTCCTTCAAAAAGCGACTAAAAACTCACTATTTCTCTTTGGCTTTCCAGCACTTGGATATCTGCTTCTTTTCCTGGGGACTGACTATCCGCGCCTCAGATATACATATCGGTGTGACCGTGAGCGCGTTAAAAATTTAATTAATTAATAGTAATAATAATAATAAATGACTTATTTACACATAACTTCGCATATTATATTTTTAAAACGCTTTTACGGTAGCTGCCCTATATGTACACCGTGTCTCAAAATAAACTGTGCAAAATTGTTTCTGTCAGAACTTCGTCAAATTTCCACCAATTTTAATAATTTTTGGTAGGTAGATGGCAAAATAACTGAAATTTTATGCTATACATAAATGTTCCACCTCACCTGACTCATGTCACCACACTACCTTGTTAAACACAGATGTACCAATTTCTTATTTAACGCTTAAACTTTAACTAAACTTGGCTGCACTGAAATCCATTTCATCGTTCCGGGTGTCAAAGTGAATGGGGCCTACTATCGCGACCGCGACAACCTTCTTGCCCAGAAGCTACTGCCAGACATACGCCGGATATCCCAGGGCGAGTTTTTTGTCTTTCAACAGGATGGCGCCCCGGCGCATCGAGCACGCGACACTGTCTCTTTCCTGGAGCGAGAAACGCCCGACTTCATACCTCCAACACTGTGGCCGCCGAATTCAGCGGATCTTAATCCAGTCGACTATAGCATATGGAGTATGCTGCAGGAAAAGGTTTACCGCTCCAGAATAGCAAACGTCGACGAACTCAAAACGCTTCTGATCGACGAGTGGGCGCGCTTTGACCAGTCGATCGTTGATGTTGCTATCGGCCAGTGGCGTCGCCGTCTAAGCGCTTGTGTCCGTGTAAGCGGGGCACATTTCGATCACCAATTCTAACACTTTTAAGCAGATCTGTCTGCATAGCATAAAATTTCAGCTATTTTGCCATCTACCTACCAAAAATGATTAAAATTGGTGGAAATTTGACGAAGTTCTGACAGAAACAATTTTGCACAGTTTATTTTGAGACACGGTGTATATAACTCCGATTGACAACGTTATAAAGGTGTCTAACTTTATCACGTATATATTTATTTTCTGTGGTTAATTCAAATACAACATCCTAGACAAGAAAGTCTTTCATTGACATCTTTTGGCTACCACGGCTGTTAACGTTCAATTGCCTCAGCAATAAAATACTGAGTTACAAAGCAACTACATTACTTATTATGGATCAAATTGCAATAGTTTCGTTCGCAATGATATTTAATGATAGTTATTTCCTCCGAGAAAGAAAACTGTATAACACACACCCTTCTGCCAAGAACAAATGACAGGATATTACCCAAAACTGAAAACAAATTTGATGAGAAAGACTTTCTGTTAGGACGTTGTATCTAAATTAAACTGGAAATATTATTGTACCTTGCAAACTGTAATTTGCATTTACAAGTAATGTACGCCAGAGTGCGTTTTATCAACTGGTTAAAATAAGGATTAAACATACTTCCTTACTTACTAACATCACACAGGCTAGCTTTTACTATGATTTGGTTTAATCCATTTGAGCGGCGCTATATATATGACCAATCACATAACATTCAATTGTTTAACGACATCTTCTGGCAACAAAGGCCGTTGACGTCGAACAAAAATTACTTTATGTAATATGCCAAACTAATATTGCATTTGATGTGTTCCTCTTATATATAGAATCGTTTAACACCGTTTTAAAGGTGTCTAAGGAGAGCGTTTTAGCCTTTCCGTTACCCATTCTCATATAGCACTGAATAAGAACGTTTTAAAGGTATCTTAAGAGAACGTTCTTACCAAGCGGCTGCATTTTCTTTATGTAGCGTTGCTGAGAACCGTTTTGAGGGTGTTTAAGGATAGGTCGGTAATTTCTGTTTGAGGATACTGTGTCATTACAGGGATGATTAACGTCGCCCTCCTCCTCTTTCCAGTCTTGGGACTTGCGCTATCAGACTACGGGCAGTGGAGGGTGTCCAAATGGACGACATCAAGAATCGCTCCTCGTCCTCAGCGGCCATAATTTTACCTTCAAACCAGTTCCTCGTGTGTCGAAGTTCTTATATTGCTTATTGTACTACGCTTAGCGTTTGGCGCGAATACATGTATGTCCGACCATTACATATGGACGTATGCAGTTCACAATAAATTGGAATTTTACTTACGCCTAGTCCGAAAATTTTAGACGTTTTTGGACATTTGTTATAATATGGACGTAAAAACGACCATTTAGGCGTTGACGGAAACACTGACTATGATGATAATAATGATGAGGATGATGACGACGACGACGACGATTACGACTATGAGAATAACAACAATGACAGATATACGATGCCAAAAAACACTTCCACTAAATCATCTACCTTAGCTCCATTCGGCTGCTCCTCACTTCCATTCGGAGGTCGGAAGTTGGTACACGTGGCTCCATCTGGTAGACACCTGAGTACCGTCCTCCGATCGCTGTCGAACAGGACAAGGGCACACGAGTTGCAGGCCCCAGGGCCAAAGCCTTCGCAGGGGGCCAGTGCAGTTCTTCAGACTGAGGACAGTGCAGTCAGCGCAGAAGGGCGGCCTCATTTTCATGTTTGTTGTCTTTCTTTATATCTTCTGATTCACGAAAAGTGAGTGAAAGCTTAAAGTCAATAGTTTATGTCTTAAGAGGTGCTACATAAATGGAAAACAATGAATGAGTGAGTTAGCAAACGAATGCTGGAGTGAGTGAGTTAGCTAGTGACTGAGCGTTCGTAATGGACTTCATAGGTGAATTTTAATACATTTTATGTGGAATTAACGTATACAATTGCTGAGGTGGAGAAGCATTTTGTGCCAGCTTTTTTAAAGTATTGCACGGGCGAATTCATGCGCTTTATAATTATATTAATGCATTTCACGTAAGCATTCGTGTACTTAATGCATCTCTCTTGTGAATTATTTATGTATTTTATATATGAATGATAAATTATTTCTCTTCCGAATTATAAATATATCTCTCATGAGAAATAGCAATGCAATAATTTCTTTTGCGAATTATAAGTGAATTTTTCTTGTGAATATTAATGCATTCCGTATACGAATTGTAATGCATTTCTTCTGTGAAATTTAATGCAGCGCGCATTTGAATTACCGTTAATGCAGGAATAATAATTCATTCTTAATTGTCCTATGAATTATTAATGCATTCCAGTAACTGCCGTCGAGATGACAGACAACGGGGCTTTGAACGACAACAGCTCACAGAGTTCCACATACAACCAGTCAACAATGTCTTTGTTGGCAATTGACGGAGACACGTCAACCGTCAACTGTGCCAAAACCGACTACGGGTGGAATCCGTGGTGGACGGTTGACCTTGGTTCGATGATCTATGTCTACCAGATCACAATCGCTTATGGAGGGAGCATGGCAGGTTGAGTTAGCGCAGTTGCTGTGTATTTAGTTATGCATTATATTAACTAAGGATTTACAAAATCTTCATCTAATGGCTTTATGGCACCATAATATAGCGTAGTTTGACACCAATTTAAAGGTGTTTAACGATGAGTACTTTGCGCAACCAACGGTTGAGGTAATCGAAAACAGTGTCCCATGCCTACATAACTCAGGTTAACGATATTTTAAAGGTGTTTAAAGATAGCGCACTGTCCAATTGGCCTTCTGTCCCTTGCCTATAGCATTGGTTCATTTTTAAAGGTGTTTAAAGAATTGCACTTTAAAAAGATCAACATGAAAAATAAAACATGAAACAACCAATTGTTTATTATTATAATTTCAAAGTTTAACCACAGTATAAATAATTGCACGGTACGTCGACTCCAGGCCGATGCAGCAGTCAGAATGTGTGACCGACCGCCATTTTGAAACCGAGCCGCTTACACGCCGATACACCGGAATCCATCACATCAAAAATTTTTTGAACGTTACAACAACATTGAGGACTTCATTATAATTAACCGTATTATTTTAAACGTTAATTTCAGCTTAAATCTATAATTCAAAAGCTCAGTTTCAAAATTTCGTCACCAGAAAAAACTAGTCAACAGGCGGCGATGGGAGTCGACGTACTGTGTAATTATATATGCTGTGGTTTAACGTCGTCTTTTGATATCAATGGCCGTTGACGACATTTCAGAAATACAATTCAAAGAAAACAAGAAACTTATAGGTCTGGCTTTCAAAATACACAAGTAAATGAAATGCGCGTATATATATTACAAATGCAATCATACGTAGAATCATACATACATACTTACCTAAGAGTAAGTAGTTGGAGGCTAGCGCGTATAAATTGATTCGTGTGAGCGGTAGTTTGAAGCACTCCCATAGTCATCATCATCATCATCATCATCATCATCGTAACTGTCATCGTCATTATCATCATCATCGTCATTGTCATAGTGCAAGTAGTAGTGGTGGAAGTTGTAATAGCAATAGGCCCTAGTATAATTATAATCATAATTCAATCCAGAGCTGATACTGACGCCATTATCCAACTGTTAAAGTTCAAAAGTCCGAAGAGTAGAAAAACAGAGATGCAAGCACACAAGTTGTTGCAGATGATGTCGTCAGCTTCGACACAGAGAAAAGACCTTCGTCTGTTCTGCTCATTCGCTTATGTCATTTCGTTCTCAGCTTCAGACTTCCCTGTTTAAAATCGCTCATCCTCCATAATTATGTTGCCTCTCTGTCTTCCAGATTCCTCTTCTGGATTACGGCTTGGCTTTGGTACTCCACCGGTTCATGTCATGTGCATCAGACACCGGCGCAATTGAAGTAACCAATGACAGTAACACCGATACATAGCCTCTTGCTGTCTCGGCAGCTAATCGACAACTGGATAAATTTCCACTACCATTACTGGGACAAAGACGTACTGTGAGCTTCACCTGACTCAGATTCCCATTTCCTGCCTGCATTAACTTGCACCTGTTCAAGGCAGCTGGATGCGCATGCGTGCAGTTCCGTTGAAGGACAATTGAAGGCTGTATTGATTGTCGAGATACACTTATAATGAAGGATGAACGTTGGATGATAATAGGAGACCGTCACAGTTGAGAGCATTTCGGTTGCGGCTCAGCGTATGGTCGGTCAGGCGTGAAATAGACGGAAGGAAACGCACGGTAGCTAAATGAGCTCTTTATTCAACGATGCACGTCGTAGACAATCATCTGAATAATTATACGATAGTGGTCTAATTAACATAATACCAAGCATTGCTATGTGGTTAATCCGTTACAGTTGAACGGCAACAAAGAAAATTTCTATGTAGCCTATTCTCAATGTATAGACTTTTATTTGGCCTATTTGGCCGTATAGAGACAAAGTGTAGGCCTAGGTGACTAAAATGACATGCTTAGCTATAGATCAAACATCTTTCCCTGTCTTTCAGTCTGTCTTTCTATATGCCTGTCTATCTATCTATCTATCTATCTATCTATCTATCTATCTATCTATCTATCTATCTATCTATCTATCTATCTATCTATCTATCTATCTATCTATCTATCTATCTATCTATCTATCTATCTATCTATCTATCTATCTATCTATCTATTTGTCTGTCTGTCTATCTATCTGTCTGTCCGCCCGTCCGCCCGCCCGCCCGCCCGTCCGTCCGTCCGTCCGTCCGTCCGCCCGTCCGTCCGTCCATCCATCCATCCATCCATCCATCCATCCATCCATCCATCTATCTATCTATCTGTCTGTCTGTCTGTCTGTCTATATATCCATCTACCTACCTACCTACCTACCTACCTACCTATCAATCTATCTATCTATCTATCCATCTATCTATCTATCTATCTATCTATCTATCTATCTATCTATCTATCTATCTATCTATCTATCTATCTATCTATCTATCTGTCTATCTGTCTATCTGTCTATCTGTCTATCTATCTATCTATCTATCTATCTATCTATCTATCTATCTATCCACCCATCTATCTATCCACCCATCTATCTATCTATCTATCTATCTATTTATCTTTCTATCGGGGACTAATATGGAGCAGAATATGCAGTAAATTAGGCAACACAAACTAGATTGTGACGTTGTCCAGAGTGACCAGAGTGATTAGAGTATGTTTCAGATTATTGTTTGACTAATTAATACTTTATTCTCATTATTACAGAGTTTAACTGCAATGTTGAACGAATTAGAGTAAAGTCTAATTGGCGGTGCAATGAATAAAAAGATTCGATTCTGTAAATTACTATTTATTCGTTAATCCTAAAACTAGATGAGCCTAAGCTGGCGGTCCAAATATTCCAGTCATCAACGTCTAATAAGGCGACAAAGAACTGCCCTGTCAGCATGCACAACTGGAATCGATAGAAGACCCATACTCCCAGGTCATTCTCCTATCTCGTCTGTTAATTTCACCTCTCCTCCGCATGCACTCTCCTCCGCTGCTTTTCAGTCATGACTGATAACAGAACTCCTCAAGCTATAATATCCCGATGCTAATTCTGCGCCACCACACGACCACCGTAGCACGCTGCTGTCTCCTCGGCTTGACCTCCCCGGACTCTGACCTGGCACTGGAACGGACAAGGCGGAAATGGCTATTGCGAACTTGGGACCTGCAACCACCAGTTACTCTAGTCGATCGATTTAAAATAGAACCTGGAAACAATGCTTCTTGAAGTGCGTCTAATTGACTAATTGAGTCCACGACTGCATAGGTTGTGAGGATAATAAAAGTAAAATAGATATTTAATAAAAAAAATAACAATAGGGCATTGTGTGGGTCCCATTAAATGTGCACGGGCATTCAAGCTGAAAGAGTAGGCAATAAAGAAGTATGATTTTCTACCTGCTCTCACTGAATTGTTATAGCTCGATCTTGACTGTGTTTGTAACAGACATCCGATAGGTTTCGAATCTTACAGGTATTCTTTAAATGCGAATTATTTTTTAACAATGAGCATAAAAAGAAATACTCTATAATTATTATATACTCAATGAAGATAGATACGATTCAGCTACAGGTTAAATTGTACAATCCCACGGATGGTAAAGGGACAAAAGCAGTAGAAGAATATAGTCACCCGCTATCTTGCTGCTAAAGTCCGTCTTTCAAGATAGATTCTTTCGGAGTCTTAAAAATTTAGTACCAAAATAATAATGTTATGCAAACAGCCAAAATGGTTTAATGAGTAATTGTTAATTTATATTATTTAGCCTGTATACATTAAGTCTTTTCGACATATTATAGGGGCCTAATTAATTACATTTTTCTATCAAAGCACTATATCACAAGTAAGTGTTACCCATACTGACAACAAGCAAATATTTTAAATTGTCTAGGACAGCACGCTTTTGCAACTGAATAATTAGATTGACATTCGTAATTTCTATGCAATAGAATAGGTTTTTTCTAATACGATGTTTTACTCTCTGCATTGCTAGGAAGATCGTAAGGCCCTCAAAGGACAAAGTTTGCTGGTAACAAGAATAGGTGGCGCTCCGGCGTGTAAACACCGACTGATCTCGGCTGTTGGTTTTTTACTTTTTCTGCGGTTGCGAGAGTATTGCCGCTCCACCCAGAACATCCAGCGCCGTGGTTCCCTGCGCTCTTCTAAGCAGGCTGAGCTTCTAGTTCCCCGCTCACGGACCGACCTTAGGCAGCGCCGTGATTTTTCCATCGCTGGCCCTGCAATCTGGAATGGGCTCCCTGTAGCGCTTCGCTTGGTCCCAAGCACCCATTCCGCCACATTTTATTCAAATTTCAAGACTGTGCTCTTCAGCCGGGGTTGGGTCGGGAGTGCTTCTGAGTAGATAGCCTTGAAGAGGCGCTATATAAATTCTCCATATGAATGAATGAAGAAGAAGGCAACAATGTTCCGTCATCGTCTAGTAGCTTTTCTCTTGATGTCTATCATGACATGCATGTGGAAACCTACGGCTGCGACGAAATTCTGTAAGAAAACGCGACATCCCAAAGGAACATTGACCTGTGCCTTAGACAAGCCATCGCTGGTGATTCCTCTTGACCAGCTGTTATCGTCATTATCGGATGGGGATTCCTGTGTGGCTCCTGTGGCTCTGTGTGCCTCGCAGTGTCTTCAAGATCCTGATTGCACCAACTACAACTACAGAAAGGATCTTAGAGCCTGTGAGTTTTTTCACTATACACCGGCAAACTGTTCACCTACGCCGGGATGCTACAATGTGGAGGCGAGTTGGAAAGCTTCCTACATCTCATCGTGTTATGGTCTGCTCCCTATGTATACAGTTAGAAACGAGTATTACCTTCAGAATAGTTGATGGGTCGTCAGAATCGTATAGTTCAAAAAATAAAACTAATAAAAATAATTATACTTATTATAATAATAGTTTACAATCGGGGTGATGTCGGCCTTTGGCGTCAGCTTTTGTGGTTGGCATCCAACATTCTTGCGCAGCCAGAACGGGCAGGCCGCAGACGGAATATGGCGAACGTGGTCAAAAAGCGTATAGTCGGTCAGGATTTCCTGCGGGTGGAGGACAGGGATGAACGTGCCGCGGGGTGCGGAGGCAGAGTGAGTGGTGCCAGTGCAAAGGATCTGCTTCTGGCGGCGGTGGGAGCTAAGATCGAGGAAGGTAACATCCGGGCAGCAACACGCATCCTATGCAGTCAGGATTACCCGGTCAGGGCGACTCAAGACTCTTTCGCCGCCATGCTGGAAAAGCATCCTGCTGACCAATGGGCGGTTAACCTGGCTGATTTGCCAGACACGGCGCAGACCGCTCCGTTGCAGACAAAGGATCGTCCCCAGACAGTCTGACTTGCATTCGTCTGACGCATCCGCTTCCTTCCGAAGAGACGCTGCTGCGCGCCTAACCCTCGTCCTCTTCCTCCGCGTCCTCTTGAAGAGAGGAAGAATCGCTCATCCTCCTCATCTCCGTCAGCCTCCTACTCCTCCGCCCTGCTAAAGAGAGGAAGCGCCGTGATCCACCTCCTCCGTTCCAGACGCTGAACGCGCCGTAATCCTCCTCATCGTCTTCCTCATCCTCATCCTCCTCGTCCTCCTCTTCGCGTCCTCGTGAAGAGAGGAAGAAACATGCCGTCATCCTCCTCATACTCGTCATCCTCCTCCTTCTCCGTTCCAGACGCTGAACACGCCGTACTCCTCCTCCTCCGCGTCCTCTTGAAGAGAGGAATAATCGCTCATCCTCCTCATCCTCGTCATCCTCCTCCTCCGTTCCAGACGCTGAACACGCCGTAATCCTCCTCCTCCGCGTCCTCTTGAAGAGAGGAATAATCGCTCATCCTCCTCATCTTCGTCATCCTCCTCCTTCTCCGTTCCAGACGCTGAACACGCCGTAATCCTCCTCCTCCTCCTCCGCGTCCTCTTGAAGACAGGAATAATCGCTCATCCTCCTTATCCTCGTCATCCTCCTCCTTCTCCGTTCCAGACGCTGAACGCACCGTTATCCTCGTCATTCACCTGATCTTCGTCAGCCTCCTCCTCCTCCTCCGCCCTGCTGAAGAGAGGAACCGCCGTGATCCTCCTAGTAGATTACTAATACGGGCTTGGGGGCAGTAATTAATTAGCCAATTAATTAGCCAATCAATTAGTCAATCAATCATCAATCAACCGAAATAGTCATTCAATCATTGATTGATGGTATCTCGTCTGTGATTGAGTTTGTGATGAAAATCTACACATCTCTTTAAGATTATCTACTCAGAAACTCTGTATTTCCTCTGGTCCTATGCAGCGTTTTTGACGCATGCAATCAATTTATCAATCAATTAGTCAATCAATCATCAATCGACCATAATAGTCACACATTCAATCAATCGGCCAATCGAATTCTCTACAACAATATACTCAGAAGCTCTGCATATTTCCTCTGGCACCATGTCAGATTTTTAAAACAGTCAATCAATTAGTCAATCGAAATTTATATAGCAACCCACCTCTTGTAGGGACAAAAAAGGATCGTGGATTGTCTTAACACATCAAACCGCAAAAGTGTCGTTTGCTGCCGGCCGAGACCCTCCCACGAGGCCGGCCCAAACCATTGGAGTGTAATAGTAAATATAATGGCCCCCTAATCGTACGGCGGTGGTGCGCTAGGAATAACAGACTCACTACTCCAACCGCCTACGACGAAAATTTTTATATCGTGGTTCGCGGAGAAGACCCAGCGCTGGTTAGTTTCTTGATTAGTTCTGCCACCATCTGGTCTTTGCTTTGACTCGGCAACTCTTTTTTTCCATTCTTGCTTTGTATATCACGTTTCATCGTTCTATATTTCTCCTCCTCTCCCAGAATAAGTTTATATTCTTCATCGCTAATAGCCGTGTCCTCTAACGCCTTAGAAATGTGGTCATGAACAGTGTTTAGCTTACTCTCCGCCAAAATACAAATTTCGTCGTGTTTTGAAGCTTTAGCAACAAAACTTCTACTGACAACATTTCCAATAATATCCAGAAAACTCGCCGCTATGGCCAAACTCTCCAGAACAATACCAGGAATAAAACCAATACCAGTGGCTAACATAGCCGCCCCACCCACCCCAGTTCCAAGACTAACTATAGCAAGGCCGGCCGAGGCCCCATTAGCCACATCTACAACCCTCTTATACTTCTTGCACAGTTGTCCTCGACTTATCGCCTCAGACCTCAGGAATGCTTCTATTTCGCCAATCTTCTGCAGACGAAACGTCTGCGACGTCGTGTCTGACGAAATTGTTGGCTCCATAAGCATTGGGTACAAAGACATTCTTTTTACAGTTGCTCTATCAGTAACGTTACGTTTAACTCAATAGTTGAAGTACTTAAAACGCCTCTCTTTTTTCCTTCAATTCGAAAACTCGTTTGTCCTGGAATGAATATTGCCCTAGATGCGTCAAATTGTCCACTTTGAATGTCAACTGTACGATCGATGCTACCCGCGGCTGTAATAATGCGAACTGACGCATCACCGGTGCTAACACCAAACATTGTAAGCCTCCAGAATCCGCGGTCTAATGAAATAACCTCATTATTAATTTGCAACGTAATACATGGATAACGTGCCGCGGTCAATGCCACGAACTTAGAGTCACAGTTTTGGTCGCTGTGTAAATATCGCGGCTGTGGTAATCGTCCGATACGAAATCGATGTGGATTTGGGGAACCGCGTCTAACATATCTGCGGTGGGCTTAGGGATAGTATATCCCCAGTTGGTTAGTCCAACCAAATCATCGAGGTTGTACTTGTGTATATTTGTTTCTCCTTTTTGCCGGAGATAACCACGAATCTTGTAGTGTGAGTCGGCCATTATTAAGTCTTATGTGTCTCCAACTTTAAAATATGTGTAGATCTGAAAGTGGGATATTCCAAAAGTAGCTTGTGTTGGGCTGGTGGCCAAGACTGCCAACCTGACGGCTCTGTATAGAATGTTAGCATTGAAGGTGAACTCTTGTGCAGAATTAGTCAAAGCGACATTGGAGGTGATGAGATCATTTAATCTAGTTACTACATCGGTAGCATCGATAAGGGGTGTAATCCCACATAATACCCAGGACGTGATACGTGGTGCAGTAGGACTAGAACCCCCAGCCAGACTAACCTTCCATATTCGCACAGGCGTCGGGAATTCAATCTGTAACCAAGTCCCCCCAGAACCATATCTCAAAGTGGACGCTGTCTTCCACTCACCTCTCACACCCGAGTTGAATGCCATATGAGGCGGGTTGGTGGGGATGGATTCGTTGGCTGAGGCAATGAAACCAGTTTCGGAAGAGTCTCTGGACAGTGGTGGAATATGACCTGTATGGTTAAGAAACTTGAGGTTATTCACGTACTGTATTACAGCGGTCTCTTTACTATCTGTATACCTTTTAGTAACAACGGCCTGTGTGTCGACATATTGTTTATTCACCACGTTCAAAGGCTCCGTCGGTATTTTATTTAACTTTGTCATTTTGCCGGTAACGATCCTTGTCACCTGCCCGATGCTCGCCGCATCGGTATTAGATGTAGAGGCGCCTGTGTAAAGCCCAGTCACCCTCTTAACACCCATAGCTAAATTTCCAGTCATTGCGCCGCCAACTTTAAGCACGCAAGCGCTCCTGGCGATAACATCTTGTGCGTTGGCGTAAGTTTTAGCAGCTTCAGCTTTCTGGTCCGCGTACTCCCTGGTAGCGGCCGCCTTTTGATCTGTATATGTCCTGACTGCCGCATCTTGGAGATCAACGTAACTCTTATTGGTTATGTGGAACGGTTCCTCGGGAGTCGTTTCTTTATTTGTAGTGGCATTGTTGATTAGATGTGCCACTTGTTTCAAACTCGCAGCATCGCTATCGGATCCTGGAATCCCTATTGGAAGACCAGTCACTCGGTGGCCACCCATAACTAAACTTCCAGTCATTACACTTCCAGATTTTAGCACACACGCGTTCTTGACGATAACATCTTGCTCGTTGACGTAACTTTTTACAATAACATCCTTTTCGTCCGCATACTGCCTAACGGAATCTCTCAGCACCTCGTTCTTCTCGTCCGTATACTGCTTGGCATCGATAAGCTTCTGGTCTGCATGGCTCTCGGCTGCGGCTGCCTTCTGGTCCGCGTACAGCCTGACGGCAGTGTCCAGCAGAATGCCCTTATCGTCCGCATAACGTTTAACGAGACCAGTTACCTCGGAGCTTAAGCCGTCTGCATACAACTCAGCTTGCTGCGCCCGCTCTTTCGCGTACTCTGTTATTTGTTTCCAACTCGCAGCGTCGGACTCTCCCACCAATTCATCCCAACCCTCGTCTTCACTGTCAGATCCCGGAGTGTCCGTGGGCAAACCAGTCAATTTATGACCGCCCATTTTTAGAATGCCAGACATCGTTCCACCGGTGAGTTGTAAGTTGTCCTGATCTACGATGTCCGCATAAGCCTTTGTCGCGGCGTCCGTTTCCATCGTGGGCGTTCCCACGTTTGTCAGCCGAAAACCTCCAGCCGATAGAATTCCCAGCATGGTATCACCCGCCTTGTGGACGAGCCCAGCGGCGCTTATCTGCCCCCCTCCCAACCCACCTCCACCGTCTCTTCCAAATTTATCAACCGGCATTTTTTATACAAAAAAGGGTGACGGAAGTCTAACATAGGTCAAGCACGATGTCTTCAAAATTCTTTCCGGCAGCGAGCTCTCTTAGCACGGTCAGGCAGAGATGACCACATACCACATCATCGGGCCCCTGTAGCTGAAATGTTTCAGTTCTTATGGAACGGTTTAAATATCGAGAGATTTCTAGAGGCGGATCCAGCCCATAACTATCAAAATAGACTGCTATAGGCCCATCTATCCAATAGGCGACCCAGTGAGTACCATCACCTGAACCGGAATCTAAATTAACAACTCCACACTCCTTCTCACGAGCCACGGCGGGCAGACCATCTCGCATGAAAACACCGCGGAAATGCGGCAGCGCCCCGGCGGTTTTCTCTATGTCGAAGTTGCTAAGAGGTTTTAGTTTTTTTGCCCGATGTAGAGACCAGATCCTTTGCACATTGGACAACAACCACCACGAGTCTCACGCCCGAGATATAAACCAGACCCGCGGACCTGGGCCTCGAGTTCGCGATTGTGACGCTCCGCCTCCGCCAGTGCGGCGTCGTTGGCCTGTTTGCTCTGCACAGCCTTTACTACTCCGGCAACGCCACCTGCCGCGGATAACCCACCAAAAATCAATGGGAGGAGAGCCAGTAGTGGAAGAAATCCTCCCGATTTTGTCATCTTTTTCAGTTGCGTTTTGGTGAATCTCAGCTCCATGCCAACGCCTTCCGAAATCTTCCTCACGATTCGGGCGGCTTGAACTTTTGTAAGCGCGAGCTTATCGTCTCCGCGAAGCTGGCCATGAGTGAGCCGGATCGTGGCGCCAGTGCCAGCGCGCGCAGCTTTAGCCAATGTTTGCTTTTGCCCTTCGGTCAGTGAAAGGCCGAACGCAACGTATTCAGTTTTCATTTTTGGAAAAAATATATCTAAAAGAGGGCCTTGTATCTAAATGTGAAAAACCGATTTCTAGTAGACGACGTTGAATTTGCTGCCATCCGATTCAAAATTCAGGAGTCGGTCGCTGATCAGGACGGCATATGCTGTCGTATTATTTGGTACCCCTTCGTTAAAGTCCACCTTGATTTGTATATCCTGTACAGAGGTTTTAAGTCGTTCAGATTGCCTGCGCACGTCCAGAACGAAGATCGGAAACAAATCTACAAATTCGATTGGTGTCAGTTGGCATGACGATTCACGCGCGTCTATGCCGCAATATTCTTCCTTGAAGTCACGTAGGGCCTTGTAAGCGCGAGAGGTTGTCCTCTTGGTGAAGTCGAGATTCATGTCAACCACGGGTAGCGATCGGTGTTGAGCATAGCGAATATGTTGCGAACCTGTGCATGGTCAAACAGTGCCGGATTCTGGCCTTGATGTGCATTCTTTCCAGTCTGAAAAGCAACAAGAATCCAGCGTGGCTTTTCCGTGCCCGACTTAACGCTCAAACGCCAGGAAAAAGTCGTCGCTCGTGGCACCGCAATGTTGTCGCATTGCATGGCGCGGAATGCTACAGGTACCTTAACCTTGGCTTCAATCTGCTTCATAAGCATGCTTTTATACTCCAAAGCGGGTATTATATGCGGCATGAACCAGGAGAGTTTAGTTAGCGCGATCTGGCCATTGGCCGCAGCGGCTTCCTTGAAGATCGCGTCTGCATCCCCCTGCCGGCTCAGCAGTAAAGAGTGTTTGATCCCGTATACGACCTTGTGATAATCATCGCAAAAACCGAATAGATGTCTTAAGGGAACGATGAATGAAAACGTTCCAATAGGGACGGGTTTTCCAATGATCATCAGTCGACGGGCCTCGAAGCCGATATTCGCAGCCGCCGCCGCCGCGGTCGTGTCCTTTTGCCAACACATGTTTAAACCTTCGCCTTTGGAAAAATCATCGCCGTAAACCAGCATGCCTTTCATCGTCGTGGCTTGCCCAGGTGACATGACATTCTCTATCTCGATATTGTTAGCCAGGTATCGAATTTGAGAAAACATGTACGGGATGGCGTTGTTGATGAATGACACTAACGAGTCTGCGATGTAAGCTGCGCCTGTTGTGGTAAGCCTGCCCTCCACAAGAAAGTAGCTCTTGGAAGGCTGTGTGAAAATGTCTTGGTTCTGGATGTCGATCTGTATGGCCTGGCCGTTGTTGATAGCCGCGGGATTTTGTGATTCATACTCGCGGTATTCAAACGATTCGATGCTATTATCATCGGGTACCGCCGAAGCGATGTCCAACATTTCACTCGGCACGTCAAATGCCGCCATTATTATAGCTAAAAAAGTTCAAGCTTCAATTATTAATCATGTTGCAAATGAATTTCATATGTGGTGGGTTAAAGATTTTTTTGCGTTTGTTGTGAATATTTTTATTTTCATTTTGCAAGAAACAGACCCCTACCATAACGACTCGGCTTTATAGTTTTGAAACCGGATCCAGCAATGCGGCTGTTTATGTCGGCCATTGTCGGAACAACGGGTGGCGGACTCACAGCCAGTTGTTTTAAGTATTCGATGCTCTTGTCGCTGAGCGCCTTCTCCAAAGGTGCGGGAACCGCTATTGGTGCCTTTGCGCCGGCAACAGCGCGTCTCGCTTTCACGGCATCAACGATCTGCCTGACGGCAGACGCCGTTGTGGCCCCAGCTTTCACAACATTACCAACTACATCGGCAACGTTTGTTATTACACCTTTATTAGCCGAAATGAAGGAGCCCGCACGGCCAAGGAAGCCCGCGATTTTGGGTATCCAGTCGAAAAGTCCACCACCCACGACACGACGCCGCTTTTTAATTCAAAGAACAAACATGAGAATATTTAAGTGTGAAAATCTACGCACTGCGGATGTGAAACCTTATAGTTACTGTCTCACCGCGGAGGTTTAATTGTTCACCATTCTGGTCGGTCAGCCACACACGAATGCCCTGTACGTTGCCAGCCGGTGCAACTGGTAGGTACACCAGATTTTTCGGAGACTCGATTACCTTGTAGCCGGGCGATACATCCGGGAAAAAACTGTAGATTACTGGCAGCTGGCTACCATTTCGATATGATCCAGAGATAATGTCGCAATTTACCAGGATTGTGTCCACCCGGAGAATATCGACTGGATTTTCTCCCTCTTTATAACCAAGACCAAGCCTCTGAGGGTTAAAACCGAGCGTTTTCCTGATGGTAGATGCGGCCATATCTACCTTATAAAGGGCATTCGTAATTTTTATGAAAGCGCGTAGGGTAGATGCGTTAGCTCCTATAGTAATGGGAGAATTAAAGCCGAGTTGAGCAACACCTGTCGGCGGCGGATTTTGCTTTTCTAACTGCCGGCTGATTTCATCATTAATCTGTGCGATCTCGTAGCTTCCGTCGGGCAAAATGATCGTCTTCCACGTCTGTCCATTGGTGGCGCTGTAGACGAACTTGTTATTTGAACTGTCAATGTTCGGGATCGAATTATAAGTTTAAAGATTGACCAAAGCAAGCTCAAAGCGTCTTTTTGGATCCAGGTACAGCGGCGGTGAGAAAGCCGTGGTCCACCCTGTAGTATCTGAGGAAACAACTATACTAAAATTTTCCTTAGGCTGCAAAAGGTCTCGAATTTCCTCGAGCAGTTTCTCCGAGCGTTCCATCTTGTGTACTTTATTTTATGAGCATGTTTCTATTCAATTCGAGTGCCAGCTCTTTGGAGATCGCACCGGAACGCAGTAATTCGTCAAGAATGGCGGAGATTTCGTTGCCGAGACCTGTGTTTCCCGCGGCCCTAGAGGCCACCAAAAGCTGCAACCTCTCTACCAGGGCGTTTGGATCGTTGTAAAATTGCACCGCGCCACCTCGAATCAGCTGGAACTTTTTACTTTTCCGGCCATGAATAGGCAGACCAGACATCTGTACGAGCTTTTTGAAAGTTTCAATTGCCTGAGGCGAATATTGCTTAGTCTTAACGAAGCGTTTCGTTAACAGGCTGAACAATGACTCATCGGCAGGAGCTTCGAGCACGAGGTTCCCACCTTTAAACACTCTTAGTCTACCAGCAGACAGCGCGACGGGGTCGACGGAGAGCTCACCCAAGGCGCTACCTTGTAATTTAAGAGGAACGGCTGGGACACTGAAACCCTTTCCCTTTTTGATGAGGCTGTGGCCCGCTAGCAGTGTATGGATTCGCTTTTTATATTCCCTTAGGGCAGGGGTGGGCAACATACGGCCCGCGGGCCGGATCCGGCCCCCGGGGACTTTTCAACCGGCCCTTGGCTTGTCTTTAATATTAGCATTGTGTCTGGCACTTGGGACCCCTTTATCCGGCCCTACATGATTGTCTGGATCTGTGTACGTAGGCCGTAGGCCGACATTAAAACATCTGTTTCTTATTTATTAAGAATCCGGCCTCTAGTCTAGTCAACTAATTCACTACTCATTCATCAATGTAATTACTCTCTGCATGAAGCAATACCACAGAGTGGGTAGGTTCGAAACTTTGGAAGCTATCTTCACTTATATTTCATGCCCTGAAAATGGTTGCACTGTTTCCAACACCTATATCTGTGAACAGTTCTTCTCAAAGATGAAACTAACAAAATGCAGACTAACAAAATAATGACAATTAATCTTTCCAATGAAATTTGAATTGCCACTTCGAACATTAAAGCAACCATACTGGATAAATTGTGCCGTGAGAAGTGTCAGATTTCACAAAAATCATTAAATATAGCACACCAAGCAAGTGGATACATTGTACACTAACAGTTGTGTTTTTTAAACTGAAAAATCTTATAGCATATTTAGTATTTTATTGTAGTGTAGTACTGCAGGTAATTAGGATAATTATGTTTTCATCATAACAATTATCTTCATTTAGTTTCACATAAATTTAACCGTAATGGTTAGGCTATATCGCAAGGGTTAGTTTGAATAAAATTAATATTGTCTTATTTTCTTGGGCAAATGAATCTGCAAAATTTAGCTCGCGATTGGCTTGCAGCCCCTGAGCTGCCCTTAAAATCTTAGAGCGGCCCTTTGTTAAAAGAAGTTGCCCATGCCTGCCTTAGGGCTTCGATATCTGCAGTCACCTCATCTACCTTTTCTTCGTCTCCTTGCTTATTGGCTTTCCTTTTCTCTTTGCCCAGGGTGTGGCGATTATAGTGATTTACCTCACCGATTATCTTTTCAGCACCTGCAATGTCGGCTAAATCGAGCTCGCTCGGAGGTTTAAACCCATGCCGTGTGATTGCCGCGACGTTGAGATATTTGTTTGGATCTACTAACAATGCGGGGGGAATTCGGGATGTTGGAAGCGCTGGAAGGGCTGGAGCAGCTGCTGTTCCTGCGGAATCACCGAACAAAGCCGCTATCGGGTTATTGTTAGCAGACTCTGAAATCTGCGCCGGCAAATCCTGTAAAGCGCTGGTAACTTTCTGCAGCTCCTTAGACGTAGCCGCCTGTGATTCAGCCGTGGCTGTGGCGATTGGTTTGAAAAGCTTTGCCGCATCGTACTGAAGATTGGCTTCACCGAGCTTCTCATCCACGAAACGCTGTCTCAATCGATTTCTCCGAGCTAAATAGTCCTGAGTCAACGCGTCTCGCTCCTGTTTAGACGAAACTTTTGTCCACATCGCGTTTATATGTCGACTATATGTTGCCCGTAACGATAACTTTTGTCCACATCGTGTTTCTATGTCGACTATATGTTGCCTATATCATGTCTTTAAATACTTGCCTTGGGCTTATAGAAGCGATCGAACCCGCAACGATATTTTCCATCGTACACTTTGGACGTCAAATCTATGACTGCGAATCCATATGGCTGGGCAGCACACTCGCTGAAGAACGTACGGAACTCATCGAAAGACATGTCACCCCCCACGAACGTATCGTGAATGGCTCGCAAATTTTTACTGTCTTGGTTGAAGAGGACTATAAGATTAGCATTGTCACGGATCGCTTGCTTCGGAATTCGAAAATAATTCTGTGTTAAGTAGAAGCAGTCCGCGCCACCGTGTCGACCCATAGTGAAATACCTTTCGATGGGCGACTGTTTTTCAAGCATGACGTCATCGAAAACTAGAAGGCTTCTGGCATTCTTATTTAATGATTCAACTGGAACTATTTCATCTGAGCAAGAGTGAAAGGAAGCCACTTCCTTACCGGCAACTTTTTCGAGTTCTGTTATCCAGTCCCGAAGAAACTGATATTTTTCCTGTCCCAGAGACTTTGAGTATAGATAGAGCCGGTCAAAACGTAGGTACCCCTTCTTCAGAAGGAGGTTGAGTAGTAGGTTTGTTTTTCCACATCCGCTAGGCCCACAGATTATGCATCGTATGCTTGATGGCAACAACCAATGGTGGTGTTTTTTCCCATCTTCGGCTTCGAGGTCAAAATTTGTTATTTCCATATAGAGACAACGAGTTATGATTGTATTCAACGAACACAATGTATTGCCTACGATGTAAGAAACATACTGAGACTTCAAATGAAACAATCGTCGAGTTACGAAACGGTCGGCCAGCCAAGAAGGGAACCTGTGCCGTCTGCGGTGCAAAGAAGAGCCAAATTTTGCCTTCTAAAGTGCGAAAGACTGGAGGTTCTCTACTGAATAGGGCCCTCAACGCTCTACCTCTACCAGAAATGCATATGAGCCTTCCATCCGGTATGTCTTCGGAAGATAATCCGGGAGGTTCTTTTCAGAACACGGGAAAGTACTCTTACTGTGGACCATTCACAAAACTCGACAAACGGCTGTCACAGCGATATCACGGTGTTAATCAGCTCGACCGTGCGTGCCTCCACCACGATGTGGCTTACGCAGTTCATAGAGATACCCCAGGGCGTAATCACGCAGATGACATCCTCGCTGCAGCCGCGTCTAAGATCGCACTCACCGATGAAACTCCGGATTATGAAAAGAAAGATGCCCGGCTCGTATCGGCCATTATGTCAGCAAAGTCCAGGCTGGGGATGGGTGTCAGAACGAAGGGCCATAAATGAGTTTCATTTATGAAAACGCAAATGAAAATCATTTGTGTATGTGTTTACCTGTTTGTAATATATAGTTTTTACTGAAATGTCTAAGAACCTTTCAGCCGTCTATTACAGCCCTAGAGGTTACTGGCGAGGTAAGGCTGCGGTGAAAAATCTAGCCGTAGCCGCCAAAGTTTCCGAGGCCGAGGCTCGCGATTGGCTGAAGAAACAAGCTGTGTGGCAGATTTATCTTCCCGTTCCACGCCGCATACCGCGTCCAAAGTTCGAGGAAAATCAACCAAACGCCGTACACCAAGCCGATCTCTTGTTTTTACCTCACGATAAAGTAGGTCGAAAGACTTATAAATACGCCTTGACTGTTGTCGATGTTGCTTCACGATACAAAGAAGCAGAACCGTTGATCAACAAAAGTGCGACCGAAGTCGCCGCCGCTTTAAGCCGGATCTATAAGAGGGGTCCATTAACTTGGCCTCGACTCTTTCAGGCCGATCCTGGACGCGAATTTATGGGTGATTTTACACCGTTGCTGGTGAAGCACGACGTTCTTGTAAGACGCGGACAGGCCGGTAACCATCGTCAACAGGGAATCGTTGAACGCTTTAATCGTACTCTTGCCGAGCGACTCTTCGGTGCTCAATACGCTCAGGAATTGCTCCTGGCTGCAAGGGGGTCATCCGAACGGTCAGTGGAATGGGTTCGCCGGTTGCCCGAAGTTATAGCTGCGTTGAACGATGAGCCGACGCGTTTGCTCGACATGAAGCCGGTTGAAGCGATGAAAGCTGCTAAAGTGACACAGAAGCCCTCTCATTCACAAACTAAAACTCGTTTATGGGGCTTGGATGAGACTGTTCTCGGGCACGACGTTCTCGTCCGATATTTGCACGCTCCCGGCGAGCTCGAAGGCGGAAGCAAACGCGCCACCGACCCTAACTGGTCGCTCACCATCCACGCTATTTTGGATGTTGTCCGGCAGGCTGGCCAGCCGGCTTTATACCATCTGGTAGACGGTCCTGCCCGCGGGTTTGTACGTGAGGAGCTGCTTCTGGTGCCTATGGGCACTGAGTTACCACCCGATAGAATACTCAACCGTCGTTGATTTTGTAGTGACCGTATGCCAGCGTTGTTATTCCGTCCGGAGATATCCACTTTTTTGTGTCTAATGGAGAGAGACTGATCTTATTCTGCTCGTACACTCCGATCTGGTGGTCGTGGCTTCGAATCACGACTTGTGTGTGCCGCATTTCTTCTCGTTCGAACAGGCATTCCTTGTATAGCTCGTGGTGCAGATCCTTCTTCACAACTGCTCTCTGAACGCCTTTTGCTTTCCTGATCTCTGAACCGCCCGATTTTAAGATCGAGTACATCTTCGGACGCAATCCTACGAATTCAGCGATGGCCACTCCGTTACATTCATCTTTGAACTTGCCCACGACTTTCTTGTTCTCGACGTCGTAGTAGGGGCTGTCTCTTGGAAACTCACTAAAGTCGTATAGGTGTTTTTTGTTCCACATATCGGCATAGGCGTTCGGAGTTTCCACCTGAAATAACAGGCTGTCAGTGTCTGTGTATAAGAGTTGGGCATTGTTGCCGTACTCGTTTTTCACATCGTTGTACCAGAAGTCGTACATCAGATGCTTGCTGAGGTCGAGGACAGCCTGGCCGACATATACAGGTCTGTTTAACTTGAGCTTGTTCTTCAAACTGTGAATCGCGGCGAGTTGGTCGTTGAAGATTTTGTGTGATATGTAGGCCGGGTCAGCAATTAGTTTACGAAGTTTGTCAACTTTTGAGGTCGGTACCAGGTTAACTCTGATTCTTTTTCTAAGATTTTCCATGGTCTTTCCAAAGACCGCATTATTAGCCAGTTTGAAGAAATCCTTCTCAAACTCCGACGTTGCCTTCGCTCTCAATTTCGTATTCATCTCGATGTATGGAGCCATCCATGCCTCCTGTCTAAACTTAATGACACGATGAATTTTAGAAACTCGTAGCCCTAACGAGTGGTAGAGTTTAAGATTTCTATAATGGACCACATACCGCTCCTTAGGTCGTAGGCTTGGTACTAACTTCACATGCTTTGTGAACTTGCCTCCCAACTCGTTCATAAGCACATTCTGATAGTCACTCAACCAATCCTCTTGGACTGTCAGGGTCTCCGGTGCTAAGGGATAGTCGCTATGTGATTCGTGGAGTTGCTCCGGGTACTCAAGATCTACTTCAAGTAGGAAGCCTTCAGGCGCGTCGTCTGGAGTTTCCAACACTTCGTTGAGAGTTGGACTTTCCCAGCTAAATCCTCCAACTGGCAGTGGCTGTTGCATCGCCCAGCCGTAGAGGTTATTAGCATCGAGATACATGATCCAGTTTTCTGGCTTTGTGGTATCATAATCTGGGCATTGTGGGTTGTTGGCTTTTGCGAAGCGCTTAGATACCATCGAGATGCCACCTCTGAGACCTTTCTCTACGAACAAATGCATATCTATATCGGTTAGAAGTTCGAGTTCGATCTTCGTCTTTTTCAACAAAGCGTCCCAGGCCATTCCTGGTAGGCTAAAGTAGTTTGCTGGATCTAGACTGTAGTGCTTCATCGATGTGTCTCTGAAGGTCTCGAAGACATCCGCTAGTAGAAGTACATCCGTACGGAGATATAAGTCATGATAGTCGCCCAGAGTTTTACAGTCGAATTCGTTCCATACTCGTTGGGCGTGTTGATAATCCTCATCAGAAATGTTCTCTCGGGAGAGCCTGCTGTAGAACGCTTCTTTGGGTGGAAGTCGGTCTTCTTCAAAGCGGTGGTAATCGTGGATGTATTCGTAACAATAAACGCCCTTTCGTCTCAACAGATCTAATTTTAGCCGTTCGTCATGAACAAAGTTTTCGTTTATATAGGCAGTTGTGACTTTCAGATCCTCAAGCGACAGATTTCCTGATAATTTATCCAACGAGCTGTTTAGAAACTGGAGACTATCAATGAACTGTAGTTGTCCAATGTTAAATGTCATATATTTCTCCATATTGTTTGGAATACAGTTAATTTCAGTTTTTTCATCCTGTGCGGCCTCACAGCCTCCGATCGCTTGCATGATGAGATGGCTGTCGTAACCTCGCAGATTGTCGAAGACCACTGGTACCTTACACTTATCGGGATATATTCTAAGTTTTAAGTTACACTCGCTGTGAGCGGCACCTCGGTACTTACCGGTAATGTGGCAGTGGTCACGAACTCTATCCGCTTCGAGAGCATTTCCACAGATGTGACAATCGATAGCCTCGCGGAATGATTGGCGATCGGCCGCTGACATAACCATCTTAGCTGGGGTAGCCAGCCTTTGTTTGATAGAGTCCAGCTCGCCTTGTATTCGTTGTAGGAATTGTTGCACGGCGTTCTCTCCACGATATAGCACCGGCTTCTTGGTGCGGCCATCGTATCGAACCACTATATAACAGAAGCTACACGGTTTCTGCTCAGCTATCTGTCTGGTGTTGCTCTCATTGGGATTCATGGCCGCATTTAGGATTGGCACGTTCAACGCCTCAAAGTCTGCGTATATGATATATGGGGTTTGCATCTGTTTGCGATGGTTCTGGAATTTGAGGATATTTTCATCCTCTTTTGGCATCTCGATCCGCTGAGGCTTCTCACTGATGCCCTGACAATCTTTGATATGGGCATTCAGTAAGTCTTGTCTACAGAATATGTGTAGGCAGCGACGACATGGGTGTTTCTTGTTTTTGTCTTTGCTATTTTGATTAAGAATTCGGCCAAGGTCTTTAATCCAGACGTAGTGGTAATCCTCACCTTTAACCAATAGTAGAAGGTCAATATTATGGCCTCTATCGATCTGTTTTGATACACAGATTGGATACAACCCTTCATTCCATCCGAAGACCGATACGGACACCGTCGGGTTCTGACGCTCGAACTTACCGATATCTGTGACCTTCACTGGAAATTCTATACCGTTGAAGTTTAGCTCCTGCAAGTGGGCCCGATACTTAGTTGGGCGATCCGGATTTTGTCCATGACCTACTGGATACATGGCGCTTAGTATGGCCCACTCAAAGCATCGGTTATCTTTATTCTTTACATTAATAACCGTGCGGGGCGGTACATACCTTGGTGTTGGAAAGTAGCTCCTGGCTCGAAATGGTTGATATTTTGCAACGCTGAGGTCTAGAGCCACAATCCGCCTCACCCTCCATCCTGACCCCTCATTGGTATAGTCCTCGAGGCTTTTTAGTACTTCGGCCTTGGCCTTCCGTACAGCTCCTTGGATTTTACCCGCATTGGTAATTGGCACTGCTTTGCTTCGAAAGTAGGCCGTATTGGTAATAGTACCCGGGGTTGCGTTTCCGTTGTACACCATGTCAACGGTCGGGGCCAACTTTCCCAAATCAACAGTCAACACTTGCGAGTATTTTAAACCGCCATTTTTCAAGAGCTCTTCGTTTAGCTGTGCCTCGATGTTCTGCTCCATTGCACTCAAGAAAGCCAACGCATCTCCTTCCAACCTGTGGTTAAAAGGTAATTCTGCGCGGAAGTCTCTCAGATGCTGATTGGCTAGCTCTTTGTGCACTAGAAAGGGTGGTGGTACACCTCTATCCTGCTTAATTAGGAGTGGGTCGAATTCTGCCAGAAGGGCCTTGCGTTTTGCCCCTCTATGCTTGCGCACTGGAGGAATTGGCCTTGGAAGCAATGGTTGTAGTAAGCGCCGTTTGACTGCATCAGGGATTGGTTCGTCTATAATGTTCTGTAGAACGGCTCGAAGAGCTGGGGGACCAGTAAACTCACCCAACAATTGTTCAATTTTTTCATTCGTAGACAATGCCATAGTTATAAATTATTTTATACTACTGTGGCAAACTTTTCCTTAATACAATAACAGAATCGTTTCTTTAATAGAGAATTTTGTTACTCTATTAATATGTTCGATAGTCTTTTCCATTCTTTCTCGAATTCACGGGTTAGTCCGCAGCGTCGTACTCTTGATTTTATGATGTAATAACCACAACGTATACACTCACCTAAATGATTTTTAATACCCCTTCCACATTTAACGCATGGTTTGGTCTCGTAGCCATTTCGCAGTTGTGCCAGATGCTTGAAACAGTACTCCCCAATGCATCTACGACAGCAGAAGTTCGTTTTACCTATTACTAACCACTTGCAAAAGTTTTGTCCTAAGATTATATTTTTATGTATACCACAACATATTCATTTTTTTAAATTGAAAAAATTCTGAACGACTTAAGATGCTTCTGGAGGAACCTTAACCGCATGTCTGATTTGACTAAGCGCCTATGAATAAGCTCCTATTTCCACGACTTCGCATTGGGCGCTATAGAAATCTTGAGATTACGATTATACTTTAGCCGTCTGATTTGACTAAGCACCTGTGAATAAGCTACTTTTTCCCCGACTAAGCTTTGGACGCAATAGAAATCTCGAGATTATGATTACAACTTAACCGTATGACTGTTTGACTGATTTGACTAAGCGTCTATGAATAAGCACCTTTTTCCACGACTTAGCTTTGGGCGCTATAGAAGTCTCGAGATTAATGGACAATAAAAGTTAAACTTAGATAGCGTATGATAAAAAAACGCAAGTAGGAAAAATTTAATTTAGACATCAGAACACCGTAAAACATAAATGCTTTTTGATAATGAGAAAAAAATTATTAATGTGCTTAAGACAGAAATGCAGTTCGCCGCTTTTGAGGAAAAATATCCACTGAAAGAGTTGATCTTCGGCCTTGTGGAAAAGTTCTACAACAAACTATACAAAACACCGACGAAGCATGGGCTTGCGCGGTTTTGCACCACGCCCAACACAAATACAAAAAATTAACGAGCAATGACAATTGATCCCATCTTTCCATAGGGTAGAATCATCCTCGCCAGCCACAGGTTCCTGTAGAAACATAGTTAAAACCACAAGTTATTATTATTATTATTATTATTATATGTTATCATATAGGCTTACATACATAAATACATATACGGCCCTCGCAATTGGCTGTATCCAAACTCCACGCATTACTTACAAACGTACATACAGACGTACGTGTATGATTATGTATGGCCTCCAAGCGTTGTATCTATGTACCGCACATTCGAACCTCACGCCTGAGAATCTGGAATGTTAGGAATGCCGTGTAAGCCAACGCGCTGTGCTTTTCAATGGCACGGCCTCCAAGCGTTGTATCTATGTACCGCACATTCGAACCTCACGCCTGAGAATCTGGAATGTTAGGAATGCCGTGTAAGCCAACGCGCTGTACTTTTCAATGGCACGGCCTCCAAGCGTTGTATCTATGTACCGCACATTCGAACCTCACGCCTGAAAATCTGGAATGTTAGGAATGCCGTGTAAGCCAACGCGCTGTACTTTTCAATGGCACGGCCTCCAAGCGTTGTATCTATGTACCGCACATTCGAACCTCACGCCTGAGAATCTGGAATGTTAGGAATGCCGTGTAAGCCAACGCGCTGTACTTTTCAATGGCACGGCCTCCAAGCGTTGTATCTATGTACCGCACATTCGAACCTCACGCCTGAGAATCTGGAATGTTAGGAATGCCATGTAAGCCAACGCGCTGTACTTTTCAATGGCATACCAAATCCCCATGGCATATCGGTTCTGGAATGTCTTATACATTATACCAGCACGCTGCTAGTGGAATACACCAATATATACGATGATGATGCTCGGTTTTACAGCTCGCAGAAAATATATGGTATGTTACATAATACCAGCACGCTGCTATTGGAATACACCAATATATACGATGGCTCGGTTTTACAGCTCGCAGAAAATATATGGCATGTTACATAATACCAGCACGCCGCTAGTGGAATACACCAATAAGCCCTATACGATGATGATGATGATGATGATGATGATGATGATGATGATGATGATGATGATACTACGTTTTACAGCTCACAGAAAAATGGCGGCAGAGAAGTATAATAGGCCTATAAAACGCCTTTACAAAGTTAACTGGTTCATCCCCCAAATATCTTACCTTATTTCTTCTATCTTGATCCATTTCTGACAAACTGTAGTGATAAAAACTCGATCTTTCCCTTCGAGATATTGAGATATTGCCGATTCTTTTGACATAAGGTTGACTGCTAGTAGGCCTAATTCTGATATTCTACAAAAAGAGAAAAGTACAGTCAAATGCCAGCAAATGTTGCATCGTCATCATCTAAGCTTCTCTTTCCTTTTTCAAAAATTATCCAGCGCACTGGACAAGGATTCTGGTTTTTTAAATGAAACGAACGAAGGAATGAATGAGCGAACGAACGAACGAATGAACGAATGATTGAATGAATAAATGAGCGAACGAAGGAATGAACGAAGGAATGAATGAGCGAACAAACGAATGAAAGAACGAACGAAGGAATGAACGAATGATTGAATGAATAAATGAGCGAACGAAGGAATGAATGAGCGAACAAACGAATGAATGAGCGAACGAACAAACGAATGAAAGAACGAACGAACGAATGAATGAATGAATAAATGAGCGAACGAAGGAATGAACGAAGGAATGAATGAGCGAACAAACGAATGAATGAGCGAACGAAGGAATGAACGAAGGAATGAATGAGCGAACAAACGAATGAAAGAACGAACGAATGAATGATTGAATGAATAAATGAGCGAATGAAGAAATGAACGAAGGAAATAGTGAAAGGACGAAAGAATGAATGAATGAGCTAACGTATTAGCGAACGATTGAATGAATAAATGAGCGAACAAAGGAATGAACGAATGAATGAACAAACGAATGGACGAGCGAATGAATGAACGAATAAATGAATTAACGAACATGTAGGCATAAATCTTGGTTTTGATCTCACCTTGATTAATATCAGCTCGTCCATCATCAAAATGATCCTTAACTGATATCATCCTTTTCCCAATATAACATAGTTGATCTTGAAGGGAAAGATACACGTATACAGGCTTTCTTTCCAACAGTAATTTTGTAAAATAAGAAGCCATATTAAACTCGCAATGCAGCGTATAAAATCCTACACCTGCAGACAATTAGTCATTTAGGTCAGCGCCGCGCGTTGCATAAACACGGGCTATGGTAAACCGCTCGCGTCATTAATAACGTTGCTAAATCGTGCGTCCTACAAAAAGTTTATAGGCCTAACGCGTTTTTAGCTGTTATTAGGTATTGTGCAGGTCAATTGCATACAAGTAGGGTGCTATATAAATTTCGATTTACCGATTGATTGACTTCCTAAAACCGTACACAGGACCAGAGGAAATATGCAGAGCTTCTGAGTAGATAATCTGGAAGGGATGTCGTAGAGATTTCAATTGGTCGATTGATTGATTGAATGACTAATTAGCTGATTAATTGATTGATTGACTAATTGATTGACTGTTTTAAAAACCTAACATGGTGCCAGAGGAAATGCGCAGAGCTTCTGAGTATATTGTTGTAGAGAATTCGATTGGCCGATTGATTGAATGTGTGACTATTATGGTCGATTGATGATTGATTGACTAATTGATTGATAAATTGATTGCATGCGTCAAAAACGCTGCTTAGGACCAGGGGAAATACAGAGTTTCTGAGTAGATAATCTTAAAGAGATGTGTAGATTTTCATCACAAACTCAATCACAGACGAGATACCATCAATCAATGATTGAATGACTATTTCGGTTGATTGATGATTGATTGACTAATTGATTGGCTAATTAATTGGCTAATTAATTACTGCCCCCAAGCCCGTATTAGTAATCTACTCTCCTTGTCCTCCTCCTCATCATCCTCCTCGTCCGCCTCCTTCATTTCGCGTCCTCTTGAAGAGAGGAAGAATAGCTCATCCTCCGTGTCAGACACTGCTACGCGTCGTCGTCCTCCTCATCCTCCTAACCACTCGATTTATCAGCCGCCTACTGGAAATGACGTCATAGTGCTGAAACGGAAACTCCTGTGATCACCGTCGTAACGCATCATCCAGCCTTTCTCTACCCCACCGCTCGTTAAGGACCCGACATCGACCACGCACCATCCCTGTGTAGGCGTTAACGGAAAATGATTATCGACTTAATTAGCAGTGCTCACGCGCGATCCACTCCCTCCCGCACTCTCGGAGCACAGCTACGAATAATAGTAAATTAGCGACGCGTGCTGCTTAAAATCATATTGGAGCTCGTATTATGATTTCCAGGTTTGCCATATAATAACTTAAGCAAACAGAAATTAAACCAAATCTTAAATTCTAATCAAATTGGGGAAAACATTCTAAAAATTTAGAGGACTGGTCAAAGCGGAACCTTCTCGGATAGAGTGATAAAACTTATAAACTTATGTAACCGACTATCTGAGGAGGAAGGACCTAAGCATAAATTTGAATATAATCTCATCTATTATAATTGTCAGGATTCCTTTACTTGATTATTGTGATGTCGACAGCCACTTCAACCGTCATCAAAATGATGATGACGACGATAGTTCTAGCCTAACTACGGATAGGCGGTCCCAACGCAGTCCACCTCGTGACCCGGAGGCCATTGTACAGATAAATAGGGCCTTAGAGCACATAGCGGCAACTCTGCAATTGTTAAGCTCACAACAACAATCGCTAAGTTCACAACAGCAATCGGTGAGTGAACAGTTACGTGAGTAGGGAAACTTGTAGCCAGCTGGTGC
This sequence comes from Allolobophora icterica, assembly GCA_963556255.1. Taxonomy (NCBI): domain Eukaryota; kingdom Metazoa; phylum Annelida; class Clitellata; order Crassiclitellata; family Lumbricidae; genus Allolobophora; species Allolobophora icterica. Next base: position 816,472 of record OY744610.1, on the reverse strand, counting down.
AGTTTCAAATAAACAGTGCAGATGCGCATCACAGGTGCAAATGCCCATCACAGGTGCATCAGGAGCAGGAGCTTCAGCTTCAGCAGGTGCCGCAGCAGCCGCAGCAGCAGCAGCTGCATCAGCAGCTGCATTAGCAGTAGCCGCATTAGCAGCTTCAGATTTTATTGAATACATAAGACACACACAGACTGTGTACATACATACTGTGTACATACATACATACATACATGTACACATACATACATACATACATACATACATACATACATACATACATACATACATACATACATACATACATACATACATACATACATACATACATACATACATACATACATACATACATACATACATACATACATACATACATACATGTACACATACATACATACATACATACATACATACATACATACATACATACATACATACATACATACATACATACATGTACACATACATACATACACATACATACATACATACATACATACATACATACATACATACATACATACATACATACATACATACATACATACATACATACATACATACATACATACATACATACATACATACATACATACATACATACATACATACATACATACATACATACATACATACATACATACATACATACATACATACATACATACATACATACATACATACATGTACACATACATACATACACACACATACATACATACACACATACATACATACACATACATGTACACATACATGTACACATACAGACTGTATACATACATGTATACACACATGTATACATACACACGGTGTGTGTGTGCAATAGGCCCAAGTATCTTTCACGGGCCAAGATCATCCGGTGCGTTTGTAATGAATGAATGAATGAATGGTTGGGATGAATTGTGGGAGTATGGATTGGTGGGTAGTTGGATGGGGTGGATTGGAGGGTGGTTGGTTGGGTGGACGAGTGAATGGTTGCATTGGATGGACGGATGGGTGGATTATTGAATTATAGGATTAGTGGACGAATGGATGGTAGATTGAAGGATGGATGGTAGATTGAAGGATGGATAGATTGGAGTGTGGATGAATGGATGAATGGGTGGGTGTGGGTTTCAGTCTCATAATCATGCAAGACTTAATTATGTAAACCAAAATGGGCCTCTGTCGGCGGTTGATCGCTTGCTTGATATCGGTTGCTTTTTTATATTTAAAATTTCATTTCAACGTGACTTGAGGTAGATTCGAATCTGGAACCATCCGGTCTAAAGGCACAGAACAACACATCGCTACTTCACAGCGTCGTAGCTTATCCAACGTCGCTACGCAGGAATTTGACGTAGACTTAACCTCCGACCACCCGGTTTAAAGGCACAGAACACATTGCTACACCACAGCGTCGTAACTTATCCAACATCGCTACGCAAAAATGATTAACAGTAATAGCACTCATTTTAGAATTTTATAACGCCCAGCCCATATCAAGCAAGCAAACACATCCAAATGATGTCTGTTTATGTCTCCAATCTGTCTGTCCAGCAAGATGTCTGCGTTGTAACGGAGGTTTCTATTCGTCCATCGCTAATTTATTCGGCTGTGCAATACTTCTGCAGTCTGCAATTTTGAGGCCTACTAAGCACAATCTAGGTCAGTTGAGGTCACTCGAGCAAATTGATATTCAGAATTTGCGCTAATTAAATCTATTTTAATATTTCGTAAGGTCATCCGAATCTCGTTCTGATAATCTCAAGGTCGAACGAATCTCGTTCGGACGATTCGGAAATGAACCGATTAGTTTGACCTTTTACGCCAATTATCCTTTATTAACCGGTTGTAGTAAGGCAAGTAAGTAAGTAAGAAAGTAAGTAAGTAAATTGCAAGTCTTTGGAATAAACGTTAAAAATAACTAAGTATACTGTAAAAAAAACTATGAACCGTTATTCGCGACGGACGTTAACGTATTTCAAAATTTAAATCCTGCCATAAACGTGTTTTTATTCAAAATACAATCCACCTTGCGGCAATCCGTGTCATTTTCCGATTCATTCATCCGAGCGATGAAAATACAAATCAACTGGAAGCCGGATAAGCGATGAAAAGGAGATCAAACGAGAATCTGGAAATTAGAATAATAATAATAATAATATTTATTGGCAAATCCTGGGTATTAGCGTCCGAAATTATTTACATCGCATGAGCGATGAAAATATTTCTTAGTAAAACTGAAACTTGAAGTTTGAAGATTGAGTAAAATATTACTGAAACTAGAAGCTGGATCATCGATGAAAATATTACATAATAAAACACAAACTAGAAGTTGGAATAGCGATAAATAAATCTCGTTTTAGCGCCGATATCATGGCCCTGGATGAGCGATGAAACATTTCATAGTAAAACTTAAACAAGAAGTTGGAAGATTGATGAGAATATAGCTCAAGCTAGGAGCTGGATGATCGATGAAAATATAAATGAACCTAGAAGTTGGAAGAACGATGATTATTTTTTGTATTAATATTTATTGTATTATAACGTTTCAATTAAAATAATTTCGGACGCTAAAACCCAGGATTACCTTTATTTAAGCGCCTGCAAACGCACTGCGCTGTACATGTACATGTTATGAGATAAACCTTAGCTATTACATAATAATTGACCATGGGGTCCCACAGGGCTCTAATCTAGGACCTCTTCTATTCCTCATATATATTAACGACCTGGCTAATGTCTCTTCTACTATGCACTTCATTTTATGCGCAGACGATACGAATATCTTTTATTCGATTAAATCTTGCAGTGCCCTTACTGAAATTGTTAACCTTGAACTAGAAAATGTCAGTAAATGGTTTGCAGACAATAAACTCACACTTAATATTGATAAGACGAATTTTATAACGTTCAGATCCCATCGGAAAATTAATACCGTTGATATAGAACTAAAAATTGATGGTCTACCGATCAACCAAGTGGAGACTACAAAATTTCTGGGCGTTCACGTGGATCAGCACTTAACTTGGAAAACCCATATTAATTATATCTCCAATAAAATCGCTAACAATATAGGCATTATATCTAGAATAGCATGCCTACTTCCAAAAGATATTAGATTAAAGCTATACTATTCTCTGGTATATCCTTACTTAACCTATTGTAATTTAATATGGGCATCAAACTATGACTCCAGGCTAAATAAACTAATAGTATTGCAAAAGAGGGCAGTAAGGATAGTAGAGGGTTCCCGCCGATATGCACACTCTGGCCCAATATTCAAAAACTTCAGGTTGCTGAAAATTAAGCAGATAAGAATCCTACAAATAGGGGATTTCCTGTATCGCTATAAGTACGGATTGCTTCCAGCTTCATTTACGGGATACTTCACCATGGGGTCGCAGATTCACATACATAATACGAGGAGTGCTACTATGTATCGCCCTGCTAGAGCTCGTACAAACACAAGGGAGTTCAGTATTAAAGCATCGGGACCACAAATTTGGAATAATATACCTTTAGAAATTCGCTCCTCATCTAATCGCCATGAATTTAAAATAGGACTAAAAACCTGGTTGATAAATGATGAATGAATTGATGAATGATTGACCTTTTTGCCGAAAAGTAGGCCTCCCTACAGGCGCCTGGATGGCCGGACGGGGTGTGCGCACCAGGGCTCGGGGGACAGAGTCCCTTAGTTAAGAATATTAGTTAAGATAGTTACTTAAGAAGAACTAAACAACCTCCCATAAAGAATAATGGCATTACTGGTTATACGCTATATATAGATCTAGGGAGAATTATGTAACCAGTCATATTATTATAAATGTGTAATTTGCTGATGGGGACCCTCTTAGCGGGATTGTATCCCTTTGGGGCCACCCTTTGCAGCCAATGCTCAGCATACCTTGAATGTAATATTTAAACTAAACTAATTCGTTATTATTCTGTTGTTGGTTGTAATAAAGATTTTTTTGATTTGATTTGATTTAAGTATTAACAGAACAGACAGCCTGAAAATACACGGTGCAAATTGCAGCCTACAAAGCATGTCCGCCTATGGGACTCGATCTCTGTATCTCGCACTCTACGCCAGTTTTTATCCAATGCGCTATCGGGCATTAATATCATTAATAGTTAAGAGTTAATAGAAGCTGGAATGTCGATGGAAACATAGTTCAAACGAGAAACTGGATGAAATAATTATATACGCTAATCATTTTCTCCATGTCCTGAAAATAATTAATTACGCTAACAGCTCTTTGGTTTCGTTTATCTGGTCACCGGGAAAAAGATTTAAGGAGCAGCAGAGGAGATCTAATTGAAGCTTATAACATTATCAGTGAAAATAACCGATGAAATTCCGTGTTTCTAATAATAGCTTATATCGAAAGTCTAAGCTGGACGAACAACTCCGATTAATAGGCCTACTGTTGTAAAATAGTTTTATAATTTTAACCGACAGACTGACGTTGGGCGTAGAAGATTAGATAGAAGACCGAAGATCGAAGATAGAAGCTGGAATGACTTGATAGAAGGCGATGTTTTTTCTATCTAAGATCGTGTCTTAGCTGTCGTGTAAACATGAGAGTATATATATTTTTAGGAGACTACACAAATCTTCTTAAAGAAATGCATAATTAATCACTAGGCCCTAATCAAGATTTATAAGTTTCTATAGGGGATCTGTCTTAGATAACGATTTAAGTAAGTAAGTACATTCTTTAATAAACGCTAGCTAACGCACAGCGCTTTACATACAATATTACAAGCAGAGGAAAGAAAATAGAACAGAAAAACAGCGTTAGATCTAAAATGAAATAATAGCAATAGAGCTTATTACTGTACAGCATCCTACCCAGGAAACCTCTCGGTTAAGGGAGTCAAATCTAGGGAGAACCAGATTATGAGAACGTGGGCGCAGATCATACCAAGTCTTTAGAACTGCAGGTAGAAAGAAGGTCATGGAGGTGCAATATGTGGGATTCGGTTAAATGGCATTCTCTACATGTCCAAACCATCGGACACTTCGTTGAACGACTTTGTCTAGCAGAGTTGTTTTGATGCCTAATGATTGTCTTATGTCATCGTTTCTTATTTTTTGCAGTCTTGAAATCCATGCGATCTTCCTCAGCCAGTTTATTTGTTATTTGGCATAGAACGCTGATGCATAATCACTGAGAGTGTTTTATGGCCTTCAATCTGTTACGAATACCATGTGTTATACCTCATTGGAAAGCTTGTGCATTCAGCTTGCTAGAAATAGCCTCATTTGGCGTGTTTCCCATAGTGATTTCGATGCGTTTAAGGTTAAAAACACTGAAACTTTGCAATTTATGCTGAGCTTCCAGCAATACATTCTAAAATTCATATCTCTGAAACCAATAAAGATAGAATAATAATTTTTTCAACATTTTAAACAGAAATTACTGTTTATCATTTTAAGTCCAAAATATACTGTATCATGTTAAATTTTTGGACAACAGCCTCCTTTTGCCAGAGTAAAATAACGCCTAACGCGCTCAGCATAGCCTAATGTAGATTTATTAATACCTTATTATCAACCCAAATGTTAAATGAATCGTTATATCCTAACCATTTAACAAAGGATTTGTTTCCGCGTTTTTTATGATTTTTTCTATCCTAAAGACTTCCTCAGTCGTCTTTTGTAATTCCTTTTCGTAAAAAGATCCTTGAATCTGTTCGCCGTTTAAATCTGTTATCTTATAGGTTGGAGGATTGGTGTATTGAACTTGTGATACAGTAAAGATCTCTTCCGTCAAATTAGGCGTAAAACCCGATTCAAAGAACTTCTTCTTCTTAGAAATTCTGACTTTGTCGCCTATTGAAAATTTAGGTTTATCGGGTGATTTTGGGTGTAAGCCCCCATATAAATTTCTCCACACAGCGGTCTCATTTTTCTTCATACTCGCTTTTATTGGAGTCATTTTATGTCTAGTGTTGTTATAACGAGAAACCATATTTTCTAAAACATCGATATATTTTCTAGTCGAATTAGCAGTAAAATATTTGAACATTTTCTCCTTCATGGTTCTATTCCATCGTTCGATAACGGATGATTTTTCTTCATTTTCAATGGAGTAAAGCTGGATTCCAATTGATTTAACGACTTTATTATAAAACTCTTTTCCTTTATCGACCCACAGTTTCTCGGGTTTTCGGTCGCTACTAGAAAATATTTTGGTGAAAGCTTCGAATACAGATTTCCCACTCTTATCTTTTATCGGAACAAGCCACCCGTATTTTGAAAAAATATCGATAACACTTAATAAATATTTAACGCCATCGTTATTTTCCGCGAAAGCTTGAATGTCTATAAGATCTGCAGCCCAAATTTGATCGATACCTTTAACGTAAACCTTCCTTTTTGTAGAATGTCGTATTACCGGTTTATGCAATTGTTCAGCCAGTTCATCCGTCCATTTTGACGGAGATTTTACAGCTGACTTTGAATCGGATGAAGTTAGACCTAAGCCAAGATTCGATTTTGTCGCTAAAATAGGTTTAACTATCGCTCTTTCGACACGCTCACGTAATGTAGGATTATATATATTATTTAATTCATTTACCATTACTCTGTCGGCGGCATTTCTAGCAGCGGTATCCGAATATTGGTCATAAGCTAAATCGTGAGAGTATGCTGCTTTATCGACTCTGTCCACAGGCTGACTCCAGTCTTTGGGGGAGCCGTCAGGATTCAATCTTAAATCTAATCTAGTTCCTGGTCCCGTAAACGAATGTCCTGGGAGATCCAATTCTCCAGGAAATTTTGACCACGGCAGTTTTAGATTCTTAGTAGCTGAATTTAAAGACCCAACTAGATCGCCTCCTGTTTTGGCAGCGGAAAGAAATCGAGTTTTTGTTTTTCGCAGTGGGAACATACGGCTCTAATCATAGGTCTTTTATTTTTACTGATAATATTTTGAATATTTCTCGATTCGCTTTCTCTCTTGCACTTTACGCAATACATCCGTTCCATATACATTTTAATATAAAACTATTTTTATAATTAAAAAAGAAATGGAAGTTAAAGATTCATCTTGGAACGACGAGACATCGAAAAGATTTAATAACCCATTATTACCTAGAAGTATAAGGGGTCTGATCGTTGGGAAGTCTGGATGTGGTAAGACTTCGCTATTATTAAATTTACTTTTGAATCCAGGATGGTTAGACTACGACAGCCTACAGGTATTTGGAAGATCTCTATTTCAACCAGAATATAAAATACTGAAAAAAGCATTCGAAGAAAAGTTATCGAAAGAAGCAATCGTCAATTTGTTTCGTTGTCAAGACGAGATAGCAAGGTTAAATGTATCGCCAGCATTAGTTGAGGAAATGGCTAAAAGTATAGTTAAAAAATCCGATATGAACTGTCGATTCTTTGAAACTTCGGAAGAAGTCCCCGATCCGAGAAACTTGAATCAGCATAAAAAGAATCTCATGATTTTCGATGATTTACAATTAGAAAAACAAAACAAATGCGAATCTTATTACATAAGAGGAAGATATAGTAATGTTGACTCATTTTACCTAGCCCAAAACTATTTTAAACTGCCTAGACAGACTATCAGAGAGAATTCAAACTTTATCTGCTTATTTCGTCAAGACCTTCAAAATATTAATAATATATACAAAGACCACGTAGGCGTAGATGATATGCCTAAAGACGAATTTGTAAAACTATGCAAAACTGCGTGGGAGCGTCCGCACGGATTTGTAGTGATAGATTTAACCAGTAAAAAGAATAACGATAAGTATCGGAGTGCGTTGGATACATTTTATATGCCTTCAGCATAAAAATAATCTTCATAAGATATATATTATATATATAATGAAAGCGCGGTTGGAAAAGATAGTTCTGAACACAGAAAAAATCGCTCGTAACACGGAGCCTAAAGAGTCATTCAGCATTTTGGTGAGCGAAAGGAGCACGCAAATTAGAACTAAATTTAATCCTCTGATTCAACTTGACAAAAACAAAAAGTATGAAATGTGTCTTGTTAATCTTGAGACGTATCATTCCTTCCCGAATATATATTCTGGAAACAACAAGTTTGTGTATTCGCCGGATAATGGTAAAACGTGGTTTACTATAGAAATCCCAGAAGGGAGTTACGAAATTGTAGATATAAACGAACACATTCAGAGAATCATGAAACAATCAGGACATTATGACGAAACGGGAGATGCGTACTGTAGGCCTATAACGTTACAAGCGAACAACAATACTTTGAAATCGGTGTTAGATATCGGTGCTAATTATATGGTTGATTTGACAATCGAGAACTCGATTAGAACTGTTTTAGGATTTAATAGCCGAGTGTATTCAGAAGGATACAACGAATCGGAGAACATAGTTAATATAATGAACGTAAATAGTTTGAGAGTAACCAGCGACGTAATAGGATCTTCGTACTCTAACGGAACAACGGAAAACATTATATATTCCTTTTTCCCGAATGTAGGTCCCGGATGCATATTAACAATCTCTATACGAATTCGGATATGAATATTCATGAGCGATGACGTTCCGCTGTTGATTGGCTGCCGATATAGGTTAATAAATATTCATAAGTGACGACGATTTCGCTCCCTATACGTCTGTGATTCTACGTAAATACGAACGAGTAGGGAGATGTCAAAAAATTTAGTTATGTAGCGCATGCGTTTATTTAACATTCATTAACGGGCAATCCTGGGTTTTAGCGTCCGAAATTATTTTAATTGAAACGTTATAATAGAATAAATATTAATACAATAAATAATCATCGTTCATCCAACTTATAGTTTCAGTTATATTTTCATCGATTGTCCATCTTCTAGTTTGAGCTATATTTTCATCAATCTTCCAACTTCTAGTTTGTTTTACTATGACAGATTTTCATCGATCATCCACGGCGCTAAAACGATATATTTTAATCGCAGTTTCAACTTCTAGTTTGTGTTTTATTATGTAATATTTACATAGATGATCCAGCTGCTAGTTAGTTTCAGTATTATTTTCATCAATCGTCCAACATTTAATTTTGAGTTTAACTAAGAAATGTTTTCATATAACAAGAGTTGTGGGTAATCCTGGAAACGGCGGTCCCAAATTATGAAATTAAATAAATCGGTATGTAGTAATGGGTTCACATACGAAATTAATATAAAGACAAGAAATGTACGTGTGTATATATGTATGTATGTACATACATGTATGTATGTATGTATGTATGGAGGTGTGTATGTACGTGTGTATGCATGTATGTGTTTATGTATATATGTATGTGTGTTTATATGTACGTACGTACATGTATCTTTGTATGTATGTATGTACGTTTGTATGTATGTATGTATGTATTCACATATGTACGTATGTATATATGTATGCATATATGTACATACATGTATTTATGTATTGTACATACATGTATTAATGTATGTATGTATGTATGCATGTAATATTGTACTTTTGTATGTATGCAAGTATGTATGCATGTATGTATATATGTATGTATGTATGCACATATATATATATATATATACATAACACATACATGCATACACACTTACATACACACCAACCATTTCTTGTCTTTATATTAATTTAATACATACATACACACATACATATATACATAAACACATACATGCATACACACGTACATGCACACGTTCATACATACATACACAGATGTATGTACATACATACATATATACACGTTCATACATACATACATGCATACATACATGTACATACATACATATATACACACGTACATACATACATACATACATACATATGTGAATACATACCAATTTTATAATTTGGGACCGCTGTTTCCAGGATTACCGAGTTGTGTTCCTACATGTTCCATGCTTTTGTCAGAAGCCATTTCCTCGTCTGGCCACTAGATTAACTCTATATACCAAATGACTCTTGGACATCGTGCACATCTCTCAATATCGAGCTGCTGGAGTGGGAAGGAAATGGAGTCTAATAATTACCTAACAGCGACTTTGTATTTAGGCATTGAAATAATGAAACATTTCAGTTGAAGTTTTATTTTCTAACTGCTAACGATGAAACCTTGAATGATGTTGCTTTTACCTTCAAACAAAAACATGCATAAAGCCAAGAAATTAAATAAGCTGTCTATAGTATCAAACAGTCTCTAACAGCAAACATTAAATGTGTGTAATAATACAGACAAAAACGAGTACAGTCAAAGCTAAATGATAAATGCTTAAAAATCTATTTTTAAGAAACAAAACTGTACATAACATATCCCTACAAGTGGACAAGCGACTTGTAAACTGGTATCATCATAATCTGGACATTAAGATTCAAAATCACAACAGCATGCATTTGTTAATTAATCCAGTAGGGGCATACAAATGCATTTGTAATGTGCATGCAAGCATTTATATATATCTGTGGGTGTCTATAGATATTTACAGTGCATTTCTAAACACCTCAGAACTTGAATATGCATTATACACCACATGGCCTTAGTCTTAAGATGGGTGTCCATTGTCCAGTTACTTCTGGAGTGACTTTACAGACATTAGGAAATTGCCACATATCACCAGAAATCAATTCCAAGGTATATAGCATTGAGGAAAACTGTTCCATTCTAATTGTAAATTTATATAGCACTGCATCACAGTAAAGTAATCTGATGAACTTGCTACATTAACCAAAATGATGTAAAACTTTCTTATTATTAAGAACAGAAAGTTCATCAGTCAGCAAGCAGTGCTCAGGCAAGTCTGCAATAAGGTCAACGTTTTTAAGTGATATCATAACTTGTGATTATTCTTAAATGTGACTCGTCTAAACACAGAAGGGCAATCAACAGAGGGATTAGCTACCAGAAGAACATGAATCAACATAGATATGAAAATTATGCATATTTCACCTCTATCCAATAAACTGAGCACACTTGGAGTTAATGCACAAGTGTTCACAAATTACAGTTAAAGCACTAATGGCCATCACCATGCGATTTGGCATTCGTCTGATTCCGTTCTATGTTGTAGCTCAGACTTCGAGGGCGCTTGGCCTTAAGTCGCAGGGGGTCACTTGATGGTGGGCGTCCACTGGCAAGACGCTTGCTACCACGGGTGATCCCAGACCGGCGGCGGGCTAGGGATGTTGGTTGAACACGGATGGCAGCGCGATGATGATGTCTAAGAGGAACCGCACTCCCAAACGAGTGCAGGAAGGTTTCCCATTCACTGCCAGTTCGGACATTGCCAAGCCTCGTGAGAAAACGAGTCGAACCAGATGTCGAGGACCCAAACTGATCATGCAACTGCTTCATGACATCCAGCGCAGACATAATTACATTGGTGCTGTCACCCACAACAGGAGGCGGTGTATCAGCTGATGTTGGATCATTGGACTGTTGGTGGTCCACTGACTCATGCATTTGCGGTACAGATGGAGAACAGTTAGCTGAGGAAGTCGGAGCTGAACGCGTTGGTTGGTCATCTGCAGTGAATGGTTCGTAGAATGATGATTCCTGGGCTTTGTCACCCAATGCAACTACAGCCATTCTGTGTCTTGCAGCCGTGTCCACTGGTGGGGCGTTTGGTAGGAACACATCTGGCACGTGTATTAAGATGGCGGCTTGATGTTTACAGAAATGTCCGCACATTCCATCCTGGCACGAACAGATGCCGATGTTGATATCCACAGTGTACAAGATGGAAGAATCACTTTCACTCGGTATCAGGTACATGGAGTCTGTAGTCTGCTTAATGGCTCCAGCATCAACATACGCAGCTTTTAACTTTAGCTTTCGCAACCAAATGTGTGGCGTTGCAACTCGAGAATGAGCAAATTGCATCAAGCGGAGGGAATAGTACTGATCCATGGCGGTACACACAAAGTCCACAAGTGACACCACGTTGTATGCCTTGAGGCGTGAGAGGACAATGTCCTTGAACAGGCGAACTGCGACTTCACTGTAGTTGTTTGTGTGGTGTCCACGATGTTCTGCAGACCTCCACGCTATGCACCACGCTTCACGCCGTTCAAACTATTTCTTGACCCTTTCTTGCCATCGTGGGTACTTAACTGACAGATGAGATCTAACGGCCAAGTTGAATGCCTCCAAAGCACCTTCTTTTGACGTGGCCATCATAATCTGCCTGAATTCATCCATCAGTGGGGGCCTGTCTTCCTTTGTGATGGCATTCTTTGAATCCCACAGCCATCTCCAGTTCGCCTGTGGCACATGGAACAGACAGAGTCGCAGCATGCTTTCAGGCCATGTGGCAGCCAGAGCGCTTCGTTCAGCATTACTGTCATCAGTCATGAAAACTGCAGGATAGCTGGAATCACCAAACATATTGCCACATGTGTCTTTCAGCAGCCTGAATCCAGCTTCATAGTCAGCTTGCGACTGTCCACATGTTATTACCACAGCGAGCGGAACGGCACCAGCAGCACATGGTGTCAGCAGAAAAGTTATTGTGTGGTTATTGGCATCACAGGAGGCAGTAGAGTCGACAAAGCAGATGCCTGAAGCATCGCTCAGCATCGCTCAGCTCGATGCATCACTGGATTAATGATCACAACAACTAAAGGGTTTCTGCTTGTAACTACTTGGCAGCCCATGCTGGGGTAGGTGGGTAGTTTATCGTTCAGAGTCTGCAAATACAAACACCAGTGCAACACTAGAACATGTTGATGCACTCATACTAAAAGCAATACATGTACAGGAAGAAGTGAAGCTGTACTTTTGCAAGAAGTCAGAGTAAAGAGTTCCAAAACATATGGCATAACATTTCATGTAGGACACACAACTTCACAAACTTACATAAATTTCACTGTTGCAATTCCCCAGAAGTCAGTTGCATAAGACAGACAAATACATCTTTGACTTGTTGGCAGACATCTCTAACATGTGATCAAACATATTTAAGTGTACATTATTATTATTATTACTGTTCTAACCTACCATGTCAGTGTTACATTACAACTGAAAACCAAAGAAATGTTGTTCTCAGTAACTTTTTCTCTGACCAATAATGAAAGAGCCTGATTTTCCATGACTTCCATGTTTTCTATAAGAGTGGGAACTCTGTACTTGCATTTTCCACTCAATACGGCTGTATTTGCAATTTCCAAACTATATCTTTCCCTAACTTGCACCTACAGGCGCCAACTAGTAGATCACAATGTATAATATACTTACGTCGATTACACCTTCCCCTGTTCGAGGTCCTTGGTGTTTAGAACGCCACTGTGTATACCAGTGCTGGACTGTGCGATATTTGGGATTCTTTGTAGAATCAGCCAGGTCAGCCTCTGTACAGTCGGCTAGCTCCATCTTCTCTACGTGAAACCGCATTCCATCACTTATGCCCTGGCCGTCGAAGAAGTACCCTGAAAAAATGATTTGCATCCATATCAGCATGTTATTACTTAAGAAGGACAGTCCCTTATGTTAGCATGAGGGGCGGCCATGGGTATTAAGTGTTAGCTATTCCCCTATTAACCCTGAATTGGCTATAGGGTCAGGAGTGGTTTTGAAATCTCAACGAAATCTCAAGGTACTTTTTCTTCACATGCATGAATTAGTGCAAGTGCAATATAAAGAATGAAACAACAATTATCACTGTATAGCTCAAACTAGAGCTGGAAGATCGTGAACCATTTGTCGGTGTACCATTTGTCCGTGAACCATTTGTTGTGGAACCAATGCCTTGTATCAGCTCAGCATTGTTTAGTTTTTAATTTACTTTTTAATGCACAGCACCATGCTTACTTTCAAAAACCGATCTAAGGCTGTCAGGTGCAGGCAGCAGGGACAGAGCTTCGGCATTGCTTCTGGAGTGATTATGTTGACCAGTTATTGTTATCTTGCCCAACAATTCTCGCTACAACATCATAATAATGATCACCATTAACCAAATGTGCGAAACAAAGTTTTTAGCTAATTACTGGACAACAAGTTATTGCAATCAACTGCTGAAGCATACAGCCATTTTATAGTAACAATAATAACAACAATTAGCAACCTTTAAGAAGGTTAACATGACAGAGATACAGCCTATTCGTCAAACTAACTGTTTATAACCAATTTCAAAATTTGTTTTTTAAAGTTTATAATGATATGGACTGGAGTGACTGAGCAGCGAGAGTTTCCAAATTTAGGTCCAGTGAGAACAGTTTTAGTCCCATGTAAGAACAGCAGCGAAAGACAATCAGATTGAATAAGGACTGGTGGTGAGTATTTTGGTTGTTTAACATGCAATGTTTTATAAAAAGATTATAGAAGTGCCCGTTAATTTAGTATATCTTCCTATTACGCTATTTACGATTTCGGCTATGGAAACAAAACTCACAGATCAAAATGGAAAACTAATCAACCTTCGAGGAGAGGAGCTGTCGATCAGGTTTAAAATTAGAGAAGTGTGAGAATTAATTATCGTGGTATTAAAGTTTTTAATTTCAATTACATATATAAAATGAGTCGATATACCAATGTAAAAGTTAATGTTTCGGATGGACAAAAGGACAAAATTAAACACGCAGTTGAGGCAGGGACAGGAACGAGTATAAGACTAACTCACGGAGATCTATCCGGCGAACACGTTTTAGCTCTTACACGAGCACAAATTAATAAAATGACCAAATCATATCAGAATGGAACTGGTATGACGATCAAAATGAGTAAAACGCAAATAGACCATAACATGAAAGTCGAAGGTGGTTTTCTTCCAGCGTTATTATCACTTCTAGCTACAGCTGGAAAATTTCTTCTTTCTAGCGTTCTGCCAAGTCTTGCAACTGGAGCTTTAAGCGGATTAGCGAGTACAGGAATAAGTAAGATAATGGGATCGGGTGTTAATGGAGGTGCTTTATACATAAAGAAAGGAGGAAGAAGCTACAAGATGGTTCCGCACGCAGCAGGTCTTTACCTGAAGCCATGGTCAGGGTCGGGATTGGACGATGCAGGAGAAGGACTGTACATGCGCAGAGGTTCTGGATTTGTCAATGGTTCAGGATTGATTCTTGGAAACGGCAATCCCATTTCAAAAGTACTTTATAGTATTCCAATCCTTGGTCCGATTCTTGGTATGATTCTGTAAAGGTTATAAAAAATATATAAATATATAATATATATAATGTCGCGATACGGTATGCCAATGCACAAGTTTATAACAAAACGCAATTCTCCGAGCAGAGTTAGAACTCGACCAGAATCAGTATTTTGGTTGCCTAAAGAAGTAACGCATCGGGCAATAAGACAACCGGGCTCACAGCGTTGGGAGATTTTCGCACAACGAGCGATCACAATTCAACCCAGATCATCGGTCTCGCAAGAGCTAGGATTTGGCGTTCGACTAACTAGGGGAGTCTGTCTAGTCTCGTTTAGACAGGCGATTAAAGAAAGGGATGTAGCTTGCAAGACTCAACCATTTGCGAAGATGTAGAAGACATTGTTATTACTATTCGAAACAATTCCGATTCTGTAGTTATCATTTACGAAAAAGATTCGGTATGCTACATTAATTACCACGTTTAAATTTAAAAAATCTTAATAATAATAATAATGGAATATAAACAAATGGAAAATTCAGCGCAATCGTATCGTTTTAAAAAAATTAACGAAATTCAAAAAGAAATCGAACAAGAACGCGATAAAAGGACTGCCTTAAGTACAAAGTATCGTAGGAACATAAGAATTATTAGCGTAATCGACAACGCTCTGATAGTAACTGTGATGGGGCTCAGCAGCTCGGGACTGGCAGCTCTGGCTACTGTAATTGCAACTCCGGCCATAACGATAGCAACAGGTACGGCAGTAGGTAGTAGGATTGTTAATTATTATCGGAGGACAGGTTAGTAAGAAGCTTGCACTGAAATTAACAAAGCACGAAAAGATTAAAACGTTAGCGGAAGCAAAACAGAACACTATCAGTAGCCTCATTTCAAAGGCTCTTGTTGACGACAATATTTCAGAAGTTGAATATTCGCTAATTCTAAGCGAGTTTGTGAAATTCAACGATATGAAAGAAAAAATTAAAAATAAAACCAAAGTTAGCACAAAAAAATTAACGTTTAACGAGAACGTTTTAACGGGAACGTAGGCCTAAATTGAACGTTCGAAATCAACGTTCGTAATTACGTTCGAATTTACGTTCGAATTTACGTTTAAAAATATAGCTATAAGCTTATATAAATAAAATTTAATGTCGTTTCTAAAAATAACCGATCCCGCAAAAAGAGATTTTATCGTTGAAGAGTTTCTGAAATCGAAGAAGAATATTCGACAAAACTTTTTATCCGAGAGATTAGGAGATATAGGACTACAACGAGAATTAACGAGATTGTACAAACCAATAGTCGACTCGCAATCAACAATTTCAAAAGAACAAAAGGCTTTGTTATCAATTATAAAAGAAAACTCTGCAGAGACAGCTAACGCTCTAAAAGCACTTCCCGCTTCTATTTCGACATCGTTAAAAGCCATTCAGTTTCCTCAATACCCTTCAATGAGGCTTACGGAGAAGAGCCGGTAGAGCATATAAAAAAGTTATATGATATAAAACTAGGAGATATTGCGGTGAAGTACCTGCAACAATACGCGTCCGATAAAAGGACGGTATAAACTCAAAAGATGGTCAATTTTATATAGGCGACAGTCCTATATCGATCAACGGCAATAACGTGACGGTAGGCGATAGGCCTAAGATATACGAAGGAACTCCAGGACTTTGGAAATTATTAACGATGGCCAAACCGGACGAGTCGATTTTCAATGCAAACGTTCGGGAAGAATATGCCGAGATTCTGAAGGTAACGAATGCTATGAGGCAGCCGAAAAATCCAAGTAAACCAAAATCCTCTAAGAGCTTAAAATATAAAAATATTACTAAACCGAAATATGGGACTCGATGACGTCAAAGACGCAAGGTAAAGGAATCAACAATGGAGGAAGAACCTTGCTCGACTCTCCAGTTCCCGATATTCGAGCCCCAATTCTTACTCCGACCAAGTATATTTCCCAACCAAATAAAGTTCTGCATCGGCTATTAAAGGATTCACTAAACAATACACGATCGATGGCTCTTCTGGAATCGATGCCGTGTCTTTTCTTAATGCCGTTAGACCGCAGGTGGTTAGTCTGTTGTCAAGAAATCGTCAGGTTAAGGTTCAACTCGTTCTTACGTGTACCATGGAGCGCGTTGAAATGAAATTTGGAGAAGAAGAATCCGCGAATATTCCATTCGTCTCGAAAACTGAAGTTATTTTAGATGCTACTGATATTAACGAAATATACAATAATGCGACAAATAAGATCCCAGAGACTATGGCAAGTTTCCAGATGCGGGGAAGTAATTGGAGATTCGTGAATGTTGTAAAGTTAGATGTCAATACTGCTGTTTATAAACCACTGAAAGGCTGTTCTTACATTCCGTTGCCTACAGAACTATCTAGCAAAAAAGCTATTATCAATATGAAGAATAATGACGAGCAATGTTTCAAGTGGTGCATTACTGGCGCGTTAAATCCAACGGGAAATAATCTCGAAACAATTACGAAAGAATTAATCAAACAATCGAAGCAACTCGATTGGAGTGGTATCGAATTTCCGGTTGCTGCCGATGCTAATATAATAAACAAGTTTGAGAGAAATAACAACATCAGCGTTGACGTATTCGGTTATGAAAATAAGATAGTATTCCCAATTTATGTGTCGAATCAACGAGACGATAAAGTTTCTATCGTTGAACTATTGCTTATTTCCGACGGAGATAAGAAACATTATTGTTGGATAAAGAATTTCAACAGATTGATGTCATCACGTACAGAAAATCCCATACTTCAATGCACTATTGTAGAAGATGTTTAAACGGTTATACAAGAAAAGAAGCGCTTAATAAACATACCGAGTACTGTTCACAAAACGCCGCTCAAAAAATAGAAGTCCCAGAACCGGGAACTACGATAGGTTTTAAAAATTATAATAGGTCGATGAGAGTTCCCTTCGTCGTTTATGCAGATTTCGAATCTTTCATCAAACCTATAGCCACTTGCCAGCCAGATCCTCGCGTGTCTTACACCGATAAATACCAAAAACACACGCCTAGCTCGTTTTGTTATTACGTAAAATGCTTCGACGATATATTATATCAACAAGATCCTGTAACGTACACGGCCGAAAGCGAAGACGACGATATCGGTCAAATATTCGTAGAGAGTCTCGAAGAGACTATAAAACGAATATACAATCAGTTTAAATTTTCGAAGAAGATGATATTTACTCCAGATGACCGGAAGAACTTTAAACTAGCTACTTTATGTCATATCTGTGGAGGGGCGTTGGGTACAGATCGGATTAGAGATCACTGTCATTTGAGCGGTAAGTTCAGAGGGGTCGCTCATAATGGTTGTAATCTAGACTATGAAGTTCCGAGGTTCTTTCCAGTAGTATTTCATAATCTGTCCGCATACGATAGCCATCTGTTCGTAAAAAAATTGCGAGGTGATCACGATGAGAAAATTAAATGCATTCCTAATAACGAAGAGAAGTACATATCGTTTAGCAGAGAAGTGATCGTCGATAAGTTTCTAAACAAAGAAGGGAAAGAAATTAACGTTAAACGTGAATTGCGATTCATCGACAGTTATAGATTCATGGCATCGAGTCTTGACGCTTTATCGAAGAATCTGAAGAAAGAACAATGTTAAAATCTTGGTGCATCATATTCTGGGATACAGCTCGATCTTTTACTCAACAAGGGATTTTACCCGTACGATTACGTTGCTTCCATCGATAGATTTAACGAAACCGAACTACCTCCCAAGTCCGCATTTTATTCGAGGCTCAATGATTCAAACATTAGCGACGAAGATTACGATCACGCCAAAAATGTATGGAATGCATTCGGATGTAAAACGTTTAGAGAATACCACGACCTGTATAATGTTTCTACTGCTAATGTTTCTAATGATCTACTGCTAGCCGATGTTTTCGAGAACTTTAGAGACGTATGCATGAAGAATTACCGACTAGATCCCGCATGGTATTACACTTCTGCGGGACTGGCCTGGGATGCCGCTTTGAAGTTGACCGGTATAAGAGGAGGAATCAGCACAATTTCGAATCGTTATGGGAAAGCCAACAATAAGTATATGACGGCGGATAAATTCGATAGCAGCGAGCCTTCGTCATATATAACTTATCTAGACGCTAATAATTTATACGGTTGGGCGATGAGCAAACCTTTATCGACTCGCGGATTTAAATGGATGAGTGAAGCCGAGCTAAGTAATTGGAATGTAACGGGATCGTGTATATTGGAAGTCGATTTGGAATATTCTGAAAGATTGCACGATCTCCACAACGACTATCCTCTGGCTCCCGAGAGCATCTCGCCGGAATTTACATCTAATATACCAAAACTAATTCCGAACTTGAACGATAAAAAGAAGTACGTGGTACACCACGAAAATTTGAAGCTGTACGAAAGTCTCGGGTTGAAAATCGTAAAAATTCATAGAGGGATACTATTCGAAGAAAGCCCTTGGTTGAAATATTATGTAGAGCTAAACACAAACTTGAGAACGAGTGCTCCTAATGACTTTGAGAAAGACTTTTTCAAACTGATGAACAATAGCGTCTTTGGAAAAACCCTTGAAAGGATCGAAAATCATGTAGATATAAAATTGGTTTGTCACGAGAAGGAAGCTATCAAGCTAGCTGCAAAAACGAATTATGACCGCCTGACGATTTTCGACGAGAATCTAATCGCCGTTCACATGAAAAGAACGAAGTTGTTTTATAATAAACCGATATATCTAGGCATGTGTATATTAGACTTGAGTAAAACTTTGATGTACGACTTTCATTGCAATTTTATACGGCAAAATACGGAGACAGAGCTAAATTGTTATTTACCAATACAGATTCGTTGGGATATAAAATACAAACAGAAGATTTTTACGAGGATATCGCCGAAGACATTGCGGTTCGATTCGATACGAGTGATTACCCTGAAGATCACCCATCGGGTTTACGGCCCAGAATGAACAAGAAAGTAATCGGCATGTTCAAAGATGAATCCGCAGGACGACAAATCGAGGAGTTTGTAGGTTTAAGAGCCAAGTTGTACTCGTATAGAATGGATGGCGAAGATCATAAGAAGTGTAAAGGCATTAAGCAAAATGTTGTTAAGAAAACGATAACTCATGACGATTACAAAAACTGTCTTTTTACCAAAAGAGAACGACTAAGAAAAATGAACGTTTTTAGATCGTATCATCACGATATTTATACCGAACAGGTAAATAAAGTTGCATTATCCGCGGATGATGACAAGCGAGTAATAATGGAAGATGGCATTCACACATTAGCGTACGGACATTACTCTTTACGCTGCGCACAAAAAGAATCTATTCGTTGATTATAAAATGAGTTTTAGAAGAGTTACAGAAATCGACGTTTGCGCAGTCGTGTTACCGATTGTTCCTTTGTCGAATATGCAACTGCTAGATGCCGCCAAGAAGAAACTAAATATCACAAACTTTAGAGGCGTGTTCCTACGAGACGAGCTGCCTGAGAGACCGAGTAGGCCTACTAACGAAAGCGGCATTCTTAACCTAGATAAATCTAGTGGAAGCGGGACTCATTGGGTGTATTGGATCAAGAAGAAAGGCGAAATTTCGGCGAAATATTTCGATGGCTATGGTCTCCCTCCTTCTACCGAGCTACTGAAACATTTACGTCGTCCGGTTTATTACAACAGCGAACGAATACAGCCCGATAACGAAGTGTTTTGCGGTCATCTGTGCTTGTACGTGTTGAAAATGATGGACGATGGCGCGACTTTTCAAGAAGTTATAAACGGTTTATTTTAATATATACATATATATATATATATACATATATATATATTATAAAATGCCTGTGGATAAATTCGGACATACTGATGTTGGATACTCTGAAAGAGTAATTGCCGGAGGAGTTACACTGTCTCAAGCAAATGCTACTTTCCTTCGTATGGATGGAACAAACGCTGCAACTGGAAATATTAATTTAGATTCTCATAAAATTGTCAACGTGTTAAACCCTACTAACCCCCAAGATGGTGCTACCAAATATTACGTAGATAATGCTCATAAGAAATGTTATCTCGGATATATACCTAATTTAGAAGCCGACGAGAGTAGTACCGGATTCGTCGCTAGTGCCAGTTCACACATAGACGGATATCGAGCGTACGTATTTTAATAGTCTCAATGCGGATGGTTTGAACGGATCTTGGGTTTCTAATGATTCTTTTAATAATTGGATACAGATAAAATGTCCCGAGCCGGTTAAAATTTGGCGAATCGCGTTGAAAGCTATCGATACTGTAGACAGAATAACCAGGGCCCCTTGGACCATATCAGGGCGTAACGATGGCGATTCCACATTTACGACGTTATTTAAGATGACGACTCCGTTATTGAGAACCGCAACTGCCCCGTTATTTTTCAATATTTCAACGAATACTGCGTATCAGTATTACAGATTTTCGAAAACACTTCCCGCTGGGATTTATATTACCGGTCGGATTAACGTAGGACTTCATAGCATACAATTATACATATACGATACTTAAATCGATAAGCATAATTGCCCTCCTTTGAGCTCATGAGCTCACCAGACGGTTTATTTTATCATAAATAAAATAATATTATATATTATAAAATGCCTGTGGATAAATTCGGACATACTGATGTTGGATACTCGGAAAGAGTAATTGCAGGGGGAATTACACTGTCTCAAGCAAATGCTACTTTCCTTCGTATGGATGGAACAAAGGCAGCGCCCGACATTAATTTAGACTCTCATAAGCTGGTCAACGTGTTAGACCCTACCAATCCCCAAGATGGTGCTAGTAAAAATTACGTAGATATTAATAGCGGTGTAAATAAAGTTTCTAAGACTGGTGACGTTATGACCGGGAATCTATTTTTAAGTGTGGGCTCGGATCGTCAACGTAATATAGGCTGTAAGGATCTACGCGGAAACAAACTGTTTGCTTTGATCTTGGGTAATCTGTCAAACAAAATAGAAGGTTATTTAAACCAACCTATTACGTTGCAATGGATCGAAGGTTTCTTGTGCAAAGTGGGAACGGAAAATATAATACGATTCGGTATATCGTCCAGTGACCATAAAATCGATGTTTACCAAGATTTCGTTATGAGACAAAAATCTATAACCGATTTAAAAGACCCCGTTAACCCCTTTACCGTGATCCCCGAGTTAACTCGTCCAGCGGGAACTTATTGTGCAGCGTGATCCCCGAGTTAACTCGTCCGCACGCTATGCGTCTATTTACTCGCCGTGTATCGCGAATAAACTCGTCCTAATGGCAATAGCAAAATATAATAATGTTTCACGATTGTAATAACGGCTTTCCATATTGTAAATTAGGTCGGGCGATCTAAAAATAATTATATAAACAGGTTTATAGTAAAAAATGGTTGGTCGCAACGGAGTTCGATGGGTCGCAAGCATGGTTTATCTAACCAAGAAATACATCGTTTATTGCTTGAAAGTGATGATAGTTTCTCAGATTTAGACAGTGATGATGATTTCGAACCAAGTTCTAGTTCTAATAATGGTGATTTGTCAGAAAATTATGACAGTAATGATAGCCAGAAACTGCGCCGTTGGCGTGGTCGAGAGATGACTTCGGGACGCGTCAGCGCTTAGCATTTATAGGAACATGTACTAAACTGGCACTATATAAATTCACCAGGACAACTAAAGGCCCATTTGTTTTACAAAATTAGTAGGCCCCTATATTAGGTTGACTTTAATATTTCTCAGAGGAAAGATACTTTTGTAGAGACTGCCACCATGCTTTGGTATTTATCATACAAAGCGATTATATGCCTACTAAACTGGTGCTAGATAGGCCTAAATTTAACAGAACCACTAAAGGAACAATTTCTTTAACTAAATTAGTATATTATGTTCACTTCTAAGTTTCCCAGAGCAAAGAAAGACTTGTGGATTGTTACAAATACAAATACCAGTCATTCTTTAATCACATGCATTGTTGTGATGACAACCTAAAAATAATTACACATGTGTGGAAAATATTAAAAAAATTTATTCCACGGTAAAGGGGTTAACCTTCAAGATGCCTCCACTAAAAGTCACGTCGATAACGCTCTTAGTAGAGCGGATAATAAAAAGTGCCATATCGGATACATACCTATTTTGGAGGCTGAGGAAAGTGTTACCGGATTTATGGCAAGTGCTAGTTCAATTGTTACTGACAAGTATCAAGCATATGGAGCTTTCAATAGTCTAAATGCAGATGGTTCAAACGGAACATGGAATGCGGATAGTAGATCAATCCTAAATGTCTGGCTGCAGATAAAATGTCCTGAGCCGGTTAAAATTTGGAGAATTGCGTTGAAAGCGATAAGACGCAACAGAGGCGCATACCAGATTACAAACTGGATTTTAAACGGAAGTAACGATGGATCAACGTTTACGGAATTACTAAGATCGACGCAGGCATTATTAAACATCGAATCTGCTCCGTCCTTTTTTAATGTTTCAACGAATACTGCGTACCAGTATTACAGACTTTCTGTAACAAGCAACCCAAGTCACACTGTGGTAGGTGTAGAAGTCCTACAATTATACGTATACGATACATAAAAGAGGGGTATTATAATAAGTGATCATAAGTTCACACACACACGCACACAGAGCACAAGCACACGTCACCAAATGACTCTGGCACAGATACCAGATCATTGATGGGTAAGCATAAATTTCAGGAGCAGTACTCCATGTTGCGTGAAACGATTGTTAATTAAGTGGAAGTCGATCATCCCAACCGTTCATTCATTGCAAACGCACCGGATGATCTTGGCTCGTGAAAGACACTTAGGCCTATTGCACACACACAGAGTGTGTGCGTGTGTGTATACATGAATGTATACATGTATGTGTACATGTATGTATACATGTGTGTATACATGTATGTGTACATGTCTGGTCTTATGTATTCAATAAAACCTGAAGCTGCTGCTCCTGCTAATCCAGCTGATGCAGCTGCTGCTGCACCTGCTGAAGCTGAAGCTCCTGCTCCTGATGCACCTGTGATGGGCATTTGCACCTGTGATGCGCATCTGCGCTGTTTATTTGAAACTGCACCAGCTGGCTACAAGTTTCCCTACTTATGTGTTCTGAGTCAACAACAATCTAGCTTAGGAATTAATAATAGAGTGGGAACGATAGAAAGAAATATTAGTCCTGGAGGACAGGATCCGAACCCAGATGATGTTTCTCACATCATCATCAGCAGACTGCTGCTTAGCCTTCACTCGGACCAACCTCTTGGCCTAAGGAGGACGGGAGAAAGCCCGTTAAATGAGAATCTTCTTAGGAGTAATGATCTACATCGTAGAAGTCAGCGACTCATTGAACGTCGTACCCGATATCAAATGCCTGTGCCCTTGAGTCAGTCGACAGCACTGACTACTAGGCAGAATGTCGTTCCCTCAGCTGTCTCGAATGGTGATCCGGAAGGGCCTCATCCCATGGACCAATTAGCAACTGGTTCCGGTCCTCACCGGGTCACGCCTTCTCTAGACGACGATAACATGTACTGTCCTCCAGGCCTGGGCCGATTGGAATGTGAGGGAGTATGTACCTACCCGTAGCCCCGCTTAACAATATACACATTCAAGTATATACAAGAATCAAGATTTTAGATAAGCCAGATTAGGAGCAGAACTTCTGAAAACAATTTAAGCATCATTTTCTAAGCGGATGTATGGTTAGTAAAACAAACCCAGCAGAAAAAAACAATGACACCGATTACAATTCTGCAAGTCATATCGTCATTAGCATATATTGTAGCCTGTACAGCATTTAGCTTTCACACCTTTGTGAAGTTGTAGAAGTTTTTGTTGAAGAAAACAGCGTATCATTTGCTCAAAAGGAAGACTAGGTTTGAGTTTCTTAAACTCGAACATTGCGTCTGAGAGTGAGTTACAGTTATCAAGTAGACATCTCACTTTTAAACATCTTGCCAGGAAATGTCTTCCAAGAAAATAATGGCATCTCAGAGTATAATTGTATAAAAGCACTTTTGAAAGTAAACTCTTATCACAACGAATATCTTTGAAAAAAAATTGCTTGATCGTCCATTTAGAAATTTCTTCAATTTTCGGCAAATCTTCATATTGAGACGTTAAATAATAGAACAGTGTGTGAAATCCAAGCAAACATCGGATTTCACCGTCAAAATAAGAGTCAAGCGGTGGAAACACCATTATATTTGCAAATGCAAGTTCCTTCAAGTCCATCTGTATATCTGGCTCGTCGAGAATTCGTTCGCACAATAGCAAGACTTCTGGAAATTTACGACAATTGTACAGATACGCAGCACGGTAACAGTCAGCTGTATTACAGTGAATGTCAAAGTCTTTGCAGATCGAATTGTAAAATAATGTCATTTTGCTCAAGGAATATTCCATCAGCAACTGAATAATACCTCCGTCTTCTTTTCGAAAACGGTTTTCAATGGAGGCTTCTAATCTATTCATTGGGTCGGTTCTTCGACAATGGCGCAAAACCCTATTCCTTCTGGTTGATAATCGGGAATATTTCCAACTTGTAATACTCCCGACAATTGAATCCAACGGAAATGTTGGAGTTAGAAAAATATTGTTTAGTCTAAAAACACCAGTTGTTCTTTCAATTGACGAGACTGTTAAATAATGAGCAAACACCTCAGGTGTAAGACGCAGATCTAGGAAAAACTGCCTCTTAGTATAATGCAAAGAAGCGTCTCTAGTCTTCCTGAAAATCAAATAAAATCCAATTATATTAGAAATGTCTTCAATATACAACAAACAGCCTGCATTTAGTGTTTCCGAATCCTCTTTCTCAGGCTTTTCATTAAAGATTACTCTCGAGGAAAGATCTATAGCAATTTGATATTCTGAAGCTGCAAAATGAAGAGCCGCCATGTAGGCCAAAGTCGCTCTGGCGATAGTGTTTGTTTTAGAATCCTCACAGTCCAAAGCTTTAACGAGAAGGCCTTCTGATATTTCACTCAAAATTTGAAATTCTAGGTTTTCATTTGTTCCAGTCAGGTTTTCCATCAGATCATGAGCCTGTGTGAAATATAATTGATTTATATTAGCACCAGAGTTCAATGGTCTCGGTAAGTTGTGGTGCTTGCATCTAAAACATCTCGGCTTAAACAAAACTTGTCTGATTATGTTAACAAAGAATTCGCTGTCATAGTGCATTTCTTTAGAGTCTAATAAATGGACAGCGTGCAATATACGCAGCATTGAATCATAATGCAAATAGCATGATTCAATCTGTGTGAATGTCAGATGACATAAATCATTCACACATATTGTGCCAATCCTAAAAAAATATTTCCGAAATTCGGAAGCTGTGAAATAATGTGTGAATTCGATTCCTCCCTTGACTCTGTTATGTGCATTTTCGACATCAATCCAGAACCTTGACGAAACATAAATGTCGATAGCTTTTGATTTTTTTGCCTTCGGGCATTCACAGGTGTGTAACATAAGATCACGGAAACAGCTTGAGACATCAACAAGAGTGCACTTTGCATGAAATGCATCAAGAAAACTTAGCATCATATAATGCTCCTTAAACCAAAGGCTCATAATGTCGGAATTGCTATAACGAAGCAATCTTTTGACAGTTTCATCAACGATCTTCTCGTTAAAGTGTTCATGAAACAAATTTGCCTGACGAATAAAATAGTTTGGACACCTCTTCTGTTTTAGCCATTTTGAAAGTGTTTCAACTAAATTGCAGCATATTTTAATAACAGACATGGAATTCCACCATTCTGGTGACATCTCTTCACAGGACCACAACACAAGTGTTTTAAAATGGTATGTACAGAGAACTTCGTCTTCCTTTGGACATTCTTTCTTGATAAGTTCTCTTTTGTTAAAGAATCTGAGCATATGATAGACAATCTGCTGAACTGGAGTCCAGCTCTGAAGTAAAATGACTTCTGCAACTGAAAATGACAGCCTGAACTGGTGTTCGTCATTTCTGCATGAAGGATGTTTTGCAGTTACAATATGACAACCGTTCTGTACCACCTCGTGGATGATGGCAGTTGTCGGCCATCCGTACTTTCTTTGTCGGAAAGGCCAATCTTTTGCTTGGTTTGGCCACTGTGGGCACCATATTGATGCAACAAGATCAAGTGAAAGTAGATTTGTGCCTGACCTTCTAATCGCCGGACCAACATTGAGCCATCCGTCATCATTTGTAAAAGGTTTATTCACTTCGTTTGTTTTTATGATTCTGTGGACATTAGCCCGAATAAATTCAAAGGATTTTCGTTCCCAGTTATATCTCATTTGTCCAAATAGGTGAAGTCGTACAAATGCTGGATAATGAAGGTATGGTTCTATCAAAAAACAGTCTATTATATCAGTAATACTGCGGATATTGCGGACATCATATGGCATTACTGGGTTTTCGTCTGTGAAGGCCAGTGAATGTGATTCCGTCCAGAAGAGATCAATGTCGCCAATGCATTTACCTAGTGGTTGAATGAAGAACTCAGCACAGCTGCCACATACAAATGAATACTGTTTCAAGGATATGAAACCTTGTAAATGCAGTGACTCAAAGATGTTTGTGTTGGACGGCGGCAGCCTCGAACATCTATTGACAATGAATTCTGATACTCTTTCGTCTAATGCTGCAACCAGAGAAGAACAAACAAAACAGCATCATCATAATTATCATTATTTGTAGTCGTCGTCATCATGATAAAGTGATTATTATTACTTCTGTATTCGTTGAGCGCCTCTATCTAATGACAAAGCATCAATGCCTAACGCTCCTTGCACAGTTACCGTATCCGGAAGAGCTCACCATGAACTCAATTAAATCGCTCACCGTATCTCACAGTGCTCATAGTTACATATATGTGTGCACGATAGAATTTATGTAAGTGGATATGTATGAAGGTTTCTATGCATTTGCAGCCATACTCATATATATTTTAGAATTGAGAAAGTCTCCACCAATGGTATCACGAAAAAGTCAGATCAAACAACAAACTCAAATTCACGAATAACAGTTGCAGCGCAACAGTGACATCGAGTCGGATATCTGAAGCAACAGGCTACGCTCTCCAAAGCTAACTGTGGATTTTATTGCATCCAAAAGTCCGGATACTGTCAGACGAATTTGCACTGCGCCTACCGAGGTAGAAAACATATTACGCAAAACTGAGAGATTGTGAATACTTGAAATTTACCAACACCGAAAGGCGGAACATTGGTCTCTGCAGGATTCAAAGCTCGTTCCTCTGATGGAATTGGATCCAATAGAACAAGCTTACCTCGTTCGCGTTTGATCTGGGTCGATGTTCCCTCAAAGTTCTTGTCTTCTTCTTTCTTTGATTGATCAAAGAAAGATCATCGTTTAAGTCTTTTCCAGGTTCTTCTATTCGTCGTCGTTTTGTTGTCATTGACGTTTCGTCCTCGGACGACGACGCGTCAGCTTCGGATCTCACAACGGAAATCGTTTCTTCCATTCTCACCGGTACAGCTAGATATATATATATATATATATATATATATATGTATATCAATTCAATTCAATTTTTTCAATTCTGTTTATTTCCTGCAACCATTGATTAACAATTATGCAGTATATTACATTTATACAGAGGTTACTATAGGCGGAGACCCAAAAGGGATGCGGAATCCCGCTAATAGGGCCACCTGACACTGTGAATAATACACAGTAACTATAGAGCGCGTGACAGCTAGTTTAAAGAATTATAGTAGGTACATGAAACATATAGATAAACATGAGGCAGCTAAAGTTATAATGTTATTACATTAGTTAGCTTGCACCGAGCAAATATATCTTAACTAACATATCTTAACTAACATATCTTAGCTAACACACCCAATAATGCAAATCAGGAAGGTTCAAGTTATTTGTTGAATGAGATAATGGCGTAATTTATTCTTGAAAATGGGCAGAGATAAAAATTGAGGGATACATAGGGGTATTGTGTTCCAAATGTTAGGCCCTGCATACCTAATGGATGATAACCGAGTGTTTGTATGAGCAAAGGTATATATATATATATATATATATATATATATATATATATATATATATATATATATATATATATATATATATATATATATATATATATATATATATACACAGAACTTTTAATCGCTAGAGCACATCTTTACTCTTCGCCGTCTACGAATAAAGGCCTTGTACATAATTATGGATGTTGGTGTATATAACAATCATATTGCGCGTTTTAAGAACTTCGCAAATCGAGAAGAATTTTAAATTGAAAACTCTAAAAAACTAAGATATTCAGCATTTGAAATCTTGAAGAAACTTCTTACTGAATTCTCCATATTCTCAATTCCTCCACCAATAGCGACCCTCAACCACCATCATCTGCCCATCACCTCATAGGCTTTACACTCCGAATTCAAGTCTCATCTCTAGTGTACTGTAGAATTTCTACACTAATCTATTCGATCCTCTGCCTTCCAAGCTTTATCGTCCTCAACAATATATCCGTCTTAACGACAGCTGCTCTGCCTAATGCATCTGATCTCTCTGGCAAACGAACTCAGACCTCCACTGGAAATCGATCTCTGGATCTCTAATACAACCCAAAACTCGTGAATAAACTGGTGCTTTGCGATTAGCTTCAGAGTAGCGCTCTATAACTGTGGAGTTTACGATAACAGTTGCGAAGGGCAGATGAGCTGATTGAAAGAATTAGATAGCTGACGTAATTCAGGTGACATTTGGCTCCATACTACTAGTTGCTTGCCAAATTTTATAGACGAGGTGAGAGGAGGGACGCAGAAGTGTGAGACAGGAGAACGAGGGTGCTAAGCGGAGTGGTTGTATTGTAGGCCTAACTAACCCAGGAAGAAAGGCCATTTGATGTGATTGGATATTGTTTCTCAAGGGTAAACTTTCAAGTAAACACCTCCGTCAAGTTGGTTTGATATTCACATTCAGATATTGGATATTCGGTATGGAAAGCCGCAGGTCAAATACAAGTTTAAACATCTTCAAAAATTCGCATTTCTACATAAAATGTTCAATCAAACCCACCACCAATCAACAGTTATCCACCTTAGGCAATCCGAAATATTGGCGAACTGATTACTGCATGTGGGTAGTGGGTAAAATTTAGGCTTAAACACGGGGAAAAGCCATTTTCACACATTTTCTCACTGACTGTAAGTGTCTCATAACATGTGCTTCAATGAGTTTCACTATTCCAATCATGAGTTGTCCACCTGGGAAACCAGAAAATAATTTCAAACTAATTTTATCACTTGGGTAAGTGGGTCAGATTTAGTCCTAAACACGGGGAAAAGCCATTTTCACACATTTTCTCACTATAATTGTCTTATAGCATGTTCGACTTAAAAAATTTTGTCCAATCATGAGTTATCCACCTAGGGAACCAGAAAATAATCTCAAACTGATTTTACCATGTAGGCTTAAACACAGGGAAAGCCATTTTCACACGTTTTCTCAACGTAAGTGTCTCATAATATGTGCTTCTATGAGTTTCACTATTCCTATCATGAGTTATCCACCTAGGGAACCAGAAAATAATCTCAAACTGATTTCACTATGTGGGTAAGTGGGTCAGATTTAGGCCTAAACACGGGGAAAAGCCATTTTCACACGTTTTCTCACTGTAAGTGTCTCATAATATGTGCTTCCATGAGTTTCACTATTCCTATCATGAGTTATCCACCTAGGGAAACAGAACATCATTTCAAACTGATTTTACCATGTGGGTCAGATTTAGACCTAAACACGGTGAAGTGCCATTTTCACACGTGTTCTCACTGTAAGTGTTTCATAATATGTGCTTCTACGAGATTCACTATTCCTATCATGAGTTATCCACCTAGGGAACCAGAAAATAATCTAAAACTGATTTCCGTTGGTGGATAACTCATGACAGAAAGAGAAAAATTTTAAGTCGAATATGCTATGAGACACTTACAGTGAGAAAATATGTGAAATTGACTTTTCCCCATGTTTAGGCCACTTACCCACATAGTAAAATCAGTTTGAGATTATTTCAATATATGGGTAAGTGGGTCAGACTTGGTGCTAGAGCGGGAGAATCCACACTCAGTGACAGCCCCGTGCAACTGCACACCTGCTCACAAAGGTGGCTGTTGACCGAAAGATGGCTAACCGCCTGCTAAACTTTCTTGAGAATCGTAAGCATGCCTACCGCTCAAATAGGCAAGAGAAATTAGTTCAAAAGATCAAGAAAATTAGAACGACTTCATCGAAGTCGAAACTGCCACGGTTCACCAACCAACCTCAGAAGACACCATAAACAATGGAGAATAACGACTTCTCATCCAAGGACATGGCAGGGGCGCATAAGAACATGAACATTGCTAAGGAGCGCGGCATGGACTTGAGGTAGATACTCACACACAATTTGTTCTCAGCATCTCCACTGTTCGATGGTAATCTTCCAGCTCACACCAACAAGTCACTGCTTGTTGGAAAGATTCAGCCTAGGCTGGACCTTACCCAATGTCAGGAGTCTACTCTTGCCACACTCGTGGTAGATTTCATGTCTAAAATCTACAAAAATGTGAACACTTTTTCCAGCTGCTGCATCACATCGCTTCCATAGCTGAGACATCTCAATGTATGAGGCAAGTACCTGATTGATGAATTTCACATTTTGGCAGAGGTATGAAGCTGACGTTGTGATGGCGTCGATGATCACACCAAGATTAGAGAATTGTGCTAGTAGCATCTGCCGCATCTTAGACATGAAATCTACCACAACATCTGTGGCAAGAGTAGTATATGGTCACACATAAACTTTATATTTACCGTTAAGCTTGCTTGATGGCCTCATCGATGTAACAAAATGACCTTGACCATGACCTTTGAATGTGAAGATGACCCCGAATGGCGAAAACAATATCAATAATAAATTCTACATGACAAAATCAGTAACACGTGCAAATACTCTAAAAAAAAGGTGAATTTTCCAATCTGCCAAAATGACCTTGACCATAACCTTTCAAAGCGAAGATAGATGACCTCGAATGGTGAAAACAATATCAGAAATGAATTCTGCATACTGAAATCAGTCACATTAGAGGTATTACGCGTGCATAAACTCCAAAAACAAAAAACTTCCAAAAGGTGTACTTTCCAATCTGCCAAAATGACCTTGACCATGACCCATGAAGGTGAAGATGACCCAGAATGGCGGAAACAATATCAGAAATGAATTCTACATACCGAAATCAGTTACATTAGAGGTATTACATGTGCATAAACTCTAAAAACAAATAAAGTGAATTTTCCAATCTGACAAAATGACCTTGACCATGACCTTTGAAGGTGAAGATGACCTCGAATGGTGAAAACAATATCAGAAATGAATTCTACATACCGAAATCAGTCGCATTATAGGTATTACACTTGCATATACTCTAAAAAACAAAAAAGTTTATTTTCCAATATGGCCAACGGCGGCCATATTGGATTTGACAATTTTGGGGGTGTTCTCGTGGTCCGATTTTGTGGGATTTTGGATAGATTATTCAGCAATGCTTTCTGGACAGGAAACCGTTGAAAAAGCTTCTGAAGCAATTTTGCCCGGATCTAACTGTAAATTGCCTGGACTAAGGTGGATAACTAATGATAGGAAGATAAAGTTCTAAGTCAAACATGCTATGAGACACTTACAGTGAGAAAATGTGTGAAAATGGCTTTTCCCCGTCTGTAGGCCTAAATTTTACCCACTTACCCACATGGTAAAATCAGTTTGAAATTATTTTCTGGTCCCCTAGGTGGATAACTCGTGATAGGAATAGTGAAACTCATAGAAGCACATATTATGAGACACTTACAGTGAGAAAATGTGTGAAAATGGCTTTTCCCCGTGTTAAGGCCTAAATTTTACCCACTTTCCCACATGCAGTAATCAATAATAATAATAGTTATTCTTTTATTAAGCTCCTGCAAACGCACTGCGCTGTACATGTACACATAGGTGGAATTTCCACACTATAATGGTAGCATTTTAAGCTGTCATCTTAGCAAAACTGGCCTATTATTTCAATTCTGATAAGAGTGGATCAGCTTATCCTCATTGCTCAAGATCCTTAATTGCTGAATATATAGGAAACAATAGCAGAAATGTTTTAGAAATGGTTTGTCGACCGTCGATGATAGATATCTTTGACAATCTACGTTTGGCAATATTTTGACACTTTTCTTGCTAAACTGAATGCAAATTCATATTATACATGTCACCAACAACCTGCGCCGCTGGGTTTGGGAGGACAGGTTGAAAAAAATTATTTTTGAGCCTATATAAGTCAGACTAGTTCCAATTAAGTGTTTTTGAATTTAATGCCTTCCGTCTTCCTTCGCTTCCAGCCCCTTTCTCAATTTTCTCTTATTAGGTCATCATTTTATTCTCTCCCTGTTTGGTTATTCGTCTTCTGGTCTTTCAACCAATACCCGCTTGGCTTCTCTCTCGCCTTGCATCCTTCTAGCTGTGAAGATCCACTGTGCTGATGATTCATCATCTGGCTGTGCCTCTGTATATTTTCAGTCAGTCTGCGTCTGCATAGTATATATATATATATATATATATATATATATATATATATATATATATATATATATATATATATATATATATATATTCACGTAGGTTCAGAGTCGTGCGCCTATCTTCTGTTTAATATATAAGGTTCATAATTGCTATTGTTATACTGTTTCTGAGTGGAAAATACTGTAGAAATTTATAATGATATTCATAAAATATTTCTGATATATTCAAATATTGGGGGGATATAAGCACCTCCGTCCCCTCCACCTCAAATATCGGAGGGGACCGTCCCCTCCTGTCCCCCCTAAGTCTCCGCCCCTGCATGTACATGTTATGCGATAAACCTTAACTACTAACAGAACAGACAGCCTGCAATACACTGCGCAAATTGCAGCCTACAAAGCATGTCCGCCTATGGGACTCGATCACTGTACCTCTCGCACTCTACGCCAGAATTTATCCAATGCGCTATCGGGCCCCCAATATTTCTGATTGCCTAAGGTGGATAACTGTTGATTATTGGTGGGTTTGATTGAACATTTTATGTAGAAATGCGAATTTTTGAAGATGTTTTAACTTGTATTTGACCTGCGGCTTTCCATACCGAATATCCAATATCTGAATGTGAATATCAAACCAATTTCACGGAGGTCAAGTAAACTTAGTATCGACTTCACCAACCTGTTTTAACGATAACATTAAGACTATTGGGCCTATGTGAAAGCAAATTTTGTTATAGTTACCCATTTGCCGCCAACGCTGCGAAAACGCAACGCTCTGTTTGGAAATTTGAAAAAAAATTAAGACACGAAAAATTCACGCAAATTCTTTTTGTCTTACTTCCTGGGTGTTCACTACGTCTGCTGGTATCAAAAATATATTCTTTGCTGTTGTCTGGACTTTTTTTTGAGTTGCGCAAAATTCGTGGTTTTTGACGTCTAACTAGTGGTTTTGTTCAAGAATTTTCTTCTGCCATAAGACGTTATATTTCCCAGAAGCGATCCTGTCTCTTTTGAAGTACTTAGGTGAGTATTTAATATTCTTTTGTTTATTAATAGTATGTCTCATTAAATGCCGATACCCCAATGTCCGAAATTTCGATGTTGCGTTTTCGCAACTTCGGCGGAATGTGATATATACAAATTGTTGCGTTTTCGCAACTTCGGCGGAAAACGATATGCACAGTGTGACACCTAGTGATTCAGATAAACTTATGTCAGTTTACGATTACTTACAACAATTTCAGTTTAGTGATTCATAAATGATGGCGTGCTCAGTGCTGCCACTCTTCATTGGGCATACTTTTGAAAGATGCACATTGAATTTTTCAGAGGAGGCTGAGGAAGAAGTTCTATTGCTTGAGGGAGGCCGTCCCAGTAATATTTGAAGAAGATGATATCACCACCCCATTCTAAGTTGATTAGCAAAGCGATAGCGAACATTTTGACGAAAATGAGCTCATGACTACCGATGTGATGCCAGAAGACGTTGCCGGGCATGTGGAAGTCCATCACACTGATGCATCAATGTCAAACCAACGGTCACCGCCCACTAGGCATACCTCACGTGAAACGCAATCGAAGTCAAGAAGTAAGCCACGGGTGCCTGCAAGGTACAAGTCTTCCAGGCAGCAGCATGCGGAAAGGTCAGACGAACCACTGCAACATGTTTATTCGAAGGACACAGCTCCAGAATATCTTCAAAGTCTTCCAGGCGGCAGACTGATCTCGTGTCCGATCCTCATACGCCGATGGAAGAGTCAGTGGATTGAACGCCCTTGCCGGCCAAGAAGCAACGACTACCTTCAAAGCCGCCTAAGTTTTCTAAGCCAACGAAAGAGGATTGGCAATGCCAAGAACCAAAATTTACATTGAGCCCTGTCAACAAGGAGAAGATAAAGATGTGGCAGTTGATCAAACAGGTGAAAAGCAAGAGCGAGTCTTTTAAGAATTTTGTGATGACGAGGTGTTTAGCCTGATAACACAGAGTACACTGTAGGCCTATGCACAGCACTGGCGTACACTTGTCCAAAATAGGGGGAAATTGGTTCTTCATTCTACACTTGTTGCATTGAATGTACAGTCCACCCCAATTATTGTGGAGCACATGCCCCGGCTTCCCTCCCAGAGTGTACGCCTATGATGCACAGCATTGCACATCATTGCCAAGAACGAAGATGGACGTCGACTGCGTTGTCGGTTGTGCCACAGAACAACGTACTACACGTGTATCGCATGCACGTCAAGTGCCTTGCTCAATACCATGGAAACAAGTGACATTGAACTTGATTCAGTTTACAGCATGCACAAAATTTTTATTGAAATGACCGCGAACACAATCGATAACTAATAGAACATCATTATAGTAAATAAATACATCTTTCCCGCCGATGTTGCGAAAACGCAACGTCCTATAACTAGGACACTACATATAGTTCCAATAAAAGTGCACTGTCAGAAGTTTATTGGCATGATACTGATGACCTAGTATCAGTTACAGTTTAATCCGGTGGCTATTTCTAATAGCGGCGGTTAATGGGTTAAAATAAATTTGGGGCATCCATTTGTAATTGCCCAGGTCATACAAAACATTGTGCACGTTGTTTATTCTGCCTGTGAAAAGTTGTGGTACGGTACCCTAGTCCAGTACCCTTCGACCTTCGTACCGCTAAATAACGCCTAAGCCATACGCAGAGAATACACATATTAGAATAACACCTTTTATTTTCTGCCTGTAATAGGGACCGTTGGGAAAACCCATTGTAGGCCTATAATTAGCATCTGTGACCTCATTTTGAACTTCGAAACAATAATAGAACCATAATATTATAATAACTGTTGCAAGTATTAACGTACTCTTCAGATACGTTTAATTATTTGTAACTGTGATTTATTCTTACTGCTATGTGTTGGAAACCTCTCTGAATTGATTTGGCCTTCTGGAAACAGGACTCGTACCTCTTGTACTACTCTCTGAAAAACCCCTTATAGTCAAGGAGCTAGCTCATGTTTCGTGTGCACTTCAATGTACCCTCAGTTTGACCTCACAGGGTTATTATAGGTCATCAAAGTGTGTCAAAAAAATTGGTCACATGACCCGCTAATTGATCGCTTAGCCGCCATAATGGATTCAAGATGGCGGAGAAATGACTTTTAAATCAATTGTATCACGGCCATTTCTTATCCGATTTCGACGTTTTCGTTGCGAAATTGTAGGTCTTGGTAAAAGCTACCTTTTTGTCTTTTGTATTTTTTTTACTAATTATAGCCGTTTCTGAGAAATTTAGCAAAAACAATTTTTTTTAAAAGAAATTTTGTGTATTTTTTACTTTTTGCCACTTAAGGAGTAGACAATGGGAAAACATAAATCTGACAAAATAGAATCAGAATTTAATAAGCTTTCAAATGGTACTATTGAAAGTAATATTATGTTGTGCCATTTTCTTCTAGGATTCAAAATTGAAATCCAGTGCAGTGCCATTCGAGTAACCAGGCGTACCTTTCATATGCATGTTCCACAGCTATTTTCCATTCGATTTTGACATTTTTTCCTTGAATTGTATGTCTTAATTAGAGCGATCTTTTTGGTCCTTGCATATTTTTTGCTAATTATAGCCGTTTTTGAGAAATTAAACAAAAACAATATTTAAAAAAAATTCTGTAGTTTTACACCAATTTTTCTATCTGTTTTGTTTTTACGTTAAGGTTCTTCAGGGGCCCTAATGGAGAGGGTACATTTAAACAATGTTATGAAGAAGAAACATGACACCTCATGTGTTATCTTCCAAAAGAAGGGGGCGACAAGCTTTCCACTTACAGTGAGAATAATGGCAGGAAGAAAATTCAAGAAGCATCTGTTGTTCTCCGGGATGATAATTATCTTGTCAGAAGTCCCAGAAGATGGTATGGACTGTTAGTAAACGTCCAACCTGAAACGAGCTGATCTGAGCCACCCCCAACCCAAGTGTTTTAGCAGCAGAAATTCTGAACAATCAAAAGATTCTTCATCCTTGTGCGTGATTTGTATGAATCACGTGAGTTATGGACAAATAAACTATTTTGTATATGCGAAAAAATTCGCTCTAGATTTTTAAAATGCTACAGTTAAATGCTACAGTTTCAATACTATCAAGGTGATGTTTTTGAGAGAACTTCCACCCTTCAAGTTTGTTCATCAATGTGTTTCAGTCACACAAGCTAGAAGACAGAATCCCATATGGTGCTAGCCACGAAGGTCACTGCAGTTATTCTGGTGGTAAGGCTGAGAGATGCTCCAGTCGTTGAGGAATGTGCAAAGCGATTACAGCAAGAATGTCTTGAGTATGATTTCCAATTACAAGGAATAGTTGGCAATGCATATGATCTAAGAAAATTATTTGATGAGTTTAGAGCCTCTAAACCGCAGTTATAGGAAACTTTTACCATCATATTCTACATCACATTCTGTGAAACGAAAATGAGATTTAGTATTCCAATACATGACGGATAAAGGAAAGCCTCCTTATTGACAATGATATCACAAAGTGCACACAAAATGACACGATCAAAGACATTACTACAGATCATGAAGAAACTTGACCTTGGTGTAAGCTGTGATGAGGTGGAACGACAGAATGATACTCTACTGACTCAAACAGTACAGGAATGAAACTACTCAAGAACATCACTTCCACCTGAAAAGCAGCGAAATGCATTGGACAATTTCGACCATAATGAGCATGTTCTATCGGGAAAGGGAAACAGGTAACAGTCATGATACAGTGCCTGTAATTTCAGAACAAACTGATGGTGTTGGTCACCCAAGTCATCAGCACAATTATAGATACTTTGGCAGACTTCCAAAAATGAGTCTTGCCCGGAACTACTCCACTATCGTAAACCTTGCATGCGTGGAAAAATTCCAATTGACTTTGTTCCAGCAGAGAGGACAGAGGATCTTAACACAACAGAGGCACAAGAAATCATGGATAAAATAAGGTTTTTTGCTAGATTCTTTCACAGCAAAAACTTTCCTTCCAAGAAAGAGACTGACAAGCAAATCGTCCCATCATGCAGTGCATTCAGCAGTCAAGTCAGTTTACCACTCACAAACCACAGCGTCCACTCCTATAATACCACACCCTGTAACTGCTTATGACACAATCGATCAATATCAATATATCTTTATTGCAACCAATAACAGTCCTTTACAATTCGTTTACAGATCAATACATAATAAAAGTACTCATAGTGAACATAATGATTTTTAGAACTAGTCATTGGTGGCAATGGGTGGCCCAAAAGGGAGGGACGTCCCGCTAGGGGGATACCCAATTAAATCAATTACAAGACTGACTGAATGGCTGATGAAGGAGTCATCCTCCTAGAATCTTGACAAGCAAGAAATTAAATATGGTAATTTTACTTGCTTAGGTGAGAGAATAAAACTAGAAATAACTAGTGCTGTCGATTAATCGCCGTTAACGCCCGTGATTAACGCATAATTTTTAACTACGATTTTAACGCCGATTAATATTTTTAACGCAGTCACATAATAGCCTTGCAAATAATAATTCGAGTATGGACGTTTAAGCCGTGTTTCTTGACCAGTGTGGTATCTGGTAATATTTACTTTATGCGCGTCATGCTTCCGGCAGGAAGAACGATTTATTTCCTTTCTTGGTTAAGTTTTGCGCGATACGTACACAAAGTTTTAGAAAATGGCATCGAGTGTTGGCGTTGAGAAAACGATATTGAATGGCCAGTTTACATTTAAATCGAAAGATATTGTCGTTTGCAAGTACTGTAAAAGCGAGTTTAAATATCACAAAAGCAACACCTCGTTGAACTATCATTTGCGTTCGAAACATGCGTTCACAGCACGTGCCGAGACTGCCGTAGTAGACAAGCACAAGACAGAATTACGTCAAACTTCAATTCAGCTTAGTGATTTATCTAGGCCAATGAACCAGGAAAAGTATGACAGCATAACAAAAGCTATCGCGAAATGGATTGCGCAGAATGGACATTGTTACCGATGAGGGTTTGGAGGACATCATTCGAATAGCGTCAGGGAATCAGTCGTAGGCTACAAGCTACCTTCAAGGCAAGTTATCAGCGCTCGTATAGACGATTTATATGAACTGAAAAGGGAAGACATTAGCAGGGTGATGCATGAATCAGCGTTTGTTGCCCTGACTGCAGACTACTGGACCTCCGTAGCCAATGACAACTACCTTGGAGTGACTGGTCACCTCATTGACAACAACTGGACTTTAAAATCATTTGCCCTCTGTGTTGTCAATACTGAAGAACGACACTATGCAGAATCGTGTGCTGCCCATTTTTCATCAGTGGCGTCGTCGTGGAGCATCTTTGAAAAAGTGACCACATTCAGCACAGACAATGCACGTAACGTCACGTCTGCAGTTGGAATGCTGCCATTTCAGCCTATGCCATGCATAGCGCATAGTTTGCAACTCTCCGTCAATAAGGCAATTACAGAGTCAGGCATCGAATGTGTTCTTGCTAAGTGTCGCAAAATAGTGGGCCACTTCAAGCACAGCGCGGCGAATAGTGCTGAGTTACAAACTCAGCAACGTCGGCTTCATCACAAAGAAGAAAACTTGATACAGGATATTGCAGTGCGGTGGAATTCTACGCTGCAGATGGTTGAACGGTTGACAAACAATAAAGAAGCCGTTCTAGCAACACTCGCTGAACCAAAGCATAAGCATGCGCTCACACTTCCGACTGAGGCTGAATGGGAAAAGCTACGTGTTCTGAAGAAAATTTTTGAACCGTGTCAGTTAGCTACAGAATTGTTGGGTGGAGACAAGTACGTAGGCCTATCGTGCTCCATGATTCTTCCGACACTGTGTCACCTGTTTCGGGAGATGACAGTATCAGACGATGATCCCGCGTACATAGTCAGGTTCAAGGACTCCTTCACCACTGATCTGAAGAACCGTGAGCAGAATCTCAACCTGCCGTGGTTGAATGTTGCGACTGCACTTGACCCACGATTCAAGCATTTGAAGTGCATGGCAAAAAGACAAACGTGACCTTGTGTGGACGGAGGTGCAGAAGCTTACAGAAAGCAACATGAGGAATGAAACACCCGATAGCACTCCACCAGAGCCTCCCAGAAAGAGACCTCGGTTCTACGAACTGTCTTCCGATTCAGAGGATGAACCGCTAGTGCATCAGGCTACCAACGCAAAAGCGGTTCTCCAACGCTATCGAAGCGAGCCGAACGTTGACAGCGAGATTTGCCCACTTGAATGGTGGAGGTTGCATGCCGGGTCCCACCCAGTCTTGGCAAGAC
Source organism: Allolobophora icterica (assembly GCA_963556255.1). Taxonomy (NCBI): domain Eukaryota; kingdom Metazoa; phylum Annelida; class Clitellata; order Crassiclitellata; family Lumbricidae; genus Allolobophora; species Allolobophora icterica. The sequence goes on along the minus strand of OY744610.1, from coordinate 775,483 downwards.
TAGCCAAGAAGTATATGTCTTCACCAGCTACAACTGTACCCTGTGAAAGATTGTTTTCGTTATCGGGACACATTGTTAATAAGAAAAGAGCATCGCTTGATCCGAGCAATGTGAACAAATTAGTTTGCCTAAGTAATTGGCTTCACTTAAAAGAGTGAACTCTTACAATAAGATTAAATCCATTTAAAGACTTTATGAATGCTTAGTTAAATAACTGAATTTTCTTCACAGGAAAAACTCTTAGAATAAGACATAAGCTGAAATCATTTTAAAAGATTTTTAACCGTGTAGATTTGTAGATGAGACTTGAGGCATCAAATTGAGACTTTAAAGATGATGAAGATTAAACTTTTCAAGTCAGATGTAATCCATTTAAAAAGACTAGACCTATTACTGTGTCGATTCGTAGTGGAATCAAGATTGAAGCATTAACAACTTGTGTATTTTTGTTTTATGATGATTATTTTGAAGTTGGTGAATGTTGAATGAGACTTTAAGTCATTGAGACTTAACAGCTACTGCTTTAAAAGTGTGATTGTCAGATCTTTTGAAGATTAGAAAAACTGAGGCCATACTGAAGAATACATGTACTTATAGTAATTACTAATTAACAAAGAATTTTATTAAAGTGCGATTAATTTGTAGTTAACTTGCGATTAAAATGTTTAATCGATCGATTAACTTCGATTAAAAATTTTAATCGAGGGGCAGCACTAGTTATTACCACTTCTAGCTACAGCTGGAAAATTCCTTCTTTCTAGCGTTCTGCCAAGTCTTGCAACTGGAGCTTTAAGCGGATTAGCGAGTACAGGAGTAAGTAAGATAATGGGATCGGGTGTTAATGGATGTGCTTTATACATAAAGAAAGGAGGAAGAAGCTACAAGATGGTTCCGTACGCAGCAGGTCTTTACCTGAAACCATGGTCAGGGTCGGGATTGGACGTTGCAGGAGAAGGACTGTACATGCGCAGAGGTTCTGGATTTGTCAATGGTTCAGGATTGATTCTTGGAAACGGCAATCCCATTTCAAAAGTACTTTATAGTATTCCAATCCTTGGTCCGATTCTTGGTATGATTCTGTAAAGGTTATAAAAAATATATAAATATATACATATATATATAATGTCGCGATACGGTATGCCAATGCACAAGTTTATAACAAAACGCAATTCTCCGAGCAGAGTTAGAACTCGACCAGAATCAGTATTTTGGTTGCCTAAAGAAGTAACGCATCGGGCTATAAGACAACCGGGCTCACAGCGTTGGGAGATTTTCGCACAACGAGCGATCACAATTCAACCCAGATCATCGGTATCGCAAGAGCTAGGATTTGGCGTTCAACTAACTAGGGGAGTCTGTCTAGTCTCGCTTAGACAGGCGATTAAAGAAAAGGGATGTAGCTTGCAAGACTCAACCATTTGCGAAGATCTAGAAGACATTGTTATTACTATTCGAAACAATTCCGATTCTGTAGTTATCATTTACGAAAAAGATTCGGTATGCTACATTAATTACCACGTTTAAATTTAAAAATCTTAATAATAATAATAATAATGGAATACAAACAAATGGAAAATTCAGCGCAATCGTATCGTTTAAAAAAATTAACGAAATTCAAAAATAAATCGAACAAGAACGCGATAAAAGGACCGCCTTAAGTACAAAGTATCGTAGGAACATAAGAATTATTAGCGTAATCGACAACGCTCTGATAGTAACTGTGATGGGCCTCAACAGCTCGGGACTGGCAGCTCTGGCTACTGTAATTGCAACTCCGGCCATAGCGATAGCAACAGGTACGGCAGTAGGTGTAGGATTGCTAATTATTATCGGAGGACAAGTTAGTAAGAAGCTTGCACTGAAATTGACAAAGCACGAACAGATCAAAACGTTAGCGGAAGCAAAACTAAACACTATCAGTATGCCTCATTTCAAAGGCTCTTGTTGACGACATTATTTCAGACGTTGAATATTCGCTAATTCTAAGCGAGTTTGTGAAATTCAACGATATGAAAGAAAAAATTAAAGATAAAACCAAAGTTAGCACAGAAAAATTAACGTTTAACGAGAACGTTTTAACTGGAACGTAAATTGAACGTTCGAAATCAACGTTCGTAATTACGCTTGAATTTACGTTCGAATTTACGTTTAAAAAATATGTATGTATATATAAATAAAATATGTCGTTTCCAAACATAACCGATCCCGCAAAAAGAGATTTTATCGTTGAAGAGTTTCTGAAATCGAAGAAGAATATTCGACAAAACTTTTTATCCGAGAGATTAGGAGATATAGGACTACAACGAGAATTAAGGAGATTGTAGAAACCAATAGTCGACTCGCAATCAACAATTTCAAAAGAACAAAAGGCCTTGTTATCTACTATAAAAGACAACTCGGCAGAGACAGCTAACGCTCTAAAAGCGCTTCCCGCTTCTATTTCGATATCGTAAAAAGCCATTCAGTTTCCTCAATACCCTTCGATAGAGGCTTACGGAGAAGACCCGGTAGAAGATATAAAAACCTTAGAACTAGGAGATATTGCGGTGAAGTACCTGCAGCAATACGCATCCGATAAAAAGATGGTAGACACAACGTTCGGTATAAACTCAAAAGACGGTCAATTTTATATAGGCGACAGCCCTATATCGATCAACGGCAATAACGTGACGGTAGGAAATAAGATATACGAAGGAACTCCAGGACTTTGGGAATTATTAACGATGGCCAAACCGGACGAGTCGATTTTCAATGCAAACGATCGGGAAGAATATGCCGAGATTCTGAAGGTAACGAATGCTATGAGGCAGCCGAAAAATCCAAGAAAACCAAAATCCTCTAGGAGCTTAAAATATAAAAATATGATTAAACCGATATGGGACTCGATGACGTCAAAGACGCAAGGTAAAGGAATAGGCCTACCGCGCAGACTAATTAACGACGGAGCGCGTTCGAAGAATACAAATATACTGTAAATAATTTAATGATGGGGCACGGTTTAACTTCCAATGCAAAGAGCGCTATTAGAATTCAAGATCTCGTTAGACGCTTAAACGGAGCTGGATTGAAAGCTGCATAGGTTATTTATATTTAAATAAAATAAAGTCATAAATTATTAATAAAAAAATGCAATCAGATATACTAAGATTCACGGAACAACCTTTGACCGACGAGAGTATCGAACGCTACGAATTTCACGAGTACGAACCTACTGCGAGAACGAATCTAAACACAACGGGCGAGATTCGTATAAACATTGAACTCCAAGACTTGTTCAGCCACCCTTCAGAATCGTATTTGCTATTCGAGGGAAGACTGACTAAAGCGGATAACACCGCATACGTTAATGCCGATGACGTGGTTGTTACAAACAACGGGTTAATGCATCAATTTAGTCAAATATCGTATTCTCTATCGAATCAAGAAATAGAAACTTTATTTCACCCGGGTCAGGCTATCACGATGCTCGGACTGCTTAAATACCCAAACGATTTTCAACTGGCACAAGGTTTAAATCAGCTGTGGTACAAAGACGGTGCCGCAACCGTTAATGCTAATGTAGGGTTTGCGGTCAGACAACAGTATCTTATTCAAAAACCAACTGCTAAGGGAACGTTCAGCTTTATGGTACCGGCCCACTATTCCGGGGTCCGCTATTCCGGGGGTCCGCTATTCCGGGGATCCGCCAGAATATAAATACATACAACATAAATACATGCATACATACATACATACATGCATACAAACATGCATACATACATACATACATGCAGACATACATGTATATATATATAAATACATGCATAAATACATGTATGTATGTATACATACATGCATACATACACATTTGTATGTATACATACATGTATGTATGCATGCATGTATGTATGTATGCATGTATGTATGTATGCATGTTTGTATGCATGTATATATGTATGTATGCATGTATGTGTGTTGTATGTATGTATATTCCGGCGAATCCCCGGAATAGCGGACCCCCGGAATAGCGGACCCCCGGAATAGTGGACCGGAACCAGCTTTATAGTTGCATTAAAGCATATCTTCGGTTTTTGCGATGATTACGACAAGATTGTTTACGGTTTGAAACATACGCTAAGGTTAGTGCGTAAAGCCGACGACGATGCTATTTACAGAGGTACCGATGCAGCTGCTGGAAAAGTTGCAATAGAGAAGATATCGTGGTTTATGCCGCACGTTATCCCATCCGATATGGAAAAAATGCAGTTGTATAAAACGATCGAATCGAAAGCATCGTTGACTCTAGCCTATCGCGCACGTCAATGCGACACCATAACGGTTCCTCAGTCGACTACTTTCAGTTGGAGACTTAGCGTCAAGACATCTCCGAAAAACCGAGGTATATAATCGTAGGATTTCAGACAAATCGTGATGGAAATCAAGAACATAATCCGTCGATCTTCGACCATTGCGATCTTAAGAACATGTATGTAATGATGAATCAGGAAAGATACCCGGCTGTAGACTACAACCTATCATTTCCTAATCAACAATTCTCGAGAGCGTACCGAGCAGCGGCTACATTTAGCGAAAAATTCTACGGAATGGATCAGTTGATAACGTAGAGTAATATAAAACCGAGTGATTATAAAGATCTATATCCGCTAATGGTATTCGACGTTAGCAAACAATCTGAGCGGTTAAAATCGTCGGTCGTCGATATTCAGATCAAAGCTATATTTAATACGGCAGTGCCGGCCGAAACCGAAGCTTATGCTATCGTAATTTCGGATAAGTTGCTAGAGTTCCAATCGGATGGACAGAAGCTAAACGTCGTCAACGGTAGGAGCTCGTCTTAAATATCCGCGAAACCCAACTCTAGCGAACGTCTCCAAAGTGAAATATCAAAAAAAATTTATAGAACCTATATAAAGAGATGTTTACTTATATTAGTAATAAGAAGATGAAACTGCCAGAGCTGAGAAGCTTATTGGTCCAGCACAACGTTAAGGGTTGTGCTCATCTCAACAAGCCCAAGCTTATAGCTCTATTGATCGCAAAGGGGATTTTTGTTCAAGATAACTCAGAAAAAGAGAAACTAGAGAGACTACGAGGGAACGAAGAACAACGGCAAGAATATCGGAAAGAATATCATAAAGAATGTCAGAAAGGATACTGGAAAGAATATCGGAAAGAACGAATTTTGAAAAGAAACTTCCAGTAAGGCGCGTATGATAGAGCGAGGTATATCAGAAATCAACCCAGAAAAGTAGAAATTTTAGATCGAGAAACCGGGGATGTTGTCGTGTATCCGTCAATGTACAAGGCAGCTAAGGCGCACGGGCAAACTTCGCGAATAATCACCGATTATAATGGAAAAGTATGGAGAAAGAGATACGAAATTAAGGTGTTGGAGTAGAGTTGACGAATAATCGAATTAAAAAATGCGAGAAATAAATTGAAAATTTGAAAAAAATTTCTAAATATAAATAAAATATAAATAAAATGTTTTCTAGAGTATACTTAAAGAGATGAATATTAATATATGTATATATAAAGGAATGGACTACAAGTTGAAAACTGTAAAAGAATTGAGAGTAATGGCAAAACGGAGCGGCATGGTCGGATATTGGAAACTGCGAAAAGCGGATCTGATTGCTGCTATGAGCAAAGATTTTAATGGAGGAAGAACCTTGCTCGACTCTCCAGTTCCCGATATTCGAGCCCCAATTCTTTCTCCGACTAAGTATATTTCTTCCAAGTAATAAAGTTCTCACCAAGTCGAAAACTAAGGTTAGGTCGAATATTAATTCTTTTGCAGATTGGTTAGTTAGTTACATACCTCCCAAAATAAAGAAACCTGTGAACGAAAGATTGGAATCGTTTAAATCGAAAATAAAGAGTCTCTTTGCTAAAATCAATACAAAGAAGTTTGAAGTTCGCAAGCCTTTACCGACTCGTGGATTTAAATGGATGAGTGAAGACGAGCTAAATAATTGGAATGTAACGGGATCGTGTATATTGGAAGTGGATTTGGAATACCCTCAAGAAATCCACGATCTCCACAACGACTATCCTCTGGCTCCCGAGAGCATCTCGTCGGAATTTACATCTAATATACCAAAACTAATTCCAAACTTGAACGATAAAAAGAAGTACGTGGTACATTACGAAAATTTGAAGTTGTACGAAAGTCTCGGGTTGAAAATCGCGAAAATTCACAGAGGGATACTATTCGAAGAAAGCCCTTGGTTGAAATATTATGTAGATTTGAACACAAACTTGAGAACGAGTGCCACTAATAACTTTGAGAAAGACTTTTTCAAATTGATGAACAATAGCGTCTTTGGAAAAACTCTTGAAAGGATCGAAAATCATGTAGATATAAAATTGGTATGTCACGAGAAGGAAGCTATTAAGTTAGCTGCAAAAACTAATTATGACCGTCTGACGATTTTCGACGAGAATCTAATCGCCGTTCACATGAAAAGACCGAGGTTGTTTTATAATAAACCGATATATCTAGGCATGTGTATATTAGACTTAAGTAAAACTTTGATGTACGATTTCCATTACAATTTTATACGGCAAAAATACGGAGACAGAGCTAAATTGTTATTCACCGATACAGATTCGTTGGCATATGAAATACAAACAGAAGATTTTTACGACGATATCGCTCAAGACGTTGCGGTTCGATTCGATACGAGTGATTACCCAGAAGATCACCCATCGGGTTTAAGAAGCGGAATGAACAAGAAAGTTATCGGTATGTTCAAAGACGAATCAGCAGGAAAACAGATTTCCGAGTTCGTAGGTTTAAGGGCCAAGTTGTACTCGTATAGAATCGATGGCGAAGAACATAAGAAGTGTAAAGGCATTAAGCAAAATGTCGTGAAGAAAACGATAACTCACGATGATTATAAAAACTGTCTGTTTACCAAGGGAGAACGACTAAGAAAAATGAACGTTTTTAGATCGTATCATCACGATATTTATACCGAGCAGGTAAATAAAGTTGCATTATCCGCGGATAATGACAAACGAGTAATAATGGAAGACGGTATTCATACATTAGCGTACGGACATTACTCGTTACGCTGCGCACATAAAGAATCTATTCGTTGATTATAAAATGAGTTTTAGAAGTGTTACAGAAATCGACGTTTGTGGAGTCGCGTTACCGAATGTTCCTTTGACGAATATACAACTGCTAGACGCCGCTAAGAAGAAACTAAATATCACAAACTTTAGAGGCGTGTTCCTACGAGACGAGCTGCCCGAGAGACCGAGTAGGCCTACTAACGAAAGCGGCATTCTTAACCTAGATAAATCTAGTGGAAGTGGGACTCATTGGGTGTGTTGGATCAAGAAGAAAGGCGAAATTTCGGCGAAATATTTCGATGGCTATGGTCTCCGTCCACCTACCGAGCTACTGAAATATTTACGTCGTCCGGTTTATTATAACAGCGAACGAATACAGCCCGATAACGAAGTGTTTTGCGGTCATCTGTGCTTGTACGTGTTGAAGATGATGGACGATGGCGCGAATTTTCAAGAAGTTATAAACGGTTTGTTTTAATATATATATATATATCTATATATATATCTATATATATATTATAAAATGCCTGTGGATAAATTCGGACATACTGATGTTGGATATTCAGAAAGAGTAATTGCCGGAGGAGTTACATTGTCTCAAGCAAATGCTACTTTCCTTCGTATGGATGGAACAAACGCTGCGACCGAGAATATTAATTTGGATTCTCATAAACTTGTCAACGTGTTAGATCCTACTAACCCCCAAGATGGTGCTACCAAATATTACGTAGATAATGCTCATAAGAAATGTTATCTCGGATATATACCTAATTTAGAAACCGACGAGAGTAGTACCGGATTCGTCGCTAGTGCCAGTTCACACATAGACGGATATCGAGCGTACGGAGCGTTCAATAGTCTCAACGCGGATGGTTTGAACGGATCTTGGGTTTCTAATGATTCTTTGAATACCTGGATACAGATAAAATGTCCTGAGCCGGTTAAAATTTGGAGAATCGCGTTGAAAGCCATCGATAATGTACATAGAATACACAGTGTCTTTTGGACCATATCAGGGCGTAACGACGGCGATTCGACATTTACGACGTTATTTACGATGACGACTCCGTTTGGCCTATTGAGAACCGCAACTGCCCCGTCATTTTTCAATATTTCAACGAATACTGCGTATCAGTATTACAGATTTACGAAAACACATATTCCCGGTGGGACTATTTTCGGTCAGATTAACGTAGGACTTCATAGCATACAATTATACATATACGATACTTAAATCGTGGTAGGCTATTCAGCCTCCTTTGAGCTCACCAGACGGCTTATTTTATTATAAATAAAATATATATACATTGTATTAATATATACTAAAAATGCCTGTGGATAAATTCGGACATACTGATGTTGGATACTCGGAAAGAATAATTGCCGGAGGAGTTACATTGTCTCAAGCAAATGCTACTTTCCTTCGTATGGATGGAACAAACGCCGCGACCGAGAATATTAATTTAGATTCTCATAAACTGGTCAACGTGTTAGAACCTACTAATTCCCAAGATGGTGCTACCAAAAATTACGTAGATATTAATAGCGGTGTAAACAAAGTTTCTAAGACTGGTGACGTTATGACCGGCAATCTATTTTTAAGTGTGGGCTCGGATCGTCAACGTAATATGGGGTGTAAGGATCTACGCGGAAACAAACTGTTTGCTTTGATACTGGGTAATCTGTTAAACAAAATAGAAGGTTATTTAAACCAACCTATAACGTTGCAATCGATCGAAGGTTTCTTGTTGAAAGTGGGAACGGAAAATATAATTCGATTCGGTAAATCGTCCAGCGACCATAAAATCGATGTTTACCAAGATATCGTTATGAGACAAAAATCTATAACCGATTTAAAAGACCCCGTTAACCTTCAAGATGCCTCCACTAAAAATTATGTAGATAACGCTCTTAATAGAGCGGATAATAATGCTCTTAAAAAGTGTCATATCGGATACATACCTATTTTGGAGGCTGATGAAAGTGTTACCGGATTTATCGCTAGTGCTAGTTCAACTGTTACTGACAAGTATCAAGCGTATGGAGCTTTCAATAGTCTAAATGCAGATGGTTCAAACGGAACATGAATCGCGGATAGTAGATCAATCCTAAATGTCTGGCTGCAGATAAAATGTCCTGAGCCGGTTAAAATTTGGAGAATTGCGTTGAAAGCGATAAGACACAACAGAGGCACATACCAGATTACAAACTGGATTTTAAACGGAAGTAACGATGGATCAACGTTCACCCAATTACTAAGATCGACGCAGGCATTATTAAACACCGAAGCTGCTCCGTCATTTTTTAATCTTACAACGACTCCGATTGCGTACCAGTATTACAGACTTGCAGTAACAAGCAACCCCAGTCACACTGTGGTAGGAGTAGAAGTCCTACTATTATATGTATACGATACTTAAAATCGGGGAATTATAATAAGTGATCATAAGTTCACACACACAGCAAGTCCGTCACACCGGATGACTCTGGCACAGATACCAGATCATTGATGCGCAAGCATCAATTTCAGGAGCATTGCTCCCTGTTGCGAGAACAGTTGTTAATTAAGTCGTTCATCCCAACGCACCGGATGATCTTGGCCCGCGAAAGACACTTAGGCCTATTGCACATACACATACACACACTGTGTGTGTATACATGTATGCATACATGAATGTATACATGTATGGTCTTACTAAGTAAAACCTGAAGCGGATGCTCCTGCTAATCCAGCTGCTCCTGCAGCAGAAGCTCCTGCTGCTGAAGCTCCTGAAGCTCCTGAACGAAGCATGTGATGGGCATTTGCACTGTTTAGTAATTAATTAATGACCTGTTAATTAATTACCTACTAATTAACCTAATTGGCCCAGTCGGCCCCCTTTTGTACTACTTATATCTTTAAATCCATTTCTAATACTGTCATCAGGGCTCTCTGTCTTCAGTTCATTATCTCTTTTGAAATAAATTCAGTATAAACCTGCAGTGATGGGCAATAGTTAACTAAAAAGTTGCTAACTTTTAGTTTAACTAAAAAAATTTAGTTAAGGAAGAAGTTTAACTAAAAAAATAGTTTAGTTAAAACCATAGTTTAACTAAAAAAATTAGTTGCTAACTAAAAAGTTTAACTAAAAAAATCAGGAATATGCAACAATTTTTCCACAGTGAACATTGAACACTGTCAGCAAAAAAAACATTTTAACACTGCATGGTTTTAGCATTTACAGCCTGTGATTTCAAATTCATACACTACTTACAGTGCACATGTAACTGTATGCCAGAACAGTACACATTGCAGAGTTTGAAGGTGAAATTGTCATTGACGCTTTGCATTATTACAGTTCACTTAACGTCTTTTATTGCGAAAATGTTTGTCGTAAATAGTTGGAAAATAGTTGGAAAAAGTTTAACTACTTTTTTTTAGTTTAGTTAACTAATTTCCAAAATCAGTTGCCAACTTTAGTTTAACTATTTTTTTTAGTTGGAAAATAATTTTAGTTTAACTAAAAAAAATAGTTTAGTGCCCATCACTGTATACCTGTTCATGCACCTCTTGTGAGACCAAATGTCACCAGCATAAAACGGACTCATCATCTTGAAGGGTGAAAGTTTGAAGTAGCATTTAAAAATCTAGAGCGAATTTTTTCGCATATACAAAATAGTTTATTTGTCCATAACTCACGCAATTCATACAAATCACGCACAAAGATGAAAAATCTTTCGATTGTTCAGAATTTCTGCTGCTACAACGCTTGGGGGGTGGCTCATATCAGCTCGTTTCAGGTTGGACGTTTACTAACAGTCCATACCATCTTCTGGGACTTCTGACAAGATATCAACCCGGAGAACAACACATGCTTCTTGAATTTTCTTCCTGCCATTATTCTCACTGCAAGTGGGAAGCTTGTCGCCCCCTTCTTTTGGAAGATAACACATGAGGTGTCATGTTTCTTCTTCATAACATTGTTTAAATGTACCCTCTCCATTAGGGCCCCTGAAGAACCTTAACGTAAAAACAAAACAGATAGAAAAATTGGTGTAAAACTACAGAATTTTTTTTTAATATTGTTTTTGTTTAATTTCTCAAAAACGGCTATAATTAGCAAAAAATATGCAAGGACCAAAAAGATCGCTCTAATTAAGACATACAATTCAAGGAAAAAATGTCAAAATCGAATGGAAAATAGCTGTGGAACATGCATATGAAAGGTACGCCTGGTTACTCGAATGGCACTGCACTGGATTTCAATTTTGAATCCTAGAAGAAAATGGCACAACATAATATTACTTTCAATAGTACCATTTGAAAGCTTATTAAATTCTGATTCTATTTTGTCAGATTTATGTTTTCCCATTGTCTACTCCTTAAGTGGCAAAAAGTAAAAAATACACAAAATTTCTTTTAAAAAAAATTGTTTTTGCTAAATTTCTCAGAAACGGCTATAATTAGTAAAAAAAATACAAAAGACAAAAAGGTAGCTTTTACCAAGACCTACAATTTAACAAAGAAAACGTCGAAATCGGATAAGAAATGGCCATGATACAAGTGATTTAAAAAGTCTTTTTTCCGCCATCTTGAATCCAATATGGCGGCTAAGCGATCAATAAGCGGGTCATGTGACCAATTTTTTTGACACACTTTGATGATCTATAATAACCCTGTGAGGCCAAACTGAGGGTACATTGAAGTGCTCGCGAAACATGAGCTAGCTCCATGACTATTATGTCGGTTTCGTGATTCCTTTTTAATACGATTTTATATGATATTTAACATATTATCATGAAGTTCGACGTTGGATCCGCATAAATAACGACCTCTTGGACTTTCATAGCATTCATAGACTGGTTCAGTACTTATGGGTTTATGTAGCTCTATTCTTTGTGTCATAGCATGATAAACAAGCATGGGTAAGTGTGCATTGATACAGAACTTCTATTCTTACTGAATTCATCTTGGACTTGTTTCTTATCAGCGAATTACGATTCTTGACTGCGGTTTCATTGGATACCAACGGTGCATTTTTGTTTACCACAAGAGCGCTAGGAGGTATGATAGGTAGAGTAGAACATTTGCTAAATATTACACAACGCTGATTTAGATGTCCCAGCTAAACGGGATTTAGATCCCTTTGGGGCACCTTTCTCTTAAGAAAGATTCTTTTTTTTCTAGGGTCATGTTTAATATTCTAAATGATTTATATTAATAGATTTGTATATAGTTTCATTGTTGTATCGCGTTTTAACATGCTTCTAGATTTTGATTGTAATGGTTTGCGGTGTTTCAAATTACTATTTGTAATAAACGATTACTTACCGGTACTTACTTACCTATCGCAGCCAACAATATTAATTAACGTTGTACTCTCTGTAAGCCTTGCAAAAGGCAAAAAAGTCTTCGATGAAAGAAGTTTGATTGATTGATCGATCGATATCACAATAGAATAGAAAATGACATGACAGAACATAATAGAACACATCGGAACATACTAGAACAGAATAGAAGACAATAAAATAGACCTAGACAAAAAAATGAAAATTTATTGGGAATAGATTGGATTGAAATTATTTTGATTGGATTGGGTCGTGTAAGGTCTGATCAGTATGCGTTGCGTTGGTTCGGTTCAGAATGGATTAGACCAGAATAAGTCAGATCAGATTATAATTAATAATTATATCAGATCATAAAATATCAGATTTATATAGACTAGGTAAGAGTAAAATTCTTCAAATCGGCGAAGTTTGGAATTGGCTGCTATCTGAAACTGCAACTTTTGATGAACTAATTCTTTATGCGAACCCTATGTTTTCTGCGATAGGCCCAATGCGCATGCTAACAAGGTTCTTAGTTACGGGTAGTTCCGTTAACAGATTATTTCCGTAGCTTTTTAAACCTAAAGATATTTATTGTACTTTACGGTGTATTTGTGGCGTACCCACACGGGATTAACAGCTAGCACCAGTATGACGACGCCGTGTATTGCAGGCTGTCTGTTCTGTTAGTAGTTAAGATTTATCGCATAACATGTACATGTACAGCGCAGTGCGTTTGCAGGCGCTTAATTAAAGAATAAATATTATTATTATTATTATTATTATCTTCTTCCGGAATCCCGCGTAGATAAGGCTCCCGTGGTGTATCAGGAGCAGTGGCGGCGCCAGACATCTTTTCTAACCAGGGCATGGCCAGGGCAGTCATACAAGTAACCAGTACAGAGGGCAATTTTTAAGATCGCGCTACCGCGCTTGCCATAAATCGCCCCAAACACTATTATATTTTTCTATAGTCAGGAGGTCAGATGGGCGAAGCCCCCCCCCGGACGCTGAACGCTTTTTAACATTTGTAAAACAAATTTTAACATTTCAGTGAATTAAGTGAATTTATATCTTAGGATATAACAAATATTCCCGAAGAAATTCTGGACAGGGCAAAAATTCTGGCAGGGCATCGACCAGGGCAAAGGATTTTTTACCAGGGCATTTGCCCTGGCGCGCCCTGGTGTAGCGCCGCCCCTGATCAGGAGACTTCGAGAGTCAAACTGTAGGCCGTTCACTCACTTCGATTTATTAGCACAACAGCCAAACGCAAAGTTCAAACACAAAGTTTCTGTTTGACAAAGAATATTCTGTCTGCATCGAATAGAGTCCATCCAGAACCACTCACTTCTGCTGAGTAGGCTATCGATTGACTATACTGCTCGACGCATAGTCGACTTCCTCTAATACAACGACTACGTATAGAGGCATTTAACGCTATCAGTGACAAATGTAACGTAAACTAATTCTCCGACAAACTGTGTCTCGACTGTCACGCTGCCTCACTGAACTCCGGTAAACACAGTAGGGGTCGGACATAAAGGACGTCCGTAAAATATGACCTACTTTGGACCCCTCCTTCCCCCTTGTCCGCATTTGTCCGCATTGGACCATACCCTCCCTCCCTCCCCTAGACGGACGTCCGTATGCCTAAGCCAATTTTGATGTCATCATCATTCTTTTTGCAACTATTCCACAGTTCCTGTGCACGTTTGAGTGACAGTTCTGGTTTCATAGCGCAGGATGTGCAGTAAGAAACCCCCTTTAAAGTCACAGTAAAGGTTATACTATGCAAGAGGTTTTAGGCAATCACTTCACTGACATTTTCATCTTTCGGGGAAGGTTGAAACAAGGTGGTGTTTAAAAAACTATCAAATGTAAAAGTTTAGATGGGGACTTCCGCACTGGTCATAAACTCCTCCTCCTTTGTCCGCATTTGTCCGCATTTGTCCGCATTTCGATGACCCCTCCCT
>OY744610.1:533617-756117 GCA_963556255.1 Allolobophora icterica | reverse complement strand
TGTCAGTCTTAAATATCATCCACATTTTGCGGATGGAAAGTTCAACAGGAAGATACTTTCGGTAAGTACTGTCCTGACGGCTGTAGTGACTCTCCCTGCATCGGAAGGTCTTTATGTGGGCACGGATCATTGTCTTCAGCTCTTCACGCGTGCGATTGAGTCGGAACCCTCCACGTCGCTCTTTAGGAACGGCCTTGTTTGTCATCCAGTATTTCACTATATTTTGGAGGCGTGACGGCTTGGTGTTTGTAAGCGAGCGGAATGCTGTTGCACAGACAGGAACTGACTGTGCTCGATTATCAGTAACCTGCCAAAAAAATATCACGGACATGAATGAGGGTGCTCTGTTTCAGTGACAGGTGACATTCATATTCGAGGTGAGTAGGTCGCTCAACCTGGGACTCCAACCCGTGACCCGATGGAAGCTACAAAAGTTATACCCGAAATAGCGGAAGTACCAGAGGGAGGGTAGATACCATCCTCCCCTAGTTTTTTGTCTGCAGTCTATTCATTACTCCCTCTGGAAGAGAAACATCACACGCTATTCTTTAGAGGGAATGTAGGGCTAGAAATCACCTGTTTACTGATTTCTGATTTGAGAATCTGAAGTGATCATAAAAAATAGAAAAACGCATCTCAGTGTGAAAATGGCTGAAGCAGCGAAACAACGTAGAACAGACTAGTATGCCCTTGGTAGCCAATGTCACAGAAGAAACTTGGTTTAACTGAGGATTAAGGTTAGGATAACTATAGATATAAAATGTTATCAATAATATTTGAAGCCAGGCGTTAAAATAATATTACTGTTTTTGACATGACGCTGGTGTGAAAATAACGAATGCCATAAGTTTAAGTACTAGTGAAAAAGCAATATAGATAACCTTGTAAGCGACTGTCACTGCACGACTTTTCGTAGAACCCTCTATCCTCCCTCGCCGGCGTCTTGGCGTCTTCACGTCCATGCACTTCAATAGGAAAGCATCCTGTATGGTCTTGTCCGAAGACGAATAAAGTCCTTGAAAGAAGGAATCCATATCGCTTTGTGTAAGGGTTGAAGCATAGCAGTTCCGATATACCCGATCCACGTGAACACACGCAACAGATGGTTGTTTTCCATCGGGACCGTATAGGATTGCCTTCCTCACGTTCTTTTTCCACAATTGAGGACACCGAGCTCTTTTTCTAGGTTTGGAAGACGGTGAAACCATTTCCGTAAAATCGTCAACCTGTTCATCCGCCATTTTTCCTTCCTTGCTTCGAACGAGGAAAATCAACATCACGTGACGATACGGAGCAATATGATTGGCTATGGACTTCCTTGCTTTTGAACACGTAATGCCTGTGGACTTACCGGCTTATGGAATAGAAGCTATTTTTTACCTTGGTTTTTCCAAAGGACTTAAATGTATTTGAGCTTAAATATATCATACATAGCTAGGCATTATATTTAACGACCTAGATGGACAATAATATCAATTTTCGAAAAAGTGGACTTAACCGTTTTTGGAATTAAGCCCTTCAATTATAGTTTACTACTACCCCACTAAATAGCCCATACCATGACATCTGTAAGGAAAAGACAACATGCTTTTTAGATAAGGTCAGACTATACAAACATGGATCCATTTAGAAGGTCGTAAATCACACCGCCCGATTTTTGTCACAGATGAAAAGCCTTTGTCTTTCCGAAGCTCTTTAAAGATCGGATTTGCCCGATCATAAACTTTACACAACTCCAAACAAGATACACAATCTCTAAGTTTTGAGTTTATTAATACTTAAAACGATTAGTGAAATAAAAACAGTTCCAAATCTATAGTCGACAAAGGTCACACGGGCTCTCGTGTTACACAGACTTATTTGGAGAACAACATGGATCCATATCACACAGACGTGACCTTTCAATGACACAACTGTTACAGCCAGACTCGTTCACTACCAAAAGCCAAAGTTTTTCAACATTCTCACCATCATTTTATATTTCACCCCTTACATATATTGAATGTCTTTTGCAAAACGAAAATATAATCTGCTTGTTCTAGAATACGACTGTTTTTCTCAGATGACTAATCGTTTGCAAAACACACGAACGGAATCTGAACCTCATATGATGTTGTTGTGCCTAAGTATCAGTTGGCGACATATCCTGCCTTAAACGAGAAGCAATCGATAGTCATATGTCAAGCCGTCAGCTGTCAACATCAATCGGAACAACGACTGAGGGTCTACCTGTGTGCTAAAGACGAAAATAACACATCATTCCAGGTATCCGATTATGTAATAGGAAACCACACAAATATATTGCAATAGCGCAACTATCATTATCATTAATCTTGATTATCATTAATATTATCGTGATCATTGTCATCATAACTAGCGTCAGCGTTATCAAAGCTTGCAGCTTAGCCCAAGCGATGCATAATATATTAGCACAGTCTTTTCTAATTGAGTATTATCCCTCTGAGGTACGGTCTCCATGGTCTTTGGCGATGGAGAAATAACCTCTGTTCCGGTAAAAAAAAAAGCTTCTACAGCTTCAACAATCAGCTGAAGATATTTCACACTCTGTAGTTCCGTGGCATGAAATAACAACTCAGTTAGCTAACTAAGTTACTCCGTACAAACCTAGACGAAGATAGGATAATGAGCTTCGCATAACATTAGCTCAACGAAGTGTCGCAGATCGCTTTAATCAACAGATCTTTGTTACATAGACTTAATCTGCCATAATATTTACATCCGTGAGAGAGAATTCAACGGAATTTTCTGTTCTGTTCCATTCGTAGGAAATGGATTTACCGGACTCGCCACAACCGATGCCGAAAGATGATCTCATATTTTTCGTGGTCTTCAAAGTGGATTTGTCTGTTTCGAATCTAACAAATATCGAAGTAAATGTAAATGTATATGTACGCGATTTTCTATAGCGACCGTATATGGCCTCGACCCTGCTCATTTTTCAATGAATTGATCGGGTGAGATCCTTCACCACCGCTGCCCGTTTCAATGGGTGCCACGCCATTCAACGTCCCCGTGTTGGGACCGTGCTAGCCCGAGCTTTTAATCTCTTAAATAAGCCACCTTCGGGAAGCGAACCGCGGTCCGCATGCGCTCTAACACAGAGTCGCATGAGACGCGCAGCCAACGCTCTTACCGATGTAGCTAATGACAGTTACTGTATTTAACTTATTAGCAAACTGCTTACGACCTCGTGTCGCACTGTTCCAATTAAGTCTGACTATTATTCATTTGCCATCTTCACAAATGAAATAAAATATTTTCTGTAGCAGACATGCAAGCGATCAGAACCGTCAGTCATAATAATATTGTGACTAAATGCATAATTACTCAGTCTTAAGTTGGTATAGGTGTAGGTACAGTAGCCGTCAGGTTAGAGCCCTCGGCCTGTAATGCGGGGAATATGGATTCTAGTCTCAACTGAGACGGCTGCCATGTCATGTCGAGACCTTGACAGAGTCCTTGACCTATTCAATAGGGTGGAGTGAAAATGGCCCCCCAAATTTTTTTTCTTTCTGCAAACGATTTCCAATAGCGATGGAAAGTTGCCAGCATGTGAGTGTAAATAGTGCTCAAAATATTGTTGATTTTGCTTTGCGTCTTCTGCCCTCTACCGGCGGTAAAATATTTACCATATAAAATTCTTTGAATAACGTCAATGTGGTGCATTATTTTTCTTTTTCTTCAACTGACTGTCTTCGAACGGTTACAATTCATGAAATACACGTTCGAATCAGTTGTGGAAATCGCCTCTGGTGTGTTACAGGATTATATAATTGTAACTAGGGGCGTAACTTTGGTCTAAAAGTGGGGGGTACCAATTTCTTACATGCTGGAAGAAAGGCGTTGACTGCGATCTCTGGGAAGGCAAAAATAATAAAATATTGATTGGCATTGTTCATAAAGTGGGGGGTACGGTACCCCAGCAGAAAGAGTGGGGTGGGGTACGGTTATCCCTCGTTCCCCCGACAAACTACGCCTATGATTGTAACGCCTAATGAATGCAGCGACATTACTGAAAGGAAGAAAATTAGGAGAGAACGAAAGAAGTACCAAAGCTCTGTTCAGGATGCGCCAGCATACGACTGTGAGTGTTGAGGGGGTTTTCCAGAGAGTAATCCAAAAGAGGTCCGAGTCTGGTTTCGGGGGAGAGGCAGATCAAGAAAGGAAGCAGAGCAGCTTTGAAGGCGGGTGTTATTTATGGCGAGGAGAATTGGAAGGCAGAGGATCAAATGAGTCAGGGTAGGAGTAGGCCCTATACTTGAAAAGGTGAGACTTCAGTTTGGGGTGGAAAGCCCGGAGATAGGTAGAGGAACATGAGGAGAAGGATGGAGGACGGGTTGGAACGATGATGGAGGAACCAAGAATCTGCGGAATTCAAAGGGGAGATCGTTCCAGAGGCGTGGTGCTCTGTTGGATATGGCTGGGTTGGAGAACTTGAGATGAGTTGTGACCGGAGATCGAGAAAGACTTAAATAGGAGGAGGATCGGGTGGAGCGGGTTGCCTGGATGGTGAAGAGACCATGGAGGTATTTGGGCTGGATATATTGTAGGGAGTTATAGGTTAGTGATAGGACTTTGAAGTGGATTCACTCTGGGATTTTTAGCCAATGTAGTGATTTGAGGATGAGAGTGATATGATAATGTTTGGGCATTCTCGTGACAGCCCTGGTTAGTGACTTTTGGATAAGTTGCAGACGCTTGATTTGGGTGGATTCAAGATTGAGGAAGAGGGAATTGCAGTAGTGGGGTAACACGGGGTTGGGGACATCATCGTAATTACGTTTAAAACCAGTTTTGACTGGCCTACAACACCCAGTTTTTCTGGTCCCCACCACTCCATTATCTCACCGAATTAAGAGGATGCCGATCTATACCATCTAGGCTTCCAGAGGGTCCTGAAACCCACGGACAATTATAGCAGGCCGACTTCCAGGCAGTCCGTGGAATCCACGAACGCTTATAGCTTAGAAGTCCTCGAGTGTGACCATTTTTCACAGTGTGATGATAATATCTGTCACAAGTGTCACGCTAAAAAGCTGTAAGCCGCTATAAGCCAGTAATCAGCACACATTAAGCGCACACATACGTACAGAGACATACACGCATACACACACATACATACTGAGATACACACAGACATGTACACACACAAACACATATACCCAGACATACACACACATGTACACACACAGATTGAAAAAACTAGTTTTGGCTAAAGTAATCATGTCTTGAGAATGTTTAGCGAGTTCTCTTATTTGGTCTTCTCATTATAGGTAAATAACAATAGACTGTGATGTGGTTTAAGTTTTTAAAAAAGCAAAAAACTAACCACAGACTTTGGTTTTTAAATTCTCCTTTTGTAGTATGATTTCATACAGTTTTATCTGTCCGTAAGCACGACCCATTTTGTCAATCATCGCTGTGTTAGATTATTCATCTGTTATCAGTTCAGGCGTTTGTAATGAAGTTTGCCTGCGGAGCTTGCCTGTGGAAGGAAATACATATCACAAAACGCTGTTTAGGCTAGCCTATATATGAACCATAGGAGCCCAACAGGCAGGCAAAAATGCAATAAAGAGCGGTGAACATGCGCACAGACCCACACAGAGTTACAGGCTTTTGCTAACAAAGCACCCGTAATAGGCTTCTGTATAAAAAACTCGCAGGCCAGAGAAGACATAATTAGACAGACAGACAGACAGACAGACAGACAGACAGACAGACAGACAGACAGACAGACAGACAGACAGACAGGCAGACAGACAGACAGACAGACAGACAGACAGACAGACAACCACAGAGAGCGAGAGGTATGGACACATAGACCATGCAGATGGTTGCAAAAACAGGCATGTATATTTATAGACGGGCAGCACATTGCCGGCGTCCGAGATTAATTAGTTTGCACTATATTGCATTGTTTTATCATTCAACGATTGATATGAAACAGATGTCCCTTCACTGCAACGGTCTACATCGAAACGGCAGCATCCTGGTTCTCTGGCATTGAGAAATAGGCCTATATTACATTTACGTAAAGTTGATAAATCCATCCATCTATCAGTCAATCTATCCATCTATCCATCTATCCATCTATCCATCCATCCATCTATTAGTCAATCTGGCCATCTATTCATCCATCTATCGGCCAATCTGGCCATCTATCCATCCATCCATCTATCAGTTCATCTATCCATCCATCATCTATCCATCCATCTATCAGCCAATCTGGTCATCTATCCATCCATCTATCAGTCCATCCATCCATCTATTAGTCAATTTGGCCATCTATTCATCCATCCATCCATCCATCTATTAGTCAATCTGGCCATCTATTCATCCATCTATCAGCCAATCTGGCCATCTATCCATCCATCCATCTATCAGCTCATCTATCCATCCATCCATCTATCCATCTATCCATCCACCCATCTATCCATCCATCCATCCATCTATCAGTCAATCTGACCATCTATCCACCTTTTTTATCAAATGTTTTCATATCGAACGTTTTTTCAAAAGATTCCAGCGGACCATACTAAATGATCCATGTTAGCAGCATTCATAGCGCCTCTGAGTAGTTCCCTTGAAGGAGAGTTATATAAATCCCCGAATGAATGAATGAATAGCAGACCAAGTTTCTTCTAAAGAGTATTATATATCTTTCAGAAGAGTGTTATTTACTCACGTTTTTCGCAGTAAGTTTCCGCGTTGAAAAATCATCTTCTTTCTCCTTATCAGACAAGTGATTTCTTATCTCTCTTTAAGAGCAAAGGCCTGTTGTCTGGTTTACAACAAGCAACGAAAAAAATGGTCGATCTACACTCCTTGGTGGCTATGAGGCTTCTGCGCAGCAGGTTTACACAAACCTCGCAGCAAGCTGCATGGATCAGCGGCCTATAGCCTACGGCGAAGTAGTCGCGGCCATATACGGCTCTGGTCGCAGCCACATCAGCAGCAAGGATAACAAATCCTAAGGAACGCAAAACCTTACTTAATGACGTTTGACTAGCTAAGCGTACATGGAGAGTGGCGCTCCTAGTGATAAGGGTATATACGTCGTGCATACTTTATTGTATTGCATATTCAATCGAACAGCTGTCAAAACACAGCTGTAAACAATAAATTCAAATTTACACTGAAGTACCAATAGAGATTAATTATAAAGATATTGTTTTGTATCGAAAATAGTACATTGTTTCGTCTAGATTACCAACATAGAGCTAATTATAATCGAATGAATTTTATTACGACAAGTGGGAGTTAGCTAGTGAAGGTAACATGTCAGTGTGGGCGATGACGGAGATTGTATTGTTACATAACAAATGCATTGTGTTTTTTTTTTTATTATTTGGAAAACATGAAAAACAATATATTTGTATGCGAGAACATAATAGAATGGAAAAAAGATAAATTGTTGGTTAACGTTCTAAAAACGCTTTAAGAGTTTATTGCGTGCTGAATGGATAGCTAATACATGAATATTGAATAACAATAATAATAATAATAATAATAATTAGCCTTGTTTTTGAACGAAGCCCTCACGACTTTCAATCACGATTATCTATTCATCTTGCTCCTTCCGCAGTGGTGTGGTTTGGACTTCTCAGCAAAAAGTATGGCCCCCTAATCGTACGGCGGTGGTGCGCTAGGAATAACAGACTCACTACTCCAACCACCTACGATGAAAACTTTTATATCGTGGTTCGCGGACAGAATTTTTTCAATTTAAATAAAAGAATCGGTTGTGGTATACATAAAACATAATGTTAGGGCAAAACTTCTGCAAGTGGTTAGTTATAGGTAAAACAAATCTGTGCTGCCGCAGATGTATTGGGGAGCACTGTTTCAAGCATTTAGCACGACTGCGAAACGGTTGCGGGACAAAACCCTGCGCTAAATGTGGGAGGGGCATCAAAAACCACTTGGGTGAGTGTATACGTTGTGGTTATTACGTCATAAAATCAAGAGTTCGACGCTGCGGACTAACCCGTGAATTCGAGAAAGAATGGAACAGACTAGCGAACATAGTAGTAGAGTAAAAAATTCTCTATTAAAGAAACGATTCCGTTATTGTATTGAGATAAAATAGATGAGCAAGCGACAATCGAACACATAGTAAACAAAATTTCGTTTTAAACAAACGATTCCGTTATTATATTAAAGAAAAGTTTGCCACAGTAGTATAAAATAATTTATAACTATGGCATTGTCTGCGAATGAAAAAATTGAACAATTGTTGGGTGAGTTTACTGGCCCCCCAGCTCTTCGAGCTGTTCTAAAAAATATCTTAGACGAACCTATCCCAGATGCAGTCAAAAGGCGCTTACTACAGCCACTGCTTCCAAGGCCAATTCCTCCAGTGCGCAAGCATAGAGGGGCAAAACGTAAATCCCTTCTAGCACAATTCGACCCGCTCCTCATTAAGAAGGAGAGAGGTGGACCACCGCCATTTCTAGTACACAAAGAGCTCGCCAACCAGCTTCTGAGAGACTTCCGTGCAGAAGTACCTCTCAAACACAGGCTGGAAAGAGATGCGTTGGCTTTCTTGAGTGCAATGGAGCACAACATTGAGGCGCAACTCAATGAAGAGCTGTTGAAACAAGACGGTCTGAAATACTCGCAAGTGTTGACAGTTGAGTTGGAAAAGCTGGCTCCGACCGTTGACATGTTGTACGACGGAAACGCGACCCCGGGTACTATTACCAATACGGCCTACTTTCGAAGCAAAGCAGTGCCAATTACGAATGCGAGTAAAATCCAAGGGGCCGTACGAAAGGCCAAGGCCGAAGTACTAAAAAGCCTCGAGGACTATACCAATGAGGGGTCAGGCTGGAGGGTGAGGCGGGTCGTGGCGGTAGACCTCAGCGTTGCAAAATATCAACCATTTCGTGCAAGGAGCTACTTTCCTACACCAAAGTATATACCCCCTCGTACGGTTATTAATGTAAAGAATAAAGATAACCGATGCTTCGAGTGGGCCATATTAAGTGCTATGTATCCAGTAGGTCATGGACAAAATCCAGATCGCCCAACTAAGTATCGGGGCCACCTCCTCGAGCTAAACTTCGATGGTATAGAATTTCCAGTGAAGGTCACAGATATCGGTAAGTTCGAACGTCAGAACCCTAATATAAGCGTCTCAGTCTTCGGGTGGGATAAAGCTTTGTATCCAATTTATGTCTCAAAGCAGACCAATAGAGACTATAATATCGATCTTCTACTGTTAGTCAGTGGTGAGAATTACCACTACGTCTGGATTAAAGACCTTGGACGAATTCTTAATCAAAATAGCAAAGACAAAAGCAAGAAACACCCATGCCGTCGCTGCCTACACATATTCTGTAGACAAGACTTACTGGATGCCCACATCAAAGATTGTCAGGGCATCAGTGAGAAGCCTCAGCGGATTGAGATGCCAAAAGACGATGAAAATATCCTCAAATTCCAGAACCATCACAAACAGATGCGAGCCCCGTATATCGTTTACGCAGACTTCGAGGCTCTAAACGTACCAATTGAAGGTGCAGCCATGAATCCCAGCGAGAGCAACACCAGACAGATAGCTGAGCAGAAACCATGCAGCTTCTGTTACATAGTGGTTCGATACGATGGCCGCACCAAGAAGCCGGTGCTATATCGTGGAGAAAACGCCGTGGAAGAGTTCCTAAAACGACTACAAGGCGAGCTGACATCTATCAAACAAAGGCTGGCCACCCCAGCTAAGATGGTTATGTCAGCGGCCGATCGCCAATCATTCCGCGAGGCTATCGAATGTCACATCTGCGGAAATGCTCTCGAAGCGGATAGAGTTCGTGACCACTGCCACATTACCGGTAAGTACAGAGGTGCTGCTCACAACGCTTGCAACCTCAAACTTCGAATATATCCAGATAAGTGTAAGGTACCGGTGGTCTTCCACAATCTGCGAGGTTACGACAGCCACCTCATAATGCAAGCGATAGGTAGCTGTGAGGCCGCACAGGATGAGGAAACTGAAATTAACTGTATTCCAAACAATATGGAGAAATATATGACATTTAACATTGGACAACTACAGTTCATTGATAGTCTCCAGTTTCTAAACAGCTCGTTGGATAAATTATCAGGAAATCTGTCGCTAGAGGATCTGAAAGTCACAACGGCATATATAAAGGAAAATTACGTTCGCAATGATAGGACAAAACTAGATCTTTTGAGGCGAAAGGGCGTATATT
The DNA here is from genome assembly GCA_963556255.1 of Allolobophora icterica. Lineage (NCBI taxonomy): Eukaryota > Metazoa > Annelida > Clitellata > Crassiclitellata > Lumbricidae > Allolobophora > Allolobophora icterica. The sequence continues at coordinate 745,879 of OY744610.1, read as the reverse complement.
GTTACGAGCACATTGACGATTACCACCGCTTCGAAGAAGACCGACTTCCACCTAAAGAAGCGTTCTACAGCAGGCTGTCCCGAGAGAACATCTCTGATGAGGATTATGAACACGCTCAAAGAGTGTGGAACGAATTTGATTGTAAAACTCTGGGCGACTATCACGACTTGTATCTCCGCACGGATGTACTCCTACTGGCGGATGTCTTCGAGACCTTCAGATCCACATCGATGAAGCACTACAGTCTGGACCCGGCTAACTACTTCAGCTTACCAGGAATGGCCTGGGACGCTTTGCTGAAAAAGACGAAGATCGAACTCGAACTTCTCACTGATATAGACATGCATTTGTTCGTAGAGAAAGGTCTCCGAGGTGGAATCTCGATGGTATCTAAGCGCTTCGCAAAAGCCAACAACCCACAATGCCCCGACTACGATACCACGAAGCCAGACAACTGGATCATGTATCTCGACGCGAATAATCTTTACGGCTGGGCGATGCAACAGCCATTACCAGTTGGAGGATTTAGCTGGGCAAGTCCAACTCTCGATGAAGTGTTGGAAACTCCAGACGACGCGCCTGAAGGCTTCCTACTTGAAGTCGATCTCGGGTACCCGGAGCACCTCCACGAATCACATAGCGACTATCCCTTAGCACCGGAGACCCTGTCAGTCCAAGAGGAGTGGTTGAGTGACTATCAGAATGTGCTTATGAACGAGTTGGGAGGCAAGTTCACAAAGCATGTGAAGTTAGTACCAAGCCTACGACCTAAGGAGCGGTATGTGGTCCATTATAGAAATCTCAAACTCTACCACTCGTTGGGCCTACGAGTTTCTAAAATTCATCGTGTCATTAAGTTTAAACAGGAGGCATGGATGGCTCCATACATCGAGATGAATACGAAATTGAGAGCGAAGGCAACGTCGGAGTTTGAGAAGGATTTCTTCAAGCTGGCTAATAATGCGGTCTTTGGAAAGACCATGGAAAATCTTAGAAAAAGAATCAGAGTTAACCTGGTGCCGACCTCAAAAGTTGACAAACTTCGTAAACTTATCGCCGACCCGGCCTACATATCACACAAAATTTTCAACGACCAACTCGCCGCGATTCACAGTTTGAAGAACAAGCTCAAGTTAAACAGGTCTGTATATGTCGGCCAGGCTGTCCTCGACCTCAGCAAGCATCTCATGTACGACTTCTGGTACAACGATGTGAAAAACGAGTACGGAGAAAAAGCCCAGTTGCTATATACAGACACTGACAGCCTGTTATTTCAGGTGGAAACTCCGAACGCCTATGCCGATATGTGGAACAAAAAACACCTATACGACCTCTCAGAGTTTCCAAGAGACAGCCCATACTACGACGTCGAGAACAAGAAAGTCGTGGGCAAGTTCAAGGATGAATGTAACGGAGTTGCCATAGCCCAATTCGTGGGACTGCGCCCGAAGATGTACTCGATCTTAAAATCGGGTGGTTCAGAAATCAGGAAAGCAAAAGGCGTTCAGAGAGCAGTTGTGAAGAAGGATCTGCACCACGAGCTATACAAGGAGTGCCTGTTCGAACGAGAAGAGATGCGGCACACACAAGTCGTGATTAGAAGCCACGACCACCAGATCGGAGTGTACGAGCAGAATAAGATCAGCCTCTCTCCATTAGACACAAAAAAGTGGATATCTCCGGACGGGATAACAACGCTGGCATATGGGCACTACAAAATCAACGACGGTTGAGTATTCTATCGGGGGGTAGCTCAGTGCCCATAGGCACCAGAAGCAGCTCCTCACGTACAAAACCGCGGCCAGGCCCATCAATTAGATGGTATAAAGCCGGTTGGCCAGCCCGCCGAACAACATCTAAAATAGCGTGGATGGTGAGCGACCAGTTAGGGTCGGTGGCGCGTTTGCTTCCACCCTCGAGCTCGCCGGGAGCGTACAAATATCGAACGAGAACGTCGTGCCCGAGAACAGGCTCATCCAGGCCTACGACACGATGAACAGGAAGAGAGGGCTTCTGTATCACTTTAACAGCTTGCATCGCTTTAACCGGCTTCATGTCGAGCAAGCGCGTCGGCTCATCGTTTAGTGCAGCTACAACTTCGGGCAATCGTCGAACCCATTCCACCGACCGTTCGGATGACCCCCTTGCAGCCAGGAGCAATTCCTGAGCGTATTGAGCGCCGAAAAGTCGCTCGGCCAGTGTTCGGTTGAAACGTTCAACGATGCCCTGTTGGCGATGATTTGCGGCCTGTCCCCGTCTTACAAGAACGTCGTGCTTCGTCAGCAACGGCGTAAAATCACCCATAAATTCGCGTCCAGGATCGACCTGAAAGAGTCGAGGCCAAGTTAATGGGCCCCTCTTATAGATCCGGCTTAAAGCGGCGGCGACTTCGGTCGCACTTTTGTTGATCAATGGTTCAGCTTCTTTGTATCGTGAGGCAACATCAACAACAGTGAGAGCGTATTTATAAGTCTTTCGACCTACTTTATCGTGAGGTAAAAACAAGAGATCGGCTTGGTGTACGGCGTTTGGTCGATTTTCCTCAAACTTTGGATGCGGTATGCGGCGTGGAACGGGAAGATAAATCTGCCACACAGCTTGTTTCTTCAGCCAATCGCGAGCCTCCGCCTCGGAAACTTTGGCGGCTGAGGCTAGTTTCTTCACCGCAGCCTTACCTCGCCAGTAACCTCTAGGGCTGTAATAGACGGCTGAAAGGTGCTTAGACATTTCAGTAATACTATATATTACAAACAGGTAAACACATACACAAATGATTTTCATTTGCGTTTTCATAAATGAAACTCATTTATGGCCCTTCGTTCTGACACCCATCCCTAGCCTCGACTTTGCTGACATAATGGCCGATACGAGCCGGGCATCCTTCTTCTCATAATCTGGAGTTTCATCGGTGAGTGCGATCTTCGACGCGGCTGCAGCGAGGATGTCATCTGCGTGGTTTCGCCCTGGGGTATCTTTATGAACTGCGTAAGCCACATCATGGTGGAGGCACGCACGGTCGAGCTGATTAACACCGTGATATCGCTGTGACAGCCGTTTGTCGAGTTTTGTGAATGGTCCACAGTAAGAGTACTTTCCCGTGTTCTGAAAAGAACCTCCCGGATTATCTTCCGAAGACATACCGGATGGAAGGCTCATATGCATTTCTGGTAGAGGTAGAGCGTTGAGGGCCCTATTCAGTAGCGAGCCTCCGCTAGACTCATGAGTCTTGCGCTTTCGCACTTTAGAAGGCAAAATTTGGCTCTTCTTTGCACCGCAGACGGCACAGGTTCCCTTCTTGGCTGGCCGACCGTTTCGTAACTCGACGATTGTTTCATTTGAAGTCTCAGTATGTTTCTTACATCGTAGGCAATACATTGTGTTCGTTGAATACAATCATAACTCGTTGTCTCTATATGGAAATAACAAATTTTGACCTCGAAGCCGACGATGGGAAAAAACACCACCATTGGTTGTTGCCATCAAGCATACGATGCATAATCTGTGGGCCTAGCGGATGTGGAAAAACAAACCTACTACTCAACCTCCTTCTGAAGAAGGGGTACCTACGTTTTGACCGGCTCTATCTATACTCAAAGTCTCTGGGACAGGAAAAATATCAGTTCCTCCGGGACTGGGTTACAGAGTTGGAAAAAGTTGCCGGGAAGGAAGTGGCTTCCTTTCACTCTTGCTCAGATGAAATAGTTCCAGTTGAATCATTAAATAAGAATGCCAGAAGCCTTCTAGTTTTCGATGACGTCATGCTTGAAAAACAGTCGCCCATCGAAAGGTATTTCACTATGGGTCGACACGGTGGCGCGGACTGCTTCTACTTGACACAGAATTACTTCCGCATTCCCAAGCAAGCGATCCGTGACAATGCTAATCTTATCGTCCTCTTCAACCAGGACAGCAAAAATTTACGAGCCATTCACGATACGTTCGTAGGCGGCGACATGTCTTTCGATGAGTTCCGTACGTTCTTCAGCGAGTGTGCTGCCCAGCCATATGGATTCGCAGTCATAGATTTGACGTCCAAGGTGTACGACGGAAAATATCGTTGCGGGTTCGATCGCTTCTATAAGCCCAAGGCAAGTATTTAAAGACATGATATAGGCAAGATATAGTCGACATACAACCACGATGTGGACAAAAGTTTCGTCTAAACAGGAGCGAGACGCGTTGACTCAGGACTATTTAGCTCGGAGAAATCGATTGAGACAGCGTTTCGTGGATGAGAAGCTCGGTGAAGCCAACCTTCAGTACGATGCGGCAAAGCTTTTCAAACCAATCGCCACAGCCACGGCTGAATCCCAGGCGGCTACGTCTAAGGAGCTGCAGAAAGTTACCAGCGCCTTACAGGATTTGCCGGCGCAGATTTCAGAGTCTGCAAATTTTAACCCGATAGCGGCGTTGTTCGGCGATTCAGCAGGAACAGCTGCTCCAGCGCTTCCAGCGCTTCCAGCATCCCGAATCCCCCCCGCACTGTTAGTCGATCCAAGCAAATATCTCAACGTCGAGGCAATCATAAGGCACGGTTTCAGACCTCCGAGCGAGCTCGATTTAGCCGACAAGGCAGGTGCTGAAAAGATAATCGGTGAGGTCAATCACTATAATCGCCACACCCTGGGCAAAGAGAAAAAGCTGGCTAAAAAGCAAAAAGACGAAGAAAAGGTAGATGCGGTGACTGCAGATATCGAAGCCCTAAGGGAATATAAAAAGCGAATCGATACACTGATAGAGGGCCACACCCTCATCAAAAAGGGAAAGGGTTTCAGTGTTCCAACCGTTCCTCTGAAATTACAAGGTAACGCCTTGGGTGAGCTCTCCGTTGACCCCGTCGCCCTGTCTGCTGGTAGACTGAGAGTGTTTAAAGGTGGCAACCTCGTTCTCGAATCTCCGGCCGATGAGTCGTTGTTCAGCCTGTTAACAAAACGCTTCGTTAAGACTAAGCAATATTCGCCTCAGGCAATTGAAACTTTCAAAAAGCTCGTACAGATGTCTGGTCTGCCTATTCATGGCCGGAAAAGTAAAAAGTTCCAGCTGATTCGAGGTGGCGCGGTGCAATTTTACAACGATCCAAACGCCCTGGTAGAGAGGTTGCAGCTTTTGGTTGCCTCTAGGGCCGCGGGAAACACTGGTCTCGGCAACGAAATCTCCGCCATTCTTGACGAGTTACTGCGTTCCGGTGCGATCTCCAAAGAGCTGGCACTCGAATTGAATAGAAACATGCTCATAAAATAAAGTACACAAGATGGAACACTCAGAGAAACTACTCGAAGAAATTCGAGAACTTTTGCAGCCTAAGGAAAATTTTAGTATAGTTGTTTCCTCAGATACTACAGGGTGGACCACGGCCTTCTCACCACCGCTGTACCTGGATCCAAAAAGACGCTTTGAGCTTGCTTTGGTCAATCTTGAAACTTATAATTCGATTCCGAACATTGACAGTTCAAATAACAAGTTCGTCTACAGCGCCACCAATGGACAGACCTGGAAGACGATCATTTTACCCGACGGAAGCTACGAGATCGCACAGATTAATTATGAAATCAGCCGGCAGTTAGAAATGCAAAATCCGCCGCCGCCAGGTGTTGCTCAACTCAGCTTTGATTCTCCTATTACTGTAGGAGCTAACGCATCTACCCTTCGCGCCTTCGTAAAGATAACGAAGGTCCGTTTTAAGGTAGATATGGCCGCATCTACCATCAGGCAAACGCTCGGTTTTAACCCTCAGACGCTTAGTCTTGGTTATAAAGAGGGAGAAAATCCAGTCGATATTCTCCGGGTGGACACAATTCTGGTAAATTGTGATATTATCTCTGGATCGTATCGAAATGGTAGCCAGCTGCCAGTAATCTACAGTTTTTTCCCGGATGTGTCGCCCGGCTACAAGGTAATCGAGTCTCCGAAAAATCTAGTGTACCTACCAGTAGCACCGGCTGGCAACGTACAGGGCATTCGTGTGTGGCTGACCGACCAGAATGGTGAACAATTAAACCTCCGCGGTGAGACAGTAACTATAAGGTTTCACATCCGCAGTGCGTAGATTTTCACACTTAAATATTCTCATGTTTGTTCTTGGAATTAAAAAGCGGCGTCGTGTCGTGGGTGGTGGACTTTTCGACTGGATACCCAAAATCGCGGGTTTCCTTGGCCGTGCAGGCTCCTTCATTTCGGCGAATAGAGGCACAATCACAAACGTTGCCAAGGCGGTTGGTAATGTCGCGAAAGCCGGCGCCACAACAGCATCTGCCGTCAGGCAAATTGTTGATGCCGTGAAAGCGAGACGCGCTGCGGCCGTAAATGAAGCTCATTTACGAAATGAAAATTCATCTGCCGCGCCTGTTGTTCCCGCACCTTTGGAGAAGGCGCTCAGCGACAAGAGCATTGAATACTTAAAACAACTGGCTGTGAGTCCGCCACCCGTTGTTCCGACAATGGCCGACATAAACAGCCGCATTGCTGGATCCGGTTTCAAAACTATAAAGCCGAGTCGTTGTGGTAGGGGTCTGTTTCTCGCAAAATGAAAGAAAAAAAATTCCGACTAATTCACAAAACGCAAAAAATGCTTTACCCACCACATATGAAATTCATTTGCAACATGATTAATAATTGAAGCTTGAACTTTTTTACTTATAATAATGGCAGCATTTGACGTGCCGAGTGAAATGTTGGACATCGCTTCGGCGGTGCCCGATGACAATAGCATTGAATCGTTTGAATACCGCGAGTATGAATCGCAAAACCCTGCGGCTATTAATAACGGCCAGGCCATACAGATAGACATCCAGAACCAAGACATTTTCACGCAACCTTCTAAGAGCTACCTTCTTGTGGAGGGCAGGCTTATAACAACTGGCGCGGCTTACATCGCAGACTCGTTGGTGACATTTATCAACAACGCCATCCCGTACATGTTTTCTCAGATTCGATACTTGGCTAACAACACCGAGATAGAGAATGTGATGTCGCCTGGGCAAGCCACGACGATGAAAGGCATGCTGGTTTACGGCGACGACTTCTCCAGAGCTGAAGGTTTAAACATGTGTTGGCAGAAGGACACGAGTGCGGCGGCGGCGGCTGCGAATATCGGCTTCGAGGCCCGTCGACTGATGATCATTGGAAAACCCGTCCCTATTGGAACGTTTTCATTCATCGTTCCCTTAAGACATCTATTCGGCTTTTGCGATGATTATCACAAAGTCGTATACGGGATTAAACACTCCTTACTGCTGAGCCGGCAGGGGGATGCAGACGCGATCTTCAAGGAAGCCGCTGCGGTCAATGGCCAGATCACGCTGACTAAACTCTCCTGGTTCATGCCGCATATAATACCCGCTTTGGAGTATAAAAGCATGCTAATGAAGCAGATTGAAGCCAAGGTTAAGGTACCTGTGGCATTCCGCGCCATGCAATGCGACAACATTGCGGTGCCACGAGCGACGACTTTTTCCTGGCGTTTGAGTGTTAAGTCGGGCACGGAAAAGCCACGCTGGATTCTTGTTGCTTTTCAAACTGGAAAGAATGCACATCAAGGCCAGAATCCGGCACTGTTTGACCATGTGCAGGTTCGCAACATTTTCGCTATGCTCAACAGCGATCGCTACCCGGTTGTTGACATGAATCTCGACTTCACCAAGAGGACAACCTCTCGCGCTTACAAGGCCCTACGTGACTTCAAGGAAGAATATTGCGGCATAGACGCGCGTGAATCGTCATGCCAACTGACACCAATCGAATTTGTAGATTTGTTTCCGATCTTCGTTCTGGACGTGCGCAGGCAATCCGAGCGACTTAAAACCTCTGTACAGGACATACAAATCAAGGTGGACTTTAACGAAGGGGTACCAAATAATACGACGGCATATGCCGTCCTGATCAGCGACCGACTCCTGAATTTTGAATCGGATGGCAGCAAATTCAACGTCGTCTACTAGAAATCGGTTTTTCACATTTAGATACAAGGCCCTCTTTTAGATATATTTTTTCCAAAAATGAAAACTGAATACGTTGCGTTCGGCCTTTCACTGACCGAAGGGCAAAAGCAAACATTAGCTAGAGCTGCGCGCGCCGGCACTGGTGCCACGATCCGACTCGCTCATGGCCAGCTTCGTGGAGACGATAAGCACGCGCTGACAAAAGTTCAAGCCGCCCGAATCGTGAAGAAGATTTCGGAAGGCGTTGGCATGGAGCTGAGATTCACCAAAACGCAATTGAAAAAGATGACAAAATCGGGCGGATTTCTTCCACTACTGGCTCTCCTCCCACTGATTTTTGGTGGGTTAACCGCGGTGGGTGCCGCGGCTGGAGGGGCCGCCGAGGTGGCAAAGGCCGTGCACAACAAACAGGCCAGCGATGCAGAGGCTCTGCGCAAGAAACAGGCCAGCGATGCGGCCCAAGCCGAGAAAAAACGGATCGACGACGCGGCTTTAGCAGAGGCCGCGCGTCACAATCGCGAACTCGAAGCTCAGGTCCGCGGGACCGGTTTATATCTCGGGCGCCAGACTTATGGTGGTTGCTGTTCAATGTGCAAAGGATCCGGTCTCTACATCGGGCAAAAAAACTAAAACCTCTTAGCAACTTCGACATAGAGAAAACCGCCGGGGCGCTGCCGCATTTCCGCGGTGTTTTCATGCGAGATGGTCTGCCCGCCGTGGCTCGTGAGAAGGAGTGTGGAGTTGTTAATCTGGATTCCGGTTCTGGTGATGGTACTCACTGGGTCGCCTATTGGATAGATGGACCTACAGCCGTCTATTTTGATAGTTATGGGCTGGATCCACCTCTCGAAATTTCTCGATATTTAAACCGTTCCATAAGAACTCAAACATTTCAGCTACAGGGGCCCGATGATGTGGTATGTGGTCATCTCTGCCTGACCGTGCTAAGAGAGCTCACTGCTGGAAAGAATTTTGAAGATATCATTCTTGACCTATGTTAGACTTCCATCACCTTTTTGTATATAAAAATGCCGGTTGATAAATTTGGAAGAGACGGTGGAGGTGGGTTTGGAGGGGGGCAGATAAGCGCCGCTGGGCTCATCCACAAGGCTGGTGATACCATGCTGGGAATTCTTTCGGCTGGAGGTTTTCGGCTGACAAATGTGGGAACGCCGACGATGGAAACGGACGCCGCGACAAAGGCTTATGCAGACATCGTAGATCAGGACAACCTGCAACTCACCGGTGGAACGATGTCTGGCGTTCTAAAAATGGGCGGTCATAAATTGACTGGTTTGCCCACGGACACTCCGGGATCTGATAGCGAAGACGAGGGTTGGGATGAATTGATGGGGGAGTCCGACGTTGGGAGTTGGAAACAAATAACGGAGTACGCGAAAGAGCGGGCGCACCAAGCTGAGTTGTATGCAGACGGCTTAAGCTCCGAGGTAACTGGTCTCGTTAAACGTTACGCAGACGATAAGGACGCTCTGCTGGACACTGCCGTCAGGCTGTACGCGGACCAGAAGGCGGCCGCGGCCGAGAGCCATGCAGACCAGAAGCTTATCGATGCCAAGCAGTACACGGACGAGAAGAACGAGGTGCTGAGAGATTCCGTTAGGCAGTATGCAGACGAAAAGGACGTTATTGTAAAAAGTTACGTCAACGAGCAAGATGTTATCGTCAAGAACGCGTGTGTGCTCAAATCTGGAAGTGTAATGACTGGAAGTTTAGTCATGGGTGGCCACCGAGTAACTGGACTTCCAACAGAGATTCCAGGATCTGATAGCGACGCAGCGAGTTGGAAACAAGTGTCAACAGCGGTCGCCGGCGCTCTATTGAGCCTCGATAGAGTTCCCACGGAGTCGTTGCACGTGGTTAACAAACAATATGTTGATGTTCAACATATTGCTGCTAGACAGTACGCGGTCGATCAGGACACCGCGATTAATTCGGCCGTGAGGTTGTATACAGATCAAAAGACCGCCGCCGCAAGGGGGTACGCAGACCAGAAAGCCGAAGCTGCAAAAACTTACGCCGAAGAACAAGACGCTATGGTCAGGAGCGCTTGCGTGCTTAAAGTTGGCGACGCAATGACTGGAAATTTAGCTATGGGCGGTAAGAGGGTGACTGGGCTTTACACGGGGGCCTCAACAACTAATACCGACGCGGCGAGTATCGGGCAGGTGACGAGAATCGTAACCGGCAAAATGACAAAATTAAATAAAATACCGACGGAGCCTTTGAACGTGGCCAATAAACAATATGTCGACAATCAGGCTGTTGTGGTTAAAAGGTATACAGACAGTAAAGAGGCCGCTCTAAGACAGTACGTAAATAACCTCAAATTTCTCAACTATACAGGTCACATTCCACCGCTGTCCAAAAACATTTCCGAAACTGGTTTTAAGGTCACAGCCAGCGCATCTCTTCCCGATTACCCGCCTTATATGGCATTCAACTCGGGAGTAATAGGTGAGTGGAGGACCACGCCTGCCGCACCTGGTAGTATTGCAAGGGCTTGGTTACAGATTGAATGCCCGACGCCTGTACGAATATGGAAGGTTAGTCTTGCTGGGGTGGCTGCTAGTCGTATCACGTATTGGCAGTTTGTTGGGGGTACTCGTACAACCCCGTCGGTTATCTCATCTACACCACTACTCTCCCCCCATACCGCTTTGACTGATTCTGCGCAGGAGTTTACCATCAACACTGACACCGCATTCAAAATATATAGCTTGACGGCCTTTACAATAGAGCCATCATCATCAACTACTCTTGGTTTAACTCACTTTCAGATCTATACATATTTTAAAGTTGGGGAAACATAAGATTTAATAATGGCGGACTCACACTATAAGATTCGTGGTTATCTCCGGCAAAAAGGAGAAACGAATATGCATAAATACAACCTCGATGATTTGGTTGGACTAACCAACTGGGGATATACAATCCCTAAGCCCACCGCAGATATGTTAGACGCGGTTCCCCAAATTCACATCGATTTCGTGTCGGATGATTACCACAGCCGCGATATTTACACAGCGACCAAAACTGTGACTCTAAGTTCGTGGCAAACGCTTCCATTGACCGCGGCACGTTATCCATGTATTACGTTGCAAACTAATAATGAGGTTATTTCATTAGACCGCGGATTCTGGAGGCTTACAATGTTCGGTGTTAGCACCGGTGATGCGTCAGTTCGCGTTATTACAGCCGCGGGTAGCATCGATCGTACAGTTGACATTCAAAGTGGACAGTTTGATGCATCTAGGGCAATATTCATTCCAGGACAAACGAGTTTTCGAATTGAAGGAAAAAAGATAGGCGTTTTAAGTACTTCAACTATTGAGTTAAACGTAACGTTACTGATAGAGCAACTATAAAAAAGTATGTCTTTGTACCCACCGCTGATGGAGTCAACAATTTCGTCAGACACGACGTCGCAAACATTTCGCTTGCAGAAGATCGGCGAAATAGAAGCATTCCTGAGGTCTGAGGCGATAAGTCGGGGACAACTGTGTAAAAAGTATAAGAGGGTTGTAGATGTGGCTAATGGGGCGTCGGCCGGCCTTGCTATAGTTAGTCTTGGAACTGGGGTGGGTGGGGCAGCTATGTTAGCCACTGGTATTGGTTTTATTCCTGGTATTGTTCTGGAGAGTTTGGCCATAGCGACGAGTTTTCTGGATATTATTGGAAATGTTGTAAGTAGAAGTTTCGTTGCTAAAGCTTCAAAACACGACGAAATTTGTATTTTGGCGGAAAGTAAGCTAAACACAGTTCATGACCATATTTCTCGGGCTTTGGAAGACACAGCTATAAGCGACGATGAATATAAACTTATTCTGGGAGAGGAGGAAAAATATAGAACGATGAAACGTGATATACAAAGCAAGAGCGGAAAAAAAGAGTTGCCGAGTCAAAGCAAAGACGACGTGGTGGCGGAACTAATAAAGAAACTAACCAGCACTGGGACTTGCCCGCGAACCTCAAAATAAAAGTTTTCATCGTAGGTGGTTGGAGTAGTGAGTCCGTTATTCCTAGCGCACCACCGCCGTACGATTAGTGGGCTATAATTTTTACTGGCACACTCCAATGGTTTGGGCCGGCCTCGTGGGAGGGTCTCGGCCGGCAGCAAACGACACTCTTGCGGTTTGATGTGTTAGGGCAATCCACGATCCTTATTTTTTGGCTTTGGCCGAATTGGCTTAGAGACGGTCTTTATATCAAAGGACTTTCTATTGAGCCTGATTTCAAAGACTCACTTAACACCACGATTCAAAAGACTTCTAAGCCATGATAGCCATAGGCACTGCTTGGAAACCGATCGTTGATAAGGGTCGGTGGGTCCTGTCCCGAAGCCGCTCAGTGTGACACTGTGACACTTGTGACCATATTATCAGTCACAACTATGAAAATGGTCACACAAAGCGTTCGTGGGCCCTCAGGAGGCCCTGGAAGTCGGCCTGCTATAATTGTCCGTGGGTTTCAGGACCCTCTGGAAGCCTAGATGGTATAGATCGGCATCCTCTTAATTCGGTGAGATAATGGAGTGGTGGGGACCAGAAAAACTGGGTGTTGTAGGCCAGTCAAAACTGGTTTTAAACGTAATTACGATGATGTCCCCAACCCCGTGTTACCCCACTACTATTGCTATAATCACTTAACAATAGAGGTAACAATGGTAGAAGCAGTTTTAAGGTCGATCTTGGGCCGGATGCGACGAAGGTCACAAATGTGTCTGAAGCAGGAGCGCGAGAGGTTGGAGATGTGGTTAGAGAAGGAGAAGTGTGGATCACAAATAAGCTGGTGTTGGACGGGGGAGTCCGATGTGAAAGGTAAGAAGCGATGGGTTAGTCGATGGGTAATACCATTAGTAGTCCTCAAGAAGATCTTGAATAATTGGTAAAACATCTAGTTTCATTCGCTTTGCAACTCCAAATATTGGACAGTTGCTCAGTTTTCTCTGATGTCTTAAGCGACTTTCAGCCATGTTACTTCTGCAGTTTGTTAAGAGTCGAGTAGTTTGAAGATTATCGTGGTTATCCCATTTGCCGCCAACGTTGCGAAAACGCAACGCACTGTTTGGAAATTTGAGAAAAAAATCAAGACACGAAAAATTCACGCAAATTCTTTTTGTCTTACTTCCTGGGTGTTCACTACGTCTGCTGGTATCGAAAATAAATTCTTTGCTGTTGTCTGAATTTTTTTGAGTTGCGCAAAATTCGTGGTTTTTGACGTCTAACTAGTGGTTTTGTTCAAGAATTTTCTTCTGCCATAAGACGTTATATTTCCTAGAAGCGATCCTGTCTCTTTTGAAGTACTTTGGTGAGTATTTAATATTATTTGTTTATTAATAGTATGTCTCATTATATGCCGATACCCCAATGTCCGAAATTTCGATGTTGCGTTTTCGCAACTTCGGCGGAATATGATATATACACATTGTTGCGTTTGCGCATCTCCGGCGGAAAACGATATGCACAGTGTGACACCTAGTGATTCAGATAAACTTATGTCAGTTTACGATTACTTACAACAATTTCAGTTTAGTGATTCATAAATGATGGCGTGCTCAGTGCTGCCACTCTTCATTGGGCATACTTTTAAAAGATGCACATTGAATTTTTCAGAGGAGGTTGAGGAAGAAGTTCTATTGCTTGAAGGAGGCCGCCCCAGTGATATTTTAAGAAGATGATATCACCACCCCATTCTAAGTTGATTAGCAAAGCGATAGCTAAAATTTTGACGAAAATGAGCTCATGACTAGGCTACCGATGTAGATAAGTAAGTAAGTAAGTAAGTAAGTATATCCTTTATTAATCCAACTGCTAACCGCATTTTGGTTTACACATGTATATCACGTCCAGATTAAAGTACTAAGGCCTATATTCCGGTGAAAATCATCCTAATTATGAAAGATTTACGAGCTAGACTGTCAGCAGTCGGGAGAACCCGATTATGAACACGGGGTCGCAAAGTATAACCCGTATGCTTAACAGGAGGTAATAGCACATGAAGCACATGTGTAGGACATGTAAGGACGGTCGTGAAAAGTTTAGAATCAGCAGTACGGATCAATTGTTCGAATCTAGGGTAGTCCACAGGAAGATAACCAGCTTTAATCAGTCTCCTAAATATTGCCTGCAGTCTCTCACGTCCCCTCTGCCCCACATAACCCCACCAAGCGGACGCAGCGTACGTCATCCTCGCCACTGTGAGAAGACGTTGCCAGAAGACGTTGCCGGGCATGTGGAAGTCCATCACTGATGCCTCAATGTAAAACCAACGGTCACCGCCCACTAGGCATACCTCACGTGAAACGCAATCGAAGTCAAGAAGAAAGCCACGGGTGCCTGCAAGGTACAAGTCTTCCAGGCAACAGCATGCGGAAAGGTCAGACGAACCACTGCAGCATGTTTATTCGAAGGACACAGCTCCAGAATATCTTCAAAGTCTTCCAGGCGGCAGACTGATCTCGTGTTCGATACTCATACGCCGATGGAAGAGTCAGTGGATTGAACGCCCTTGCCGGCCAAGAAGCAACGACTACCTTCAAAGCCGCCTAAGTTTTCTAAGCCAACGAAAGAGGATTGGCAATGCCAAGAACCAAAATTTACATTGAGCCATGTCAACTTACAAGGAGAAGATAAAGATGTGGAAGTTGATCACACAGGTGATAAGCATGAGCGAGTCTTTTAAGAAGTTTGGGATGACGAGGTGTTTAGCCTGATAACACAGAGTACACTGTAGGCCTATGCACAGCACTGGCGTACACTTGTCCAATATAAGGGCGGGGGGTATTTGGTTCTTCATTCTACACTTGTTGCATTGAATGTACAGTCCACCCTAATTATTGGGGATCACGTGCCCCGGCTGCCCCGGCTCTCCCCCCAGAGTCTACGCCTATGATGCACAGCATTGCACATCATAGCCAAGAACGAAGATGGTCGTTGACTGCGTTGTCGGCTGTGCAACAGCACCACGTACTACACGAGTGTCGCATTCACGTCAATTGCCTTGCTCAATACCATGGAAACAAGTGACATTGAACTTGAATCAGTTTACAGCATGCACAAACATTTTTATTGAAATGACCGCGAACACAATCGATAACTAATAGAACATTATTATAATAAACAAATACATCTTTCCCGCCGAAGTTGCGAAAACGCAACGTCCTATAACTAGGACACTACACATAGTTCCAATAAAAATGCACTGTCAGAAGTTTATTGGCATCATCCATTTTGTTACGGAAATCTAGTCCTTCACCTGATATTATAAGCCTCTCGAATATCACGGGAGCCGAGTCTGGACAACCAAAGAATTACGTAATTGTTGAAACCATTCGGCCGACCTTACGGCCTCCTGGTAAAGTTGTTGAAGAAAAGGCGACCGGTGGTTTGTCACACTTGCAACAAGTTAACCCTTTGGAAGTGAGGTGAAACATTGGAACGTTTGTGGTGAGGTGGGGTATGATATACCCCAATACATAGTTTTTACTTGCAAGTCGCAATATCAACTAAATAACATTAATTTTGAGCTAAGCTATAGTTTTATGACCAATTATCAACTAAACTGGTGATCATCACAACAAATAACTGTTTTCGATCATTATTGAAATGGCCAGCAGGTGAATTAATAACCATGCAATATCTCCTTTGCACGTGCATTTTTCAATACTCGTTCAAAACATTACCAAAGGCACGAATAATACCCGTTATAATGCATCAATTTAGCATCTATGCAGAATTATATGCTGCATTATCTTATATTATCGCCCAATTCATGTTTCGGCATTGCGCCGTTACTTTTTTTTAATTCGATAAAATCAAAATATATATGAAAATTTATAATTTCTTTTTAATATGCAACAAAATTTACAATTGTGCGTTCAATAGTACCTGATATTGTCTTAAAATGTTCATATTTCACATTCAGTAAGGTAAACAAAAATAATCCAAGCTGGTTCCACGTTTTCCGTAGAAAACGCAACGTGGAATAGCTATGGGGTGTGTCATACCCCACCTCACCTCCAAAGGGTTAACAAAGATTTAGCTAAATGAGTGGAAGAAGTTGAGCTTCAGGTCAGCTTGTAACGTATACAGAGAATGTGTTTGAAAGAAGATTTTGATTTCGATGATATAACCTTCTGAAAGAAGTCGAATCATTGACGATCCAGTTCGTCTATCGCGTCTTTGCGCGGTAGGCAGTGGAGTAGAAAGAAGCTCATTTCTGAAAAAGCAGTTGCCATCTGAATACTACAGATTAACAATTTCTTAGACGGTATCCTGATGCAGTTGAACGAAAGATTTGTCAATAATCAAAATCCAGGCATACGACTCCAAACGACTCCAAGCTTTACTTGCAGATTTCATACACGACCGACAGTTGTAGAGTGTCGCGGAAGCTGTTACTGTGTTACTGCCACTGTTGCAGTCAAGACTTCAGCTCAGACCCTGATGACTTCGAAGATGTTAAAGCAGACTTTGTGATATAGAAATCTCGTTGGTAGAACGTACCATAGGCCTAAGCGGAAAGAATTGTTGAATGTTTCCAGGAAGCGGCGTGCGAATAAAATGTTTATCCACACATTAGCGATCTCCTTACCATATTTGCTACATTACCTGGAACAACGGCAACTACAGATCGTTTTGAGCCATGAAAATTCTGTAAAGTCATTTAGGCCTACGCTCAAGATTGACCGAAACAACATGCAAGGATTGGCTGTGGCTTATGCCTACATTCACAAAGATAGGACAATCTGTATTGATAACGTTATTGGTCGAAAGATCAACGGCTAAAGCCTCTTGAACCAGAGGAGGCTCTGAATTCGGAAGTTATTGCTGCTTTGCTTTTTAAGTAGCCTTTATGTAATCTACTTCACTTCGTAAAGAATTGCTAATGCTTTTTATTTAAGCCTCAGATGTAGCGCTGTGACTGTTTTAAAATTTAAAAAAATAATATTGAGAAATTCGATTCTGTGACTTTCTGAATTTCTCTAGGCCCCTATCCCTCCGGACACCGGTTATCTCCCCATTAGCCCACCTCTAGGTCCCCTACACGGCTCCACGCAATACGTAGCCTACTCACCTCTATGGTGAAATTCTACCTATTCCACTCTCTAACTGGTCTCTGATTTTTTTGGTCTCTGCCTCTTCTCTCTGGTCTCTGACGACCGTACTAGGATCTCAACTGGACATCGATCTTTTATACAACACCTCTGATTCTACGCAGCCCTTGTGAATAAACTTGTGCCCGCGCGTAACTTTAGATTAGCGCTTTAGAAATTAGCGCTTTAGAAATTAATTTTGGAGTTTACGATTAGGCTTATAACGAATGTTGTTGATATTATATTCTGCGTAAATGATTCTGGGTAAACCAGCGCCAAATTGACTCTAAATAGAATTTGGCTTCAGTTCCGTTTCTGAAAAAAATGGACGTTTGAGTATTCACACGATCTATAGGCGGATAGTTTACTGTTAGTTTAAGAGTGGCGTTATATAAATCGCTAATGCCAGTTACAATTACTTTATCACAGGTGCAATATTGCCAAACGTATCATATATTCTTTAAAGAATTGCCTGGAGTTCCATTCGATTGGATTACAAAGGAATTCTCTTTGTCTATATTTATTCAGTGTCGTTTGAGTTCCGCGAATGTGTTTCCGACAAGTGCTCTGATTCGACCTAGACGCGTTGAAGTTATATTAAGCCCTGGATTTATCAAATTAACTTCGGCCTGGATTACGTGCTTTCCATGTTGCAGGTTTCAAGGATAAATATCTATCTACTGACCCAGATGTTGCTGTCCGCCATATTTGCAGTTGCCCCGGATGAGGTTTAAATAAGATCTTCCTACTTAAGAAAATAATTGTGATTAGCAGTTCACGTCTCCCTTAAACTCGTAAATAGAAAATGTTCTTACTGGTATTTGTGTTGAATCGAATTCCCGGACTCTCTTGTGTTTCAGTCCAAGACGTAAGACAAAAAGTCAAACACAAAATTCCTGTCTACATTATATAAATGCGTGTAGATTATTATTTCGTCCATGCAGTATAACCTCAGCAGCCAAGCCGAGATTGGCTGGCACACAGCTGGGAAATCCCGGGCAAAGGGTATCTAGCCAAATTGTTACTGATTTATTGGGTTTTTGGTCGTAATTCCCCTCATTTTAATAATAGACTACTATAGGAAGCACAATGATACGCGCAATTAGTGGAATTTACCCTGTCGGAGAGTTTCGCAGATATTAATAATTATTGTGCGTCTCACATATCTTTGGCTTGACAGCGTCCAGAGGCACGTAGGCTGACTGAGATTCAGGTCCTGTCTGCGCCGATGTCAGAGAGTACTGGAGCCTCTGAAGCTATGACGTTGGGTATGCGCGGTTATACAGCGCGTACTCACCCCAAAACAATACTACTGCTCAGTGCTCATTCTCAGCTTTGAAGTTCACGAACCTTCTTCAGGATCAGATGACAAGGTAAAACTGCTGCTGTTCGACGATGATCCATCATTACAATCGTTCATAGGCCTATTCACCTTCGTGAATGTGATCAGCTCTGGTGGCAATGGTCGGAACTGATGATCTCACAGCTGTAGTTATTAAGAAGGAAGAAATCGTTGCAGATGTAACGACTTCAAGCTCTGCCTTGTGTATCAGGAAGTCTTGTAATCGATAATCGTAAACGTAACTCGAAATTTATACTAGGGCCTAAGCGTCGTGTAAGAGAGTTTGTCCAGAGATTGATATCCGAGTCCGGTTGCCTAGGAGACCAGAGAGAAGAGGCAGAGCGGCTGCTAAGGCGGGTTTCGTTGAGGACGAGAAAGCTTCGAAGGCAGATGATCGGATGAATTAGGATGGGAATTCTTGAAGAGGTGAGACTTCAATTTGGAGTGGAAAGTCTGTGGGGTGATAAGTAGAGGAACCTGAGGCAGATGACGTGGGTGAGTGGCGCTATTTGTGGAAGAACTGATATTACGGAGAATAATATTCAGAGTCGATGTCTGAACAGTTTGTTTCGAAGGTTCTTTCATTCATTCATTCATTCATTCATTCATTTGAGCATTTATATAGCGCCCCTTCTTTATCCGATATATGACCCTCAGAAACAGGACCATGTCCCTGCAGAGGAATTTGAGTGAAAAGATCAAGGTTCAACGACCGTCTTTAACTTGCAATAAACTTGACCAAGATTGACTTTTTTGCTTTACAATCTTTTCTCTTGCCATCTTTCCTTGCCTCGTTCCTTTGCCTTCCCCTGCCTTACTTTGCCTTGCCCTCAACTCATTTGTCTTGCCTTATCTTTCTACTTTGCCTTGCCTTCAATCCTTTGCCTGTCTTTTTTCTTTTATTTAGCCTTGCCTTGCCTTCTATTTCTTGCCTTGCCTTCCATGTCTTCGCCAATCCTTGACTTTCTTTGTCTTACGTTGCGTTGCGTTGCCTTGCTCTACCAAAGCTTTCCTAATCTTATCTTGCCTTCCCTCTTTTCTTTTGCATTGCCTTCAATTCCTCTACCCTGCCTTGCCTTGCATTTTCTTGACTTCTCTTTTATTTCCTTCTATTCCTGTCTAGCCCTACCTTGCCCTGTCTTGCCGTGCCTTCTCGTGCTTTACCTTACCTCCCTTTCATTTCGAAGAGAGAAAGGCCGTATTTTACACCCATTGAGGACGTGTGATAACAAGGCAGGACCGGTTCATCCCCACAGTCAAAGGATCAAACAATAGAGCCACTTATCATCACCAAGGCTTGAGCTGCCATTGACTGTATGCTCAGGTAGTAGCGTCCTCCGTTGTCCTCCTTTCCGGCTTTCTGTCTCCTCCTTTGGCTACCTATGTATCTGGCAACCCTACACGGGTATCAGACGTGACCAGGTTTAAGACATCGTTAACGCTCCTTAGCACCCGGGATCGACCGGAGACAGCCCATCCTTCTTTATGCAGCCTCTTAGGCCAACACAACACTTCCAGTAAATACCATCAAGCGTACAAAAACGAGGAAGAAATCCGATACCCCAACAGCAGTAAACGCAAACATGTTAGAAATTATTGAACAACTTCTTAATTTAGACAAAACAATCCCACGCAACAGCTGCATAGAAATCTAGCAGGGATCGTCTTGGTCGGTGACATGCACAGAACTTCACTGTAATTGCTCTGAATTATTTACATAGTGCCCGATAAATACATACATACATACATGTTGATACGTACGTAGCAGCAGCCTCCGATTCAAGTATCTTAGTCAACATCTGTCACGTGTATTATCTCATATTATATATATACATATATCTATTATGAATATACATCGAAACCGGACAAAATAATCATAATCGTGAAGATGTGTAATTAGGATTTTCGGAACTCTTAGCTCTCAATCACCTCGCTCAGAAACATAATTCATTGTCTCTGTTATGAATTACGACAGTAGGCTGCTACAAAACTTTGGACCCGGACAGTCCTCATAATTCCGTTCTAATCCAGGCCAATTACTGTACGTCGTTTTGAGACCCGGCAATATGAAGATTAATGAATGGGACACAATAATCATTGTTCGAAAAATCAAAGGCTAAAGCCCTCATGAAGCAGAGGAACGTCTGAATTCAGAAGTTCTTGTTGCTTTGCTTTAAGTAGCCTGTAAGAACTATGTTTCACTCCGTGAAACATTGTTAATGCGTTTTATTTAAGCCTCAAACGTAACGCTGTGAATCTGTTGAAATAAAATAAATAGTATTGAGAAATTTGATTCTGTGATTGTCTAAAATTCTCAAGGTTCCTGTGCCTTCGAACACCGGATATCGCCCCATTAGCCCACCTTTAGGTTCTCTGCACACATCTCTACGCAATACATATGCACCACATAGGCCTACTGTGAAAACCTAGCAATGCCACTCTCACTGGTCTTTGCTTTTTTCTCTGGTTCCTGCCTCTTCTCCCTTCATCTCTGGCAACCATACTAGGATCTCAACTGGACAATGGTCTTTTAGACAACGCTTCTCATACTACGCATCCCTTGTGAATAAGCTGGTGCCCGCGCGTAACTTTAGATTGGCGCTTCAGAAATTAATTTTAGAGTTTACGATTACGATAATAACGAATTTTGTGATTTAGAACCTTCAATAATTAAATTGGGATTTATTTGCTACTTTTGTACCAAATTTGTTGATGCTATTTTCTGCGTAACTGATTCTGGGGAAAACCATCGCCATACAGTCTAAGTAGAATTTGGTTTCAGTTCCGCTTTTGAAAAAAATAACGCGGACGTTTGAGTATTCACATGATCTACGCGAATGGTTTAGGCCCCTACTTTTAGTTTAAGAGTGGCGTTATATAAATTGCTAATGACAGTTACAATTACTTTATCATAGGTGAAATATTGCTAAACGTATCATATATTCTTTTAGTGATCTTTGCGGTCGAATTTTAGTTAATTAATCTTATCCAAACGAATTGAAGCAAGGTGGCTTTGCCCATTTACTGATGAACGCATGGAAACCCAGAGAAAATTCATCATTCCTAAATTTAGGTAAACCGGGAGTTCCTACTTTCTTAATTCATTTTTAGTGTTAATGTGTTATAAATATAAATACATTGTTTTCTAAACATTGGGTATTCCGAAATCATATTTTGATAAGTCAATGATAAAATTTTTGCCAAATCCTATGCCAGATGTTAGTTAAAATGTAGACTCAGTTGTTGTTCCTATTGTGACTACAGTGTATACTAGATCTCCCTAACACCTAAACAATCGTATAATGCACCAAGGTAACAGGACTCAAGATCCAAATTAATGAGGTGGTGAAATTGATTTCGGGTTAAACACCTTTAAGTCAAGACGGCTCTAGATTTTTAATGATCTGTGTACTAATAATTTAATATTGTCTGGCACTGAGGACTAAGGACTTGCTCAATATTCCTACACACTGGTCGTCTCAGACGAGGACAGAACTCGCCTAGTACCCGTTACAAGGCGATTGATCAACCTCTTAACCACAGTGTTAGAGAACATTACAGAAACCAAAGAAGCGGGTGGTTAAATCAAGCAAAAGGAAAACCTCCACGATGTGAAATTCAGTTGAATGGAGGAGTCTGATAGATTGTGTTACATTGCACAAGTATTCTAGGCCTACTACTAGCCGTTAAAATCGACACACTGTCCAAACCTGTAAATAAATCCACCAAGCAAAAACGGCAGGAGATGACCAATTTTTAGTCACCTAGATGAAACACATTGACAACTTCTTAATGAATAATGACTTCAAAATTTAACTCAGCAACCCTACTAGTTTCGTCTTGTTAAATCGCCACACCGGTCCCAGTTTAATACGTATAGCAAATTCTTTAGCTGTAATAAGCTAATTGTTGTTTGGTCATTTATTTAAAGCTAAAGTTCCAATATGTGTATTTAACATCCGAAATATATAGAGAATAATTATATTTCATTAACCATAGGCCTAAGTTGTAAGCTGTGATGCGGTGTGCCAACCTCCGATGATTTGTAATAGGCCTAATAAACGAATATATAATATGGAATATTATTAATTGATTTGCTTAACGTTGCGCAACATAATAAAATCAACGAAAAATATATTTGTTTTATGAGTTTGAGACAAAATTATTCTAGATTTCCTAGTTTCGTCAAAAATCTCAAACAGCTTTCTTCTTGACGACATTAACCCGGAGGATTCTCAAGCGTTTAAAAACTTTTTAGATCAGCCAATCAGAGAGCAGAACTTCACAAAACGCTGAAGTATCGTTTTCTAAGCGTAAGCCTGCCTATGCGTAGTAAATAGCAGAAAACAACCATTGACACTGGATATAATTCTGCAAGTAGAATCGCCATTAGCATATAATTTAGCCTGCACAGCATATTGCTTTCACACCTTTCCGAAGATGTAGAAGTTTTTGTTGAAGAAAACAGCGCATTATTTGCTCAAAAGGAAGACTAGTTTTAAGTTTCTTAAATTCGAACACTGCGTCTGAGAGTGAGTTACAGCAATCAATCAGACATCTCACTTTTAAATATCTTGCCAGGAAATGTCTTCCTAGAATATAATGACATTTCAGAGTATAATCCCTTAGAAGAACTTCGGAAAGTAAACCCTTGTCACAACGAATCTCTTGGACAAAAAACAGTTTCAACTTCCGATTAGAAGTTTCTTCAGTTTGCGGCAGATCTTCATATTGAGACGTTAAATAATAGAACATTGTGTGAAATCCAAGCAAACATCGGACTTCACTGTCGAAAAAAGAGTCAAGCGGTGGCAACACCATTATATTGGCAAATCGAAGCCCCTTCAAGTCCCTCTGTAGATCTGGCTCGTCGAGAATTCGTTCACACAATAGCAAGACTTCTGGAAATCTACGACACTTGTACAGAAACGCAGCACGGTAACAGTCAGCTGTATTACAATGAATGTCAAAGTCTTTGCGGATTGAATTGTAAAATGATGTCATATTGCCTAAGGAATATTCCATCAGCAACTGAATAATCTCCTTCTCTTCTTTTTGCAAACCGCTTTCTAATCTATTAATTGGATCGGATCTTTGATAAACGAGCAAAACACTATTCCTTCTGGTAGATAATCTGGAAAATTTCCGATTTGTAATACTCATTAAAATTGAATCCATCGGAAATTTTGGAGTTTGAGACATACTATTCAGTACAAAAGAAACAGCTGTTCTTTCAATTGATGAAATTGTTAAATTTTGAACAAACACCTCAGGTGTAAGACGCAGATCTAGAAAAAACTGCCTCTTAGTATAATGCAAAGAAGCGTCTCTAGTCTTCCTGAAAATCAAATAAAAACCAATTATCTTAGAAATCTCTTCAATATACAACAAACAGCCTGCATTTAATGTTTCTGTATCCTCTTTCTCAGGATTTTCATTCATGATCACTCTCGAGCAAAGGTCTGTAACAATTTGATATTCTGAAGCGGCAAAATGAAGAGCCGCCATGTAGGCCAAAGTAGCCTTAGTGATTGTGCTTGTTTTAGAATCTTCACATTCCAAAGCATTCCTGAGAAGGCCCTTTGATAGTTGTGTCAGAACTTGAAAGTCTAGATTATCATTTGTTCCGGTCAGATTTTCCATCAGATCCTGAGCTTTTGTGAAATATAATTGGCTTCTATTAACACCAGAGTTCAATGGTCTTGAAAAATTGTGGTGCTTCGATCTAAAACGTCGTGGTTTGAACAAAACTTGTCTGATTATGTCAACAAAACGTTTGCTGTCATGGTGCATTTCCTTAGAGTCTAATAAATGGACAGCGTACGATGTACGCAGCATTGAACCATAAAACCAATTGCATGATTCAGTCTCTGCGAATGGCCAATAATCGAAATTATTTTCATGTATTGAACCACATCGTAAAGCATATTTGTGTAAATCGAAATATTTGAAACGAGCTGTATTTAATGCATATTCAACATCCAGCAAGAATCTTAACAAAACATACAAATCGATTGCATTTGATGTATTCATCTTCATGGCTTCACAGGTGTGCAACATATGCTCACGGACACAGCTTGAGACATCAAGAGTGCATTTTGTATCAACTAGATCCGCAAAGGTTCACCAGTCACTCTGTTACAGAGTAAAGCAGGGAGGCGACCTGACCGACGACTCTGATGAGCGTAGACTCGGATCCGACCTGGGCTGGTGAACCAAAGTCCTCCGTGCCCACCTTCTCGTGGTGCGGACCGTTGGTACCCTTCCTAGGAAGGGGAACGAATGGGCACGGCAGGCAAAACCAGGGGAAGGCAATGGCAAACCACCCCTGTTAATCATGCCAAGAAAATCGTCATGCCACACACCAAACCACGCCGATGGTCGCGGATGGAGGGACTCCCAGGCCGGAGCGCTGAGGTGGGACTCCCAGGCCAAAACGCGACTCAAGGGCTACTGGGAGAAGTAGCAAGACGGCAACGGAGACTGTGTGGCATGACGATCGCTAGGGCTCCTAGAGCCGACAGCACAAAGAAGAGAAGAAGATAAAGAAAACTTGGCTTCACATAATGCTGCAGAAACCAAAGGCTCAGAATGTCGGAATTGTTATAATAAATCAAACTTTCAGCAGTTTCATCAACGATCTTCTGGTTAAAGTGTTCATGAAACAAATTTGCCTGAGGAATAAAATAGTTTGGACATCTAATCTGTTTTAGCCATTCTGACAGTTTTTCAAATAACTTGCAGCATATTTTAATAACAGACAAGGAATTCCACCATTCTGGTGACATCTCTTCACAAGACCACAACATCAGTGTTTTAAAATGGTATGTACAGAGAACTTCGTCTTCCTTTGGACATTCTTTTTTTAACAATTCTCTTTTGGCAAAGAATCTGAGCATATGATAAACAATCTGTTGAACTGGAGTCCAGCTCTGAAGTAAAATGACTTCTGCAACTGAAAATGACAGCCTGCACTGGTGTACATCATTTCTGCATGAAGGATGTTTCGCACATACAACATGACAGCCATTCTGTACAACCTCGTTGATGATGGCAGTCGTCGGCCATCCATAGTTTCTTTGTCGGAAAGGCCAATCTTTTGCTTCGTTTGGCCACTGTGGGCACCATGTGGATACCACATAATCAAGTGAAAGTGCATTGTCTAATTTTCTATGCGCCGGACCAACCTGGAGCCAACTTTCATCAGCTGTGTCACTTATATCCATTTCCGTTGTTTTTAGGATCCTTTGGGCGTTAGCCAGAATAAATTCAAAGGTTTCACGTTCCCAGTTATATCTTATTTCTCCCAAATAGCGAAGTCGTACAAAAGCTGGATAATCAAGGTATGGTTCCATCAAGAAACAGTCTATTACTTCAGCAATATGACGGACATCATATGGCAATACTGGCTTTTCGTCTGTAAAGCCCAGTGACCGTGTTTTCATCATTAAGAAA
This sequence comes from Allolobophora icterica, assembly GCA_963556255.1. Lineage (NCBI taxonomy): Eukaryota > Metazoa > Annelida > Clitellata > Crassiclitellata > Lumbricidae > Allolobophora > Allolobophora icterica. Next base: position 720,030 of record OY744610.1, on the reverse strand, counting down.
TCAATGTCGTCGATGCATGAATGTAACGGTTGAATAAAAAACTCAGCACAGCTGCCACACACAATTCCATACCCCTCCAAAAAGATGGAACCTTGTAAATGTATTGACTCAAAAATGTTGGTGTTGGACTTAGGCATCATTCGACATGTACGGACAATGAATTCCGACACACTGCCGTCCATTGCTGCAACCAGAGAAGAACAAAGCAACTGGCATCATCATGATTATCACTTTTTGTAGTCGTCGTCATCATGATCAAGTTTATTATTTCTGTATTCGTTGAGCACCTCTACCTGATGACAAAGCATCAATTGATGACTATATTACATAGTGACCGTCTCCGAGGAAGCTCAAACGTGAACTCAATTCAATCAGCCTCCGTATCACACAATGCTCATACTTACATAACTGTTAAGCCTTCATTGCACACCCAAACTCCACATGAATCAAAGTCTAACCAACCCCCCCCCAGTCTTTTGTGTACAATTCTCATACTGATTCTCGGTCTGCAGCGAAACCCTTCTACGAGGCCCATCATGGGGCTGCCTTCTCTGTTGTCTCTCGGCTGTCTCATGGTGTGCCTGCAGTAACGTAGCTTGCGGGTTCGGACGTGGTTCAGCAGTTCGCTCTTGGTCTTCGCCAGAGTGTTTACTTGTTCGGCAGACATCCCTTTTGTCCGAGGGATTATCAGTAACTTTCTGACGCAATTGTTCTCGAAATTCTGGATCGTTTCTCTTCTTCTTTCCTTAGCGACCAGGCCTCACATCCGTATGTTGCTGTCGGTCATACCACTTCCCTCAATATTCGTAATTTGGTGTCATTATGTATGCAACAATGATGCTAAATTTTCTTAGTGGAAAATTGGAGTGACAAGTTTAAGTGGTCCAGAGGTAGATATTGTGATTGAAGTGTTATACAATAATATACATGTTGTGCAATTTATTCTTGAATATGCCAATTATCGGACTAAGATCTATTTATGCTAAAGTCATCTTTACCGTCAATATCATAATTCACGTAGCATCAATCCATGGTCTCTTCAAGTGAAGTCGTTGTCCAAGTCTTAGTCTATTAACCCTCAGGCTACCAAGTTTTTTTTTGCGACATCGGCTACCAAGGGGGGTGGTTACCACCCCCCCCCCCAGGAATTTCGTGTTTGGTTTAAGATATCATATCATGTAATACAGCATTTGATTCAGCATTCATTTCTGAAAAGAATGGTATATTTAGTTGTAAAATATATGAATGCATCTCGAAATTATATAGTTTTTAACAAAGGCACCGGTCCATTTAACGATATCTGATATTATCGCACACAATTTGTACTATTGATCAATTAATATTATGACGTAAGGCCCTACATCGACACGCAAGACTTATATATATATATATATATATATATATATATATATATATATATATATATGCACACACACATTATTACCGGTATATGTGTGTGTATATATATATGCCCATAGACAATTACGATTGTTACGTAAATACCTGGACAAAAATATATAAATGATGTGGGTTTTGAAAATGAACTATGTATCCAAGAATATTCTAAATATAATAAATATAATGAGGCTTAATTTTTAACAATACAAACTATTCCAAAGTCTGTTTTAGTTACAGGCAAAACCTAAAGGTGTGCAGCTATATCAACATGAAACAAGAAATTATGTAATTTTTCCCGGCAGTCAAATACGTCAGTGGTCCTTGCAGTTGTTGCAAGTTACTTTCATTGTTTTGTGCGAATGCTTCCTGCAAACCGGCTTCTTGAACACTTCACAGCACTACTTTACTCTGTTAGTATTCTGCTTCAACTGTTTATAGCCCTTCCCCATACCCAACCATATCGGTTTACGTTGTGATATTGCATCAGTGATTTTCACACTGAAAAAGCGTATTATTATTCATTATGATCACTTCCGGTTATCAAAAGACAAATAACTAAGCAAGTAAATATAACCCTAAATTCCCTCTAAAGAATGGCATAGTTGTTTCTCTTCCAGAAAGAATACTGAATACCTTTATAGTCGACAACAGCTAACAGCTGACGAGAGAAATTCCTGATTTCATAAGTGGTACCTAGGCTATATCGGGTATAACTTTTTTATGGCGTGGGATATCATCATGACTTTTACCTCAAAATTTGCGCAAATGGACCCCCTACAGCTACCTAAAATGTCAAAATTATATTCCATGTGCAAAAAATGTTTTTCCAGAAAAACGTAGGGGGGGTGGTAACCACCCCCCCTTGGTAGCCCGAGGGTTAAAGAAGCCAGATCGACATCCAATAAGACAGAGAAACCATTGACAGAGATGAGATGCGTTTTAATTTGGAGTGAGAAACTATTACAAATTAGCCATTTATCTTGTTGTTCTTTCGGCGCACGTATCCGCATTGCTGCTCCCGAAACATACATTTGGTACGCTTCGTGATGAGGCTAAAAAAGCATAATATAGATTAAAGAAGTTTGAAAGCATGTCTAAGCTCTTTCCGTAAGTCTGCACTATCTAGTTTAATCTCGCAAATAGATAAATTATTTTACTGGTATTTGTGTTGAATCGTATTCACCGGAGTCTCTTGTGTTTCAGTCCAAGGCATAAGACTCGAAGTCAAATACGAAAGTCCTGTCTACATTATATAAATGCGTGTAGGGTAGGCCTATAATTACATCCCTGCAGCATGACCTCAGCATCCAAGCCGAGATTGGCTGGCACACAGCTGGGAAATCCCGGGCAAATATTGGTCTGCTATATTTAGTTTTTACACTCGCCCAGTTCTAGTGAAAGAATTATAAAAAAACTCGACTCAACTAATTATTACCAGGAAGTGAAGGCCTGGCACAGTTGTTGAGTAAGCCCTGCTGACGAAAATATCAGAAGTCCCCATAATACCAGGCTGTGGTCAAGCCGCCATCTTGAAAAATGGCAGCCTAAAACGGTAGGTGAAAATAATGACAATGTTTTTCGATACGTGTGCATCTCTTATAAGAAACTGTTTTTCAAGTTTGGCTTACAGTAACCATTACGAAACGGATTCAAATTACTCAGGTATAATGGTCGAATATGCCTCAGTATCTGGGTTGCTGTTTTAACTTTCGAAATTGTTCAACAGTCAAAATGCAAGTTAGAATGCATGCCATTGTTCATTCATTCATTCATTCATTCTGGAAATTTACATAGCGCCCCTTCAAGATACCTACTCAGGAGCGCTACCAGTCCAGCCACGGCTAAAAAAGAAACATTTCAGTGATTTATTAAACGCAGGCAAATTATTAAGAGGTAGTAATCGCAGTTCCAGTGGGAACCCATTCCAAGTTGAGGGACCCACAATTGAGAAAGCCCGGCGCTGCCCAGTAGAAGAACGAGCACGTGGAACCAAGAGCTCCCCTCTTGTCGAGTGACCGACGCGCTACGACGTCGGACACCGGTCTGCAAAGGTCGCGAAGGTAAGATGGAGCGCAGCCTAGAAGACAACGAGAAACCAAAGCAGCGATCCGATAGCAAATACGCTGGGCAATAGGGAACCACCTACCTACTATAAGATCAACAGAACTCCTTAAAGCTATACATAAATTAGTTTGCCGTTCAACAAATTACGTTAAATGCAGTGCTCCGAAGCCTTCAAATCATGAACATTTCAGGGCGCTTGGGGCACCTCAAGGACTTGTCCAAAAAATTCCAAAATTTACATGCAGTTAGGCACCTATCGGCAACTATTAGAATATTGTTTTAAAAAGATTTCGATGCACCCTATTCTACAGTCTTCGTATATTTGTGTTTAGCCTTTCAGACTGATCTTCTCGTTTCATTCAGTATGTGATGGAGCAACATCTTCAACTCTCAGGCCAACATTCACTACTCAATCGCCTACAACTACAACGCCTCCAACGCCTTCGACGACACGTGTCGTAGACAGCAACCATAACAATAGATCAACAGCAATCTACTACAAAGTTGCAATACTTTGCTTTCGTTTCAAAATCTAAATTAGTTCAAAAGCAATTTGTCATACGTTCTAATATTAGTTACATTGATGCCAGTAGATAGTTATAGTTGCTTGGGTGAAGATGTGTTTCTAGTATTCATGTAATCGTTCTATACAATGTGAGATGCAAATAAAAGCAACTTACTTAGTTATATATGTCTGAATATCTCAATCCAAAGACTTTACAAGCGAATTCAGACTTACCCAGCCACCTAGTAACTTAATGTGAAAACAAATTTTCAGCCAATTTGTTGCACTTATGTAATTTCGTTAACATTTGAATGCCACTTGATTATGAACGTTGCCCTAATATGTCAAAACATTCCTACGATACCCAGGTGCTATAAATTAGCGAAGATCAATTACAGCTGTGTACCTAGAACAAATCCAAAAGTATAATTATATTCATTGGATTATATTTAGCACTTAAATAGATTTATTGTTGTATAGGCTAGACACAACCTACACGTTAGTGACCATGTCAACACCTCGTTGTTTCAAACAGTTGTTAAGCAGTACTTGTTTCAAACTGTACAGAATGTAATTGTTGTTGGCGGACTACAGCCTTTCCGACACTGGAGCAAAACTGTACAAACGCCAGCAAATGTCGCTCGGGTGAGACTATATTTATCTGTCAAATAAGGAAAATATTTGACACTTACACACTTGGTCAGTGAGAACTATAACTGTTAGATATTACTAGTTCATTTGATGAGCTATTTTAATTCCTTTATTTTTACAAGCTTTAGTATTAAATTGTGGAAATTGTTGGGTTCGCATTTCAGTTGGTACCAATTTAACAGACATTTTCGTCGAACGTGTGGTGAAGGCTGAATTGTATGCAAGATGTGACAACTGTTGTCCAGTGGACTTGGTCTGTGGAGTTGTTGTCACTCTAAGGAACGACAGTCGTTGGTTGATACACGATCCTCGTTGCGATGATAACAGATGCGAGATGGTTGTCGCTGATGCCTCGTGTATGTCCAGCGAGTGGAAGTTGTTAGTCGAGAGAAGAATCACAATTTCCGGTGTGGGTGATTACGTGCAACCGGGAAATAATACCTACATTGGACTGAGTACCAGCGGTTGCAACGAGTCGTGTAAGAAAATGATGAATCTGCCGTAGCAACAGAACCTCGCAGAAAACATTAACCAGTATCGACTCGCATGATTCAACTACCTTCGCACCATATGGTGATGGAACCATACAATTCCAAAACAAACATCAATATTCGTTAATTATTCAAGTAACTGAATCGCTGTTTTATCTGCTGATTAAGGGAAATTGACGACAATTCGATTTTTTTAAATGTTTTACAGTGAAGCAATATAAAAACACCGACAACTTTGTGATTTAACTACAGTAACTGTCGATTATGGTCATTAAGCTCATTTTAGGCTCTACACGTAATTGACTGCACATGTTTCTTTGACGCTGAATAGCAAAATAAGCCTATCGAATGAGTCTGTAAGGCCCTTCCAGATCAATTCCAAATGTCTGTAAGTATAAAAATCAAATTTGGTGAACAAATTCATTGTTTACAACTTGTCCCTATCTTGTCTGAAATGAGACTTTGAGAGTTGATTGTCTTGGTTGTATTTTGTAAATGAGGAAAGCCATTTTTAGATGTCGATTATTTACTAATTGTGCGAACCTTGTGTAGGTCTATGTACAGTTTTCATGATGCTTGGCTCAGAATAGCTTTGGCAATATAGAAGTGTTTCAGCAATTGGTTAAAATTATGAACATTCATAGTTAGTGAAGCACTGTTAATATACACGAGGCATTGAACATTAAGAATGCTATAACGAACTTTTAAATTTTATAGTGGAATCTTTGGAATCTTGTAGTTCGAGTTTAATGCCTAGTAAAGATGAAAAAGAAAATGAGTACAACTAATACTTACAGGTTAGTTCCTCATCAGACTTAACCTGTTTTACATAATCTACATGTCTACACATGCATGAAAATAAATCTTACAGTATATTATTTCATGCATACATACATATTATGTTATTTTTGCGTTTGTTTTGTGTCTCTTCGTAAAACATTTCAAGTGCATTGTTTTCTACCGTTTGAAGAGAATTAACTCGCTCGATTCACGGTATATGATACGGTCCGGCTAATAAAAAATACACAGGTGGACTTTGTTAGTTAGTCAAAGTCCTCGTGCAGCTGACTAAAGATCTTAAGGATTGTCTCTTAGCATTGTTGATGCGACGCTGTCTTGTCAATATAAATGACAAGGGTTTTATATATCGACCCTATGGCCATCCTGCCCATTTTTCATTAGATTGATCGGGCGAGATTTAGGTAAAGTGAATTTGAGCGCCGTCTGTTTTCACTGTAGCACAATGGGAATTTAAAATCAGAGCTTCGCTCTAGTAACACAACCCGTTGCTATAAGATCGTTTCTAAGACCTTAACAATCAAATCACCCTGCGACTGAAAGGCATCGGTTGTGCCTATAGCCTCAGGGAAACGTACGATATAACTATACGTAGACTAAGCAACACCGGGAAGCTGTTGCTGGAGATTTACGTTAATAACCGCGATCACAAAGCCGCGATCGTCAAAATAGCGATCACAAAATAGCGATGTCAAAACAGCGAGGCTCAAAACAGCGATTTTGCCAGTTACGAGGACCAGTAAACATAAGCATTAACAGATTATTTTAATAAACCGTTTAAACTTTTAAGAGTTCAATCAACAAACGACTCAACACACGAATCAGTAGGGCCTAATCATGTTTAGTATGCCGTTGTCACCATTATGCATGATTACATGATTATATGTAACTAACAATGATTAATGTAATTAGGGTGACCCTGGTAGCGGAACCTTATGTTCCTTATATTGGCGCCATTGTATCTGACTGTCTGGAAATGTATTTTGTAACGCGGTGATCAATAAAACAATCTGAATCTAATCGCCCGATATTGGACTATCTACTTGGAATCGGACATAATTTGAGTCTCCAGGTTTAACATTAATTCGTTAGACATTTAAAAGACTGGTTTCACATTAAACTTGTAACATTAAATTTAATTAGAGTCTTGTATACTTCATATGTATGCTTCGTTAAAAGACGCCTAAACGCTATTTTTTGAGGTTTTAACTTAAATTAGAGTCTTGGCTTACATTTGAAATAAATCTATGAAATCGCTGTTTTGGTTGTCGCTATTTTGAGCACTCGCGGTTGTTTAAATCGCTATTTTGTGATCGCTATTTTGACGATCGCGGTTTTGTGATCGCGGTTATTAACGTATACCGTTGCTGGATAGTCTTCAACTTTCAATGTCTACCGATTCAACAGGCTGTGGGTCGCAGATTCCGCCAACCGTTAATGGCGGCATTGCCTTAGAAAGGCATTACCTAAGCAAGTTTTTATTAAAACAGTCACATGAAGTAATCCATTACTTAATAAATTGCTCCTGTATGTTTCGTTGACACTAACTGGACAGATGGGTGATTAAAGGTCGTCTGGATAATGGTCTTAGCTCAACTGATCCCCAAAGCAAAGGCTTTCACACCCTGCCCATAACATCCAGCAACAAATGTAGTACCTGTGCCATTTTCCTCAACAATGAAACATCAACGGCAGTGTCACTGCTGTGGTCCATTAGTTTTAATGATAATTGAGATATGCACAACCCAACGATATCAAATCATCTATTGGACATGATTTGCCAAGACTTGACAACAAAATATCTATTTTCCTATGATGCAAAAGTTTAAACGAAACGTCAGGTTACACACCACAGAACGTTCACTGATAATGTTAGATTTGATGTCAGTTGTAAGCAACGAGAATATAACTGTTATTTTCACGTTGCTTACAACTGACATCAAATCTAACATTATCAGTAATTGGTTGTCCCTTATATTTCTCCCGTTGCCCCTCGTTTTTCTTTATCTCAACTCGATAACTAGTTGGTCTTTATCTTCAAGCCTTGAAGATAAAGACCTTTGATGTGAATGTCTTCTTGTAAAAAAACTGCAAGAATATTGTAGCATTGGAAAAGAGCTTGTTGATTGTAATGCTAAATTTCAACAGAATTGTTTTTGCAACTTCACCTGCTAAATCCTGAAAGTTGAAAATGAGTAACTGCGGTTTAAGAAATATAGCAGACCAGTTAACTGGCTGCCTTCCAATTAAATGATGTCCAAAATAAGATAACACCTGGAGAATTTTATGAATTTGAGACGAAAATTCTACTCAGAAATTAAGTTCTTCTGTTAGATCATTGTCGGGTACCACATCCATCCAGCGTTCGTAATCTTAACCGTAGTGTGTTTCATATTCACTCTCCAATTGAAGCTCCTTAATCTTCCGCATTATTATCTAAGGTAGATAAGAGTAACATTTCATTAGTGTAGCGTTAGGGTGGACACTGTAAGATGTCATGGCACCCTTCTGAAAAATCAGCGCCTACACATGAATTCAAGGTGGCAAATAGACTTGGGTTTAACCTTTATCATCCCAGATACTAAAATTGTTTTACAATCACTTCTAAATTTAGTTATGATGCAGTTTACAACCTATATAAAGGCAATCATTAACAAAAATAATTTATTTTCAGTTCATGTCAGAATTTTGCATATGTTCCCAAAGTGGAACGTTGGGTCACTTTGACTAGCATAAGCACCATGTATTAGTAAAAATGTAACTTTTTCAAAATAATGCAGATATGCAATGTTCAAACGTTGTGAAAAATTGAAATATTAATATTTCAATTAACTAAAACAGTTTCAGTAGAATTATACACTGCAAAATCGACTGTGTTCCTTGATATGATATGTTTCAAAGCACAGTTCGTGGAGACACTTTTCGAATTTTCGCACGTCTTCCTAGTGTTGCTGCGGCAGTCGGCGCAGCTGCCTTGTGCTGTGGACTCAATCAAATGGTTCAGTCCATAATATCGGAGCAACGCAGGCACCAGTGCTGCCGGACCACTTAGTCGTTGACGCGGTAAACCCTTCAGTAGGCCGCAAACCACATCGCGTCGAAACAGGGGTCTCGCTCGGCTTCCTATGTTCGCTGGGCTTTGGTCGACAGGCCAGCCACAGCGCCATCAACGATCTTATTCATTGCAGTCTAAGTAGAGCGGGTACCGGACGATCAAGGAGCCGTCGGGCATGAACAATTCCGAAGGGAAGAGACCAAACGGCCAGACTCTAATCCCTTGGAATGGCGAACGTCCTCTGACATGGGACGCGACCGTGGTGGATACGGTTGCCGCAACATATCTCCCTGAGACAGCGGTCGCGGCCAGGGGAGCAGCGGAGAGGGCGGCCACAAGGAAGCACACGAAATATTCAGAAATCTAGATGAGACACACCTTCATGCCGATCGTCGTGGAGACACAGAGGCCCACTAATAGAGAAGCTTTCGATTTCGTTTCTGAAATCGGCCGCCGGTTGACGTGAACCCTTGGCGATGCCGGCGAGACAGACTTTCTCTTCCAAAGCATGCCGATAACATTTCAGCGTTTCAGTGCAGTCGCATAGCATGGCGCCATGTCCGGGCTGCCCGGGATCGAGGACCAGCGGTCCCATTCAAGCTGCACCTAACTATACGTCAGGATGATACCACAAATAGGTTTTACTACAATGAATATCATAACCATGGCTGCAGTTGAGGGGGATAAAGACCGTATAGGGCTAACTCGCCTCACAAAAATATTTGTATAAACCTCTAATTTGTTTCGGAAAACTAACCGGTAGCGTATACTCAGTTTACTCACCTCTGATTTTACCACTAAAGCCTGATTATTACATAATAATAATACTAATAATACTAATAATACTAATAATACTAATAATAATAATAATAATAATAATAATAATAATAATAATAATAATAATAATAATAATAATAATAATAATAATCATCATCATCATCATCATCGTCATCATCATCATCATCACAACTACAATCAATGTAGCCTAATTGTGAAGCTACAAAAGCAATTTTCAGTATCAACGCAACATTTTGGTACATGTAAGGACAGTGACCCAACGTTCCCAAAGTGGAACATATTTTAAATCAGCCACGTTGCTGAAGCATAAAGCACTATCACTAAAAAATTTGACCATACACAAGCAAAATGAACACAGTTCGTTCAAAATAAACAATAAAAACAATTAATTGTCACATGCTTGTAACATACAATTATTTTTAATATTTAGAAGCATAAATGTCAATTTTTGTCCGATTTGCACCACAAATTATAATTATATTTACCAAAACAAACTCGAAATCAAAGTAAATAAACAGTCCTCCAACGTTGGTCAAGCCAACGAATATTTATGAGATGACTTATAGTCTGTTTCAATGTCCCCCCTGAAGTTTTAATAATGTGTTCCACTTTGGGAACGTTGGGTCAAAAAAGGTTAAACCTGCCTGAATCCGAGGGTGAATTGGCTATTTTCTACGAGGTAGCAAATTTCAACAGGAGTTATGCGTGAGATTAGTTTAAAAAGGATGAGTGGAAACAATTGATGCCACACTACTTTTGAGTGCCTCAGTAGCTCGCTGAAACTTGAACCCTTGCCAGTCTATCCAATAGTTCGTTGCAACCCAGTACTTTTAAAGCGGTCTTGGTACGGTCTCGAATTAGTTAATCCTATATTCGAAAAGCTTTCTACCATGATATTGCGCTAACTTATAGCTTATAGTCCGTTTAATATTCACTGATGAGAGTCATCGTCAAGCGAAAACTGTCTGCGCAACCGAAATACCAGGCTCTTTAGTGAACTCGTACCGGTATTGGTACAGATGAATTCAGTCGTGGAGGCCTACCTTTGGACACTGAATACGAAAATGCCTCACTTGTAAAATAGAAATAGAAATTTGTGCTTCAGGTACTTATGAAGAATGTCTAGCGTCCCTAAGAAATACCGTTGTATACGAGGGAACACTCGATACAATGTTCAACTGTACAGCTGGGCCTAGTGGCACAGCGTGGACTGTTAGGCCAATCACAAACGCGGGTACATCTTTTCAAGTCACCAATTACGACGACATTGTTTCTTCAACGTTATCGGAACTCTACGCAATTAATCAAACTGGTCAGATTGTACGTAACGCTACTACAACTCCAACCGGTGGTCCGATATCTAATGCTAGAGCCTACTTTGTTTACTTTGCAAACAGCACCAACAAGCTCGCTGCCAAATTAGTTGTCATTCGTAAGTAAACCAGTTGCATTTCGTAAATTTCTAATTGTGTCCTAGGCTATATGATTTAAAAGCTATATTTAAAATTCTGCTGGTTTATTATTTACAGGTGCTTTTTAAAAATCATAACCAGCGAGGCAGAATAGGTCCTGAGGCAAAGTGCAAAGTTCAGCCTAATAGACTTAAAATTCACACAGTTGTGTTAAAAACAGTGACAGAAATTTTTTCGGTGCTTCTTAAGCTTCAACTTTTAAATCCGCCAGAGAGCCAAGTTTCGACGTCTAGGCTCAACAGGTACATTGGCCAAGTACGGTGACCGGATGATTAGAGCGCTCGGTGTGCATTGCTCTGCGCCATCAATTTTCTATTGTATGGTCGTGTGTGCATGTCTGAACTTTGGAAGGAGGACCATATGAAATACAGATGTATTGTATTGTATATTGTATTCGATGTGCAGATTAATAAAACACAATGGGCAGATTCAAAGACCGGAGCTGCATTAACCCATAACTGAGTAGGCTCATTAATTATTCGTTTATTCTCATCGCAACCTGTTACAACAAGCAAATGAAGAAAAATATAGGAAATAAAGTAACTAGTGATCTCGACTATTTAAGGGCAGAATACAAGACTCTAGGTATGAAATTCGAGTCGTCCTTAGGAGGAAGGGCAAAGTCATTTGGGCGCGTGCAGAGATTGTACTGTCGGTCAGAAGTTGTTGACAGTACCTGTTGCTGCCCATTAGATGACATATGTATCAAAAATCCTGAGATTGGAACTTAGTTTAATCGACGAGAAAACTAAAAATAAACGATTATTTACACAGCAGTAAACGATTGGCAGCCGTTCGAGGCGCTCCCTCATGTCCCACTCCCACTGATACGTAGCAGGAAGTGGGCAGATAAATACACAGAGCAGATATATAAAAGAGAGTTGGCAGATTCTTTAAATAGAGTGGATTGATAAATTAAAAGTGTGAGGAGATGATCATAAGCCGCTATTTTGCTTACACAGGTGAAGGCACCAAGAGATCAACGATAAACTCCTAGACATACAACGCAACAGAATAGTAACATTAGTCTTGTTTTGTTTTCCAGGATCTGGTCCGATCTGTTCCTGCGTTCAGTCGGCCTCCGTTTTCCAAATATCATGCACAATCATTTATGCAGATCATCCATCCTTTCAGATCAATGCAGTTATGAACTGGACAGTTAATGGTCAATTTTATACGTCAACAACACCCGCGAGGACCCTCATTACTCCATATGTGTGGAATTCTACATCGACCATCACCGTTAATAACACGGTTCCTGAGACCTACAATTGTCATGTAATGTTTACGGCACCACAGTTTAGTCCTTCATATGTGGTTACTAATGCGCCTAACTTTAGTGCAACCTGCACAGGTGAGCGTATTTTAATTTAGAAGAAAAGTACTGATTAATTACGCTGCTCAAGCTTAATGTTATTTCATGAATCTCGACTGGATCATTGGTCCTGCAACAACTAGACGCCAGGCAACTGGCATCTGGATAACTGGTTGCGTAAAAACTAACTTCCTTAGTCCGGAAACAACTGCCCTTGCCAATTGGTCTAAGAAATATTACTGAATATTTCTTACTTTATTTTATTAACTGAAAGACCTTGTTACACGCACGTTGTCAGTAGATCTGAATCTGAACAAAGTTGTCATATATAAATGCAGTGTTGACATAGCATGAAATTCATTTAAATCTCTTACAATCATCTACTTCAGAAAACGTGCTGGTCGTAATATTTCTGAAACAGTCACTGCACGAGACAGTGACTGTTCTCATAAAGTGCGTTGGGCAGACGCAGTGTGATTCTCCTTACAGATTTTATTTTAGTTACAGTTACAGTTATAGTTAATGGTTTTTCATTTTAGTTATAGTTACAGTTATAGTTAATATTATTTTTTAGTTACAGTTATAGTTATCGTTAACGAAATCATTTTGCTTTCGTTAACGAAAACATTTTCGTTACCGTTATCGTTAATGAAAATCACACTGAATTATGAAGACGTGTTACACAATAATTTGCTTAGAGCTTTGACGAATGGGTGCATTCAGCTTCATGAATACACAGCGCTCCATATTCACCGACATCCAAGGCGAACATAGGAATCATTTTGCTTTCGTTAACAGGTGTATTTTCACGTTCTCACGTTAGTTGAAATTGCACTTTTTTATTCGTATTAACGAAAATAGCAATGAATTTTCGTTAGTGTTATTTTCGTTATAGTTATAGTTATAGTTAATGATATTTTTTAGTTATAGTTATAGTTATCGTTAACGAAATCATTTTTTGTTCGTTAACGAACATTTTCGTTATCGTTAACGTTAACGAGAATCACACTGGGCAGACGGCAAAGGACTGCGCTCTGATGAACATCATATACTCTTGTGCAAGACCTCTGTTCACCGAAATTACATTTTCTCTTATTCTATTTTCATATCAGTTTGTGACAGCGCTCTTAGATTTCGTTCTGCAATGCGTGGTTTGAATAATGCTCGTAAAAAATAAAACGAACTATGCCTCTGATATATTGATACAAGTGGACAATGTGAACATGTTCATGTAACAGGCTTTGGATTTTAGTATTTGAACTTTTTAATAACCAGGAAAGGGCTATTGTTTGAATTATATAAGAATTAGAATTTACAAATTGCCGAATTAATGGGATTCTAATTCTTCACCAGATTTCATGTACATTGCTATCCATCGATATTTATTTATGTTCATGTTTTATACAGTATTCTGTGACACAACTACTACTTCGTTAATCACTACGACTAAACCAATTACAACAACTCCGTCAACAACTAAACCAACTACAACAACTTCGTCAAACACAACGACTAAACCAAATACAACAACTCCGTCAACAACTACGACTAAACCAATTACAACAACTCCGTCAACAACTACGACTAAACCAATTACAACTCCGTCAACAACAACGACTAAACCAATTACAACAACTCCGTCTACAACTACGACTAAGCCAAATACAACAACTCCGTCAACAACTACGACGAAACCACCTACAACTGCCATTACCGCAACAACGACTACACTGACCTCGACGACAGGTACGTTCGCATATAAAGCAGAGTAAAAAGTGGTTCAGAATCGATTTCTGCATCGCTGTATTTTAAGTTATCTGTAAGTTGTCAACGTTAACCGTTGGCTATACTCGCTCATAACAAAATCTTCCCTTCTTCTGTTGCGATCATTCTATGCAATGTAATGCGTGTGCGCTTGTGGGATGCAGCTAAAACAGAGATGGTCAAACTAGGGCCTACGGGCCGGATCCGGCACGCCAACACTTTTAATCCGGCCCCACATTTCTTCAGAAAAGTTTAAAAAAATTTAGACCGCGAGAAGTTTTCTTCGTTTTACTGAAGTGGCGCTGCTCTCTAGCCAACTAGCAAGTAAAGCTGCTCTCTAACTAGGGGGACGCGCTGGTGTAGTAATTTAGGTCGCTGCCTGTAACCGCAGGGTCGCAGGTTCGAATCCACCTCAAGCCACTGCGTAGTGACCCAAGTGTTTCTGAATCGTTGCTTCGATGTTATCGACTGTCTACGAAATACGGCACTCTAATCTTCAGTATTTTATTTACTTTAATTTACTATTCCGGTCTCGTCTTTAAAAATATCTCTATGCATTAAATCTGCCGATCTGACCCCTTCTCTGCAGAGGTCTTTGCACATGATCTGTATACGCAGAAGTGAAATCCGTTCAAGTAAAGTAAATTTTGCTTTCAAAGCAGAACTACGAGAACTTTCCTACCCTGCAACTGCATGTTATGTTTTGTCGAACAACGACCATCTCACGAGTCTTTGATGGATTGAATGATACATGGCTTAGGCTAATGTAAGAATCGACCTTTATTTTGAAAGATGCTTTAATAATGTCAACGAATCCGCGAGCGAGCCAAGAGGTTTAACCTTCGTGCATACCTACTTATATAGGCAGAGGCGCTACTTAAGCGTGCGAGGAAGAGTTAACTACCAACCTATTTTTTAGCAATAAACCGGGTTTCGTAAAATTCCCAGGTAGGCCCTACTTTGGGAACTAGGAATTGGCCTCGTGTACTGATGGTCAGCTAGGGAGCTGGTCGAGTGATTGAACGTTCACGAAGGTAGCTCAGACGTAAATATTAGCGAATATAAATTACAGTTACACACATACACTGCACTACATGTAAATGCCTTTGGTAATTTTCAGCGCTTATATTAAACCAAATACGAAATACACGAAAAGTATTTATGATACTTGTTCACGTGAGTGAAAGATCTGAACTTTTTGCTGTATAAAGTAATGATAAATAAATGTTTATTTTTACCTGTACATAGTGTAATTGTGCGCAGAGTACAGCGTGTCCTTCACTTGACCAAAACTGTACGACGTCCAGCGAATAGGCTACCGTTCAGGTAAAACTATCTGCATATAATTATGTGCTAAATGAGAAAGCTTTTCACATTTCTAAATTGATTAAATTATAAGTATTGCTTTTAAATCTTCGATGTGATATTTTACCCCTTTCATTCCAATAGCCTGTGCTTTACGTATCAGGTGGAACCAATTTACCAAACGTCTACGACGAATGTGTCGTGAAGGCTGAATTGTATACAAGATGTGACAACTGTTGTCCAGAGGATTTAGTCTGTGGAGTCGTTGTCACTCTAAGGAACGACAGTCGTTGGTTGATACAGGATGCTCTTTGCGATGATAACAAATGCGAGATGGTTGTCGTTCTAAATAAGTGTATGTCCAGTGGTTGGAAGTTGTTAGCTGAGAAAAAAAATCATAATATCTTGAGTGGGTGATTACGTTGAAGCGGGAAATAGTGTTTACAATGACCTGAATATGACCGATTGCAGCGAGTCATGTAAGATAATGATGAATCTACCCTAACAACAGAATCGGCCAAAAAACTATTATCTAATCCAGCTTCGCGCCATAAGCTGCTATGAATGATTCTAATAAACTTCCAGTTAACCTGACTTTTCTTTAGGGACCATCCATATATTACGAACGCATGGAGGGGAGGGTATGCTTGCGAATGGGGTCTACTGATAATGTACGTACAGTGGCGGAAAAAAGTACGTGTGCGTACAGGGAGGGGACCAATTTCCCCGGGTTTTTGTGTACGTAATATATGGATGGCCCATTACATGATAGTTTGACGATTCGCTGCTCGGCCAGCTGCTTATGACAATCAAAATTTTAGGAAAGCAACGATCGATTAAGAAATACTGAAGAACCACCGATTATGAAAGAGTTAAACTATTTTATGTACACACCTACGTAATTTAGTTGTCACGATCCATCGACGCTATGTAACAAACGTACGTCTTTCGAATGAGATTATTTGTGTATTTTCGTTGTCGATAGCGATGTCCAATAAAGTAACTGATGTCTGACACTCAGCAACGTAACTAGGATTTTTCGTTTGGGGGAGCTTAAGCCTTGAGCATGGCAACATTTACACAGTGTTCATACGAATTTTAGCCGTAAGCATACAACGGCCTGACTTGTTTGGGGGGGCTTCAACTTCGTTTGGAGGGGCTTAAGCCCCCCCCAAGCCCAACGCTAGTTACGTCCCTGCTGACACTTTGATAGAGTGAGAGTTATTTCCTTTACAAGCATTTTCTAAAATGATGCATCTCCTAGATGCCCTTATTTACCAATTGTAGGAAACAGGTGCAGGTATGTGTGCAGCTTTCAGCTTCAGCAAGCAATTGGCCATTTTTTAGTAATTTTTTAAATATCACAACTATTGGAACCACAGAGTCTACGAAGTGAAGCGTAGTAAGAATCATGTTGCCAAAGTCTTGAATTTTGCGGTGGAATCTTTGAAATCTTGAAACACACGTCTTATAGCAAGAAAACCAAAACTAGAGAGCGTCATATGACTCATAACAAAAGAAAGCCTATCGAATGATATTACTACTGTATTTTAAATGTCGATAGAGATCTTTCTTAAAGCACTGACAAAGACAATGACGGAATTGAAACGTGGTATTCGTGAATTGTTCACGTTTGGCGACTCAGAGTTTTAATATAGAGAATTATACAATAAAGAAGTCGCAGTCATCGTTTTTACACACGAAGCTCAACAATCTCAGGCAAAATATGTGGAGATTATGTCTCCGTTGGCCTACTGAAGATCTTGGAATTCGTTTGAACTAGTTTTGGCTGAACTGGTTTACTTTACTTCTAACCTATATTCGTAATTTCTATGTCCGAGAAACTTCGTTCCGTTGTATAGGTTGGTTCGGTGTTCAACGTTTGTGCGGAGATAACATTGAGAGGATCGTAATGCGAATATTTGAATTTCAGTTAGGGATTCAGCTTCCTGGAGATCTTATCAACATAAATTTAGTCTAGTCTGAATGCAATGCACAGATATTTTAATTAGCGAAAGAGAAATATGAGACTCTCCAGCGTGACCATTACCTAGCTGCTTTCTATTCATTAAAGCCACCAGCTCTACGTCGCTTCATTCTACGCATGCAGTGTTCAGAATTTTAGGTAACTATATGTTTAAATTTAATAAAATGCGATGTAACTGAAGTCAGTAACTTACACTTCCGAGATATCTAATACCTTCTTACACTATCTCAATGATTACATATAGCCTACTTAAATTAATTGAAAAGCCAAGTGAATAATAACGAGGTCTATGCAGGGAAAACAAAGTCACCTCAAATGAGCAAGTTGACCAGACGAATCTATTCAAGATACCTTATACGAAGAGTCGTTGGTGAAGATTTATTATGGTAGTTTGTATCTCATCAGGCAAATAAAGTTAATGCATGCTGTCTCCGATTGAGGAGATTAAAATTAACGTTGTCGATTTATGGCATATAACACGGTCCGCCGAGCTTAACTTTTAAATTAAAGGCCTCGACCTACATGTACTTGCTGGAGACCTTGTAGGTCATCACCTACAAGGTCTCCAGCTTGATCTCGTTTATTCGAAGCTGCCAGGTACAATGAATATAAACACCAGCGAGATAGTTAGTCTTTTGATTAATGACCTTCCGGTCCACCATGTGGCATCCACTCCAGCCTCCATCCTTACGAGATCCTTTAATAAGTTTAACCAATTCCAGTAGATCGGTTAGACCCTGCCATCTAATTGGTATGCACCTCAACCCGAGGATTCATTTACACAGGTTCCACGCAGCTGTTTTAGACCGCTGTTGCTTTAGCATAAAATGAGCATTTAAAATCAGAACCTTACCTTGGAGATTTATCCTCTCTCGAAGGCCGTATCTCTCGCAACGGTTCAATGCCATCGCAAAAAATATAAGTACTGAAATTCCTAACCTATGCAAATCAAGTCCTATGTAAATAATGTTGTTGACATCTTATATAAATTGGATGAAACATAGAACAAACGTCTTGCAAAAGCAGAATTTGTTCGGCCGCAGAATCGACACAGAAGCGATGGGAAATATGCAGATAAAGTTTCTTCTGTTCTGCCTTTGCATTCTGGTTTCACAAACCATTAAAGGTAAGTCATCGACATAATACTCCACAGGTGCCAAGCAGCACACGTCCTTTTAAATAATGTATCTCTTAGAGATTCTGCCGAAATAGGTTTTTGCAACAAAGACTCGTTTTCATCAATTCAACAGGCAGTGTGGATCGCAGACTGTTAAGGTATCTCAGCCTATTATTAAGCGCAGCATTGCCTTAAGGCAATAAATGGTGAGGCGTGGGAAATGATGAGTCTCTCTCCTTCGCTTCACTAGGGACATTGAAGGTTTACATTCTTGCAGTTAAAGTCCCCATCAGCGTGGTTAAGTCTCTCTCCCCTTTCTTCGTCTCTATCTCTGCCAGTCTGTCCCTGTCTTTTGCCATGTATCTATCTTTGTATGTCTCTCTGGCGGTGTCCACGAGGCGATTGCACGCTGTTCTGGCCAGAGCTCGCTTCCGTGCTGCAGAATTATTTTTCCGTCTTTCCCTCAGGTTGTATAGTTTAACAAAGTGCCATTGCAAATGAGAATCATGCAAAGCGCGTCTTTCAACTTCTCAACCGCTGATCAGGGATTGCTACCACAATTCGGTCTTGAATCTTGCATTGTATTATATCGCATCACATCATATTGTATTTCTATGGCATTGTATTGTATAATGTCATACCGTATTGAATTGCAGATTATTGTATTGTACTAAACTGTTAGTTGGATTAGTAAATCAAGGAAATGCAAGCCAAGGTAAGGTTAAATTTCTGTTTAGTCAGCTGTCTTGTTCGCTTTGATCTGTATAGATGTCCTTCTGGTCCCAGCTGAGTGAAGAACTCTTTCCATCATAACGACGTAATCCAAGCACTTGACGGACAAGAACAAAATTTATCTTATGTGCAAAAATTAATCCCTTTGAAAATGGCCAACTGTAATATCCAAAAAACTTTATGTACTGAATTTCTCTCCCTCTTTCTCTGTCTTCGTGTCTTTCCCTCTCTGTATGTCTGTCTGTCTGTCTGTCTCTCTGTCTCTCTGTCTCTCTCTGTCTCTCCCCCCTATCTCTCTCTTTGGTGGTGAACTCATTATCGTCATTGCCGTGTCCACAATGCGACGCTACGCTGCATGGTCGGTCCTAAGCTGCCTTTCATCCTGTATAAAGTCAGAAATTTAGACCTGCGAAATCCTTCTCAACGACTCTCTTCCAAATCGTGTTTAGGTGGCCCACGTGTTCTTTCCCACGTCTTTATGGGTTTGTTAGTTTCGACCAACAGAGCTCTCAGGCGCCTCATCATGCGCATTGCGCAATTAAGAGCAATCTGCGGCTTACAACAGTGGCAGAAATCGTTTGTCCGAATTTCGGCGGTGGATCACATCGCCTATCGTCATTCTTAATCATCTGAACTTGCTATCGTCTGTCAACTCTGTTGGTTGGAATCGTTCATGTGTGCAAGAACCTACTACTGTTGACTTCTGGTTACCTTGGCAATGTTTGCTAATTGATGAATGTTCCCTTCATAGTGACATTTGACATCATTTTCGCTAGCGTAGAGACCACTTCTGATTAGTTTACTAAGAGTGGCGATATTTAAATTTTCTGAATGATCATATAAATAAACATTAGACATTATACAAGGGTCGATCCTAGTTGTTTACAAAGAGTTGATGTCAATGACTTTTTCTTTCAGGTGTGTATGGTCAATGTTCGAATTCGACGCTGCCACTGAATCTGGCTGTTTACGAAGGAACGACGAATGTTGCAATGTCGTGCAACAGTCCGACAAAAGTATCTTGGACTGTAAAACCGTGTTCAGATGAACTAGGCAGTTATAAAATCACAAACTACGACGATGTAGTTGCTCCTACGTTGACTAACCTCTATGGTGTCACCTCTAGTAGTCTGATCATCAAAACTGCTCAAGGGAATGCATCAACACCTCCCATATCAACTGCTGGATTGTACGTCATAAATCCATCGAATACCACCAAAACCGGCGCCAAACTCGTCGTCGTTCGTAAGTTCATAATTGTGTTTGTTATAGGATAAAATAATGAAAAAATTATGAAAAAATTCTAGAAAATTGTAAAGAGCGTGATAATTTTGTAGTAGGCTATATATTCACTCGACTGAACGGTCTCGAACGCGTACTGCGTTCCGCTGCGTGCATGATCGGGCCCATTCCTAAATTTGGCCATGTTTCTGAATACATGCGTGATGTCCTCCACTGGCTACCACTCTCGCAACGCATTGTCAACCGGGTTGCCTCCATTGTCTGGAAATGTCAGTTTGGCTGTGCTCCCTTCTATCTGCGTGAGCTCTGTTCTCGTGCCTCTGTTCCACCTGGTCACCGCTCTCTTCGCTCTACCACCCGTAGTCATCTCTGGGTTCCTTTCGTACGCACCTCTACTATGCAGCAGCGCGCTTTCTCCGTGGTTGGACCCACAATTTGGAATGGGCTTCCTTCTGAGCTGCGGTCTCTTCCTCGAAACTCATCCACCGCTTTCTTCTCTGCTCTGAAGACTGTTCTCTTTCGCCGAGGTTGGGCTGGGAGCGCCTTTGAATAGCTGCCTTGAAGGAGCGCTATATAAGTGTCTGATTGATTGATTGATTGATTGAATGTTGGCATTGTGCAGCATCGACCAACGAAACTTTAAGGCTACCTTGAAGTAACTCATGTGCGACTGTCTGAGAGGTGTATAAAAAAACTCTGGCGATGCTGTTTCTCAATCTGTGGTGCTAAAAAAGTGCGGGTGAAGGATGTATTCGCCAAATTTCGATAGCTGTGCAGAAGATGGTTGTTGAAGAACACAGCCTGAAGCATGGAAAGGTCCGTGTTTCTGTGCTGGAATTTCTCTGAGAATTTTGCATTTATCTCTCAATGTCTAATGATTCAATATTGTCAGTTATCCCAGAATGACCATATGAATGACACAGGGCATTTTTAACATCTGACGTGTTCTTGACGAATAGATTTTAGATTTATGAGGTCCATTTGTGACACGATTTTAACCTTCGCCATACGCGAACAAAAAAACTACGTCTTCTATGCTTGGGGGTCCAAATGACCCCCAAGGTATACCTGTTCCTGGGCATGGAATTTGATAATTTTTGTTTCGTTTCTAATGTTTTATGGGTCAGGGAATTCATTGCAGCTACTGCCAAATGCGTGACCTTCACGGATGACCTTGAAATTCAAGGTCACATGATTTTTCAGGTGTATCTCTGCTTCTTCGCATGCTATCTTGAATATTTGTTTTCAGAAATTCAAGGCCACGTGATTATGCACGTGACCTTACCTATCTCAACTGGAACAGCCATTTTTGTTTGTTTATATGTTGTAAGTCTACAAAATTTCGAAAAATAACACAGACAAAGCAGTTTCAGTCTTATATTCGTGAATAGAGAATGGCTAAAAGAATAACAGGTGCAGCGGCCAAAGAAATCATTGGAGCCTGGATAGCGAATGACTATTTCGATGAAGAAGCTGTCGACGACTTCCACGATGAATCGGAAGAGGACGAAGTGGATAACGTCGAGGTAGAGGAAAGCACGGATGAAGACGAACAGGACGTGGAGGACATTGCTCCAGCAACAGACGATATTATGTTGTCGAAAGACGGATTGACACGTTGGTCGAAAAAAGTTCCTGCTAAGCAAGGTAGACGAGCTGCTGCTGATATTGTTAGAAATGTACCCGGCCCTGCTACAAATGTTATCCTTGAGAAGGCTTCAGATGCTTTTGCGCTATTCTTTGAAGATGCTGTTCTTGAAAAAATTCTGGAATGGACAAATCAGGAAGCGGTGAGGGTGTGTGCTGAGAGGGGTTATAAGAAAACTTTCAAACTATTCACTCTCTCAGAATTGAAAGCATTCTTGGGATTGTTATTTGTTATCGGTGTTACCAAAGGCAGGAATGAATCTATAAACCAACTGTGGGGTGAGGAGTGGGGACGACCGTTTCTCCGAGCAACTATGTCAAAGAGCAGATTTGAAGGCTTTCTTCAATTCATTCGTTTTGACGATAAGGAAAGCAGAGCTGAAAGACGTGTGACAGATAAATTGGCTGCAATAAGAGAAGTAACTGACGTGTTCTCAAACAGATGTAAAGAGAAATACATTCCCTCGGAACAAGTTACCGTTGACGAAATGCTGTCGGCCTATCGTGGCAAGTGCCCATTCAGGGTTTATATCCCGTCGAAACCCGCTAAATACGGAATAAAAATTTGGATTATTGCCGATGTACCCACAGGATATTGCACGTATTTCCAAGTTTACACAGGGAAGATAAACAATGTTCCTGAAAAAGGGCAAGGTGTGAGAGTTGTAAAAGATTTGTGCACCCATTTGTATGGCTCAGGACGGAATGTGACAACGGACAACTTCTTCACCGATGTTACTCTAGCTCAACATCTGTTAGATAATTCTCTGACCCTAGTCGGAACATTGAGAAAGTCGAAAGGATGCATACCTAGAGAAATGCTACCAAATGCTAAACGAGAATTGTTGTCATCAGTGTTTGGATTTTCCGATAAGATGACAATAGTGTCATACGTGCCAAAGAAAAATAAGGCTGTCACCTTATTGTCAACTGCTCATCACGACAATGTGATCTCGTCCGAATGTCACAAGAAACCAGAGGTCATCCTTACCTACAATAGCACTAAAGGTGCAGTTGACACTTTGGACAAAATGTGCAGACAATACACAGTGAAACGTTCTACCAGACGATGGCCATTGACACTTTTCTTCACCCTTCTGGATATAGCTGCACATAACGCATCCGTGATTTGGTTTCATCAACATCCTGAATGGGTGGATTCTGCAAACACTAATCAGAAGGACAGAAGGAGAGCATTCATATTGGAAATGGGGAAAAGTATGTGTCTTCCATGGATCGACAGCAGAAGAAGCACGCCCTGCGTAAGCGGCAGAACATCGATAAAGCGGGCTTTGGAATACGTGAATCTGCCTGTTCCTACGACAACACAGAACGACACAGTCATCACTCCTCAGAGAGGACGATGTCACATGTGCGATCGAAAGAATGACACCAAGACGAAGCACAGATGCAGCACGTGTGGTCAATTTGTTTGTGGTAACCATTCCACACAATTATTTACCTGTACCGAATGTAGTTAGATACACTGGCAACAAGTCATAAACAAATTATGAGAAGTGAAACGATGTAACATAAGATGTAACATAACATATTCCAGTTGTGTTTTGTTTATATTTTGTTGAGTTCCTTGTACCAAATAACCATAGAAACCAAAAAACTTCGTTGTTCTAACAGGTATAGTAGCAGAGATAGGTATGGTCATGTAAAAAATCATGTGACCTTGAATTTCAAGGTCTTCCGTCAAGGTCAGGCATTTGTCAGTAGCTGGAGTGAATTCCCTGACCCCTAAAACATTGGAAACAAAAAAATTATCTTCAAGATACCTTGCGTAGAAGCAGAGATACACCTCATTGTATGGACACTAATGATATGGACATGAATTTCACTCTAAGATCTCACCAAAATGACGTCACAGCGTCAGAACTAAGCGTCAACGTATGACGTCACTCATACCATTTTGACAAGGAGGAATTTTTAGGAAAAGTCACTAAAGGAAACTTTTTGGTGCCCACATTTTAGAAAGTTACAGATGAAAATATACCCCTGGGGGTCTATTTGACCCCCAAACGTGTGGCGAAGGTTAACCAGCCTAGGTAGTTTGAACTTGACTCAAATGCCCTGAATCAAACAACTGAGGGTCACATATCGTCAGCATTTTATTCTCTCTTATTTCTGGCTGTTTTAACTTCTACAGGCCAAGGTCCAGCGTGTTCGTGCAAACCGATCAATTCTACAAATATTAACTTAATGTGCAGCCTGACGTATGCTGACGCCAGTTACAATCCAATATATGCAAAGATGACCTGGACATCCAAGGGCAATTTCTTCAAAAACGATACCCCAACGAGAACGAGAATGGGTACATATTCCACTTCAACATCGGTCATCACAGTCGATACCAACGAACCAGCAGACTACAAATGCACGGTTACTTTTGAGAAACCGACGCTCATTAACTTTGCCTTCGTTGCAGTGAATGCTCCCGAGTTTTCCGCATCCTGCGCTTCACCTTGTGAGTCAAATATAAATTACAGACTATTCTTTAATTACTTCACGCTTAAATTAACCAAATTACAGAATACATTTCCATGTTATTCATATAATTTCATTGCATTAGCCATGATGTTTTCAGCATGGCGTATACATGCAGTCGTGACTTATTCTAGTTATCTCTTTGTGGGTCTGCATAGTCATGAACTTTCGTCCTTAATAAACTATTATATCATTCATTTGCTCTGATACGTTTCTATTGAAGAAGCGTTGCATAAAATTCTATTAATAATTACAACCACAAATGAACCAAATTTACAAAAAGCTTCCAATTCCTATCGCATCCACATTTACCTGTTTGCTACCCTGCAACTGCCTACAATACTCCCTACCGAAATACCTTTCGCGAACTCTTCACCATCGATCCACCCCGCTCTACCAGATCATCCTACTATCTTGTTCTCTCTCATGCCCGATCATACCTCGTTCTCTCCCATCCCCGTCAATAGTCACCTGATGTTTCTCCAATCGATCCATATCCCACACTGCACCTACGACTCTGGAATGAACTTTCCCTGAATTCCGCATAGTGTATGAATGCATGCATCAGAGACCGTGTATAGTACCCTTTAAGTAACTTGTACAAGAGCGCTGGGGCACGATGTCCTATTCCTGTTTTTCAGTTCGTCTGCCTCGCGCATCTCTAAGTTTCACCCCCACAGGCTTTCCATTCGAAACTTAAGTCTCACCTCTTCAAGCCTTTCTACCCTAATCCATAATTATGATGATGATAATCCGCCTTACAAATCTCTTTCACTTCATGCTGTTACTACATTGGTCCATGCCCTGATCTCCACCCGGTTGTACGTTGGCAATGCTGTGTAAATAGGCTTCTCTTCCTCCAACATTCGCAAACTTCAGTCTATTGTTTATGCTACTACTCGGCTTATAAGTTTGCCCACATGTCAGCCTTTAGTCGAGGCTGTGCAATTGCCTTGTTGGGTCTACTCCGTCTCACCTATTGTACTTTTGCACCCGTATTTCTTCCTGGCCTGCGAGGGCGTCCCTGAGATCATCAGCCCGTGGCCTTATGGTTGTCCCTCGCATGCGCTCTGCTACGGCTCAATCCAAGAGCTTCGCCAATGTCGCCCGCTCCGCCTGGAACCGTCTTCCTCTGTCCTTTCGACTAGAACTCCTACCCTCTCTCCTCTCCAATTCTGTGAACGCCTGAAACCTTCCTTTTTGCCGATGCTGGCAATGATGCAGGTTGAGAGCGTTGCTGAGCCTGGGCGGCGCTCTATAAATGTTCGGTTACAATTACAACATTACAAGCTTTCCCGTCCTCGACGAAATCCTATTTAGCATCTGCTTTGTCTTCCCTCTGTCGTCTCTCTGGCAACTAGACTCGGACCTCCACTATACATCACTCTTTACACAACCCCTCTGATACGAATAAGCTCGTGAATAAACTTGGTGCGATGCTCTTTGATTTATAGTAGCGCTTTAGAAAGGTAGAATTTAAGATTACGAGTGATGCCAAACCGAAGACAACAACGACGACTCTATATATCTAACCTTTGTCTCACCTTACTTAAATTTCATCGCCCATCAAATGCAAAACCAACGACTTGGCCAACGACCACTTGAGTCACCGACACACTGCAACTCAGCCACCTGCCTTTCATAGCCCGATATCTATTTGGATCAGGAGGTTGCATTCCAGGAATACCTTGAAGAAATAGCATTTTCATTTGCATATCATATAGTAGGGGCCTATACTGTAAGTAAACGTTCGCGTCATCGGTAATTTAAGCAAATGTGGCATGCTACTTCTTTTCCATAAATACTTGAGATTAGTTCAAACTCAGGTTTATGTAATTGGAACTACATGTAATCTATGGAGCAGATCTCTAAACTTTGTGAAACAGGGCCTGCATTTGAAAGTCACGTATTAACACAATGAAGGTGTTAGCTTTTATACATGCCTCCCTAGTAGAGTCCTGCGCCGACTAGATAGTGTCGGCGGCGACGCGCCAGTCATTTTGGGTCGGCGGCGCGTCGACCAACAAAAATCGACGACAGCGCCTACGAAATATAGGCGTCGGCGCGGCGCGGCGTACCTTAGTCAGAATACTTGACAATCATGAGTCACTATGAGAGTTGAACAACCGTTTGTCCTGTGGCCAGGTCAAGAGTGCCAACTTCTCTAAAGCCACTCCATCACACTGAAGCTCAACTACATAAAAAAGGGACTGAGAGAGAAGGCAACTACAGACATTTACCTTACAAATATGAACATCTTTAATTACACGGCACATCTCTATAGGTATTGGGAAACTGTAATTAGATGAAGCAACATGCATTTCCATATTGCATGAATACACTTACTGATGTACTGATACAGCATAGGCCTACACACTAAGTCACATGGCAGATGCCAAATAACAGCATCCTCCCGGTGAGAGAGGCTGCTGTCAAGTCCAGAAGTGAAATGTAAATAATATTATACACGTAAGCCTATAGTGATCGAATACTGGCCTCAGCCCTGCTAATTTTTCAATGAATTTACCAGATAGCCTGTTGCCCGTTTGACTTGGTGTCATTTAAATAGATAGATACAGTGCTTTTTTCAGCCGGAACGCGCCGGAACGGCGTTCCGGCACCTTTTTTCAGTTCCTAAAACATAATTTATTTATTTTATTAATAAAAATAATAATTTAGTTATTTTAATTTAATTTCATTATTTTGAACTGTTTTCAATGTTTATTGAGACCCTCCCAACCTCAATCCCGTTTTTCTCGGGATTTTAGCCCGTCCATAATTATTCCGTTCCGGAACCTTTTTTTCTAGAAAAAAGCACTGGATAGATAAATGTCTATAGATAGATAAATAAGTCAAACTATGTCATTGAACTTCTCGTGGTATTTTTTCAAGGTTTTTTGGGCAATTTTAAACACTGTAGATATGTTGAGATATTCAACAAAAGGCAGATTGTTAAGAATAATGTTTGTCTTAGTATTTGTTATCGATGTTTTGTAAGGTTTGCATATGACTTAAATGTGTGCTACTTATCGCAGCAAGACAGAGTACGAAGCTATAATTGTGTAATCAAAGAGTTCTAATAACAATAACTGAGAGATGGATGTTGTTTTAGGTGCTTATTGCCTTCAGAATCTGAGGAATATAGCTGTTTACGAGGGACAACTGAATGCAATTATGAATCTAGCAACGGACCCTAATAACGTACAATGGAAGGTAATTTCAACTGCGAATGAGTCCAACGCATACACTATTATCGACTTCGGCGGCTATAAGGATCCCATGTTCGCCGACCTATACGACGTTAACGAGACCGGTCTAATTATCAAGGTAGCGACAACAACTGAAACTGGACACCCAGTATCAACAGCTGGGTTGTACATCGGACAATGTGCCAATAATACCAACCAGACGGGCGCCAAGTTACTCGTCGTTCGTAAGTTATTTCATTTCGGTTTCTTTAATTTTACATTGGATTACAAATGATATCTCTTTGTGTTAGAAAAGTAGTATATCTGGTTCGATTTTGGCACATTTTGATTGATTGATTGATTTTGATTGATAAACAGTGCATATGCGCATCACAGGTGCAAATGCCCATCACAGGTGCATCATGAGCTGCACCAGGAGCAGCAGGAGCAGCAGGAGCTTCTGCTGCAGGAGCAGCTGGATTAGCAGGAGCAGGTTTTATCGAATACATGTATACATACATGTATACATACATGTATACATACAGACTGTGTACATACATACATACACACACCGTGTGTGTTTGTGTGCAATAGGCCTAAGTAGGCCTATCTTTCACGGGTCAAGATCATCCGGTGCGTTTGTAATGAATGAATGAATGAATGAATGAATGAATGGTTGGTTGGGATGAACGACTTTATGAGCTTCCTTTAATTAACAATCGTTTCACGCAACATGGAGTACTGCTCCTGAAATTGATGCTTACGCATCAATGATCTGGTATCTGTGCCAGAGTCATTTGGTGTGACGGACTTGCTGTGTGTGTGTGTGTGTGAACTTATGATCACTTATTATAATTCCCCGATTTATGTATCGTATACGTATAATTGTAGGACTTCTACTCCTACCACAGTGTGACTGGGGTTGCTTGTTACTGTAAGTCTGTAATACTGGTACGCAGTCGGAGTCGTTGTAAGATTAAAAAATGACGGAGCAGATTCGGTGTTTAATAATGCCTGCGTCGATCTTAATAATTGGGTAAACGTTGATCCATCGTTACTTCCGTTTAAAATCCAGTTTGTAATCTGGTATGCGCCTCTGTTGCGTCTTATC
This sequence comes from Allolobophora icterica, assembly GCA_963556255.1. Classification (NCBI taxonomy): domain Eukaryota; kingdom Metazoa; phylum Annelida; class Clitellata; order Crassiclitellata; family Lumbricidae; genus Allolobophora; species Allolobophora icterica. The sequence goes on along the minus strand of OY744610.1, from coordinate 690,897 downwards.
GCTTTCAACGCAATTCTCCAAATTTTAACCGGCTCAGGACATTTTATCTGCAGCCAGACATTTAGGATTGACCTACTATCCGCGATCCATGTTCCGTTTGAACCATCTGCATTTAGACTATTGAAAGCTCCATACGCTTGATACTTGTCAGTAACAGTTGAACTAGCACTTGCCATAAATCCGGTAACACTTTCGTCAGCCTCCAAAATAGGTATGTATCCGATATGACATTTTTTCAGAGCATTATTATCCGCTCTACTAAGAGCGTTATCTACATAATTTTTAGTGGAGGCATCTTGAGGATTAACGGGGTTTTTTAAATCGGTTATAGATTTTTGTCTCATAACGATATCTTGGTAAACATCGATTTTATGGTCGCTGGACGATTTACCGAATCGAATTATATTTTCCGTTCCCACTTTGCACAAGAAACCTTCGATCGATTGCAACGTTATAGGTTGGTTTAAATAACCTTCTATTTTGTTTAACAGATTACCCAGTATCAAAGCAAACAGTTTGTTTCCGCGTAGATCCTTACACCCCATATTACGTTGACGATCCGAGCCCACACTTAAAAATAGATTGCCGGTCATAACGTCACCAGTCTTAGAAACTTTGTTTACACCGCTGTTTAAATCTACGTAATTTTTGGTAGCACCATCTTGGGAATTAGTAGGTTCTAACACGTTGACCAGTTTATGAGAATCTAAATTAATATTCTCGGTCGCGGCGTTTGTCCCATCCATACGAAGGAAAGTAGCATTTGCTTGAGACAATGTAACTCCTCCGGCAATTATTCTTTCCGAGTATCCAACATCAGTATGTCCGAATTTATCCACAGGCATTTTATAATATATATACAAAGTATATATATTTTATTTATATCAGAACAAACCGTTGGGTGAGCTCATGAATAACCTACCACGATTTAAGTATCGTATATGTATAATTGTATGCTATGAAGTCCTACGTTAATCTGACCGATAATAATAGTCCCACCGGGAATATGTGTTTTCGTAAATCTGTAATACTGATACGCAGTATTCGTTGAAATATTGAAAAATGACGGGGCAGTTGCGGTTCTCAATAACGGAGTCGTCATCGTAAATAACGTCGTAAATGTCGAATCGCCGTCGTTACGCCCTGATATGGTCCAAAAGACACTGTGTATTTTATATACATTATCGATGGCTTTCAACGCGATTCGCCAAATTTTAACCGGCTCTGGACATTTTATCTGTATCCAGGTATTTAAAGAATCATTAGAAACCCAAGATCCGTTCAAACCATCCGCGTTGAGACTATTGAACGCTCCGCACGCTCGATATCCGTCTATGTGTGAACTGGCACTAGCGACGAATCCGGTACTACTCTCGTCGGCTTCTAAATTAGGTATATATCCGAGATAACATTTCTTATGAGCATTATCTACGTAATATTTGGTAGCACCATCTTGGGGGTTAGTAGGATCTAACACGTTGACAATTTTATGAGAATCTAAATTAATATTCTCGGTCGCAGCGTTTGTTCCATCCATACGAAGGAAAGTAGCATTTGCTTGAGACAGTGTAACTCCTCCGGCAATTACTCTTTCCGAATATCCAACATCAGTATGTCCGAATTTATCCACAGGCATTTTATAATATATAATATTATTTTTTTATATTAAAACAAACCGTTTATAACTTCTTGAAAATTCGCGCCATCGTCCATCATCTTCAACACGTACAAGCACAGATGACCGCAAAACACTTCGTTATCGGGCTGTATTCGTTCGCTGTTGTAATAAACCGGACGACGTAAATATTTCAGTAGCTCGGTAGGTGGAGGGAGACCATAGCCATCGAAATATTTCGCCGAAATTTCGCCTTTCTTCTTGATCCAACACACCCAATGAGTCCCGCTCCCACTAGATTTATCTAGGTTAAGAATGCCGCTTTCGTTAGTAGGCCTACTCGGTCTCTCGGGCAGCTCGTCTCGTAGGAACACTCCTCTGAAGTTTGTGATATTTAGTTTCTTCTTAGCGGCGTCTAGCAGTTGTATATTCGTCAAAGGAACATTCGGTAACGCGACTCCACAAACGTCGATTTCTGTAACACTTCTAAAACTCATTTTATAATCAACGAATAGATTCTTTATGTGCGCAGCGTAACGAGTAATGTCCGTACGCTAATGTATGAATACCGTCTTCCATTATTACTCGTTTGTCATCATCCGCGGATAATGCAACTTTATTTACCTGCTCGGTATAAATATCGTGATGATACGATCTAAAAACGTTCATTTTTCTTAGTCGTTCTCTCTTGGTAAACAGACAGTTTTTGTAATCATCGTGAGTTATCGTTTTCTTCACGACATTTTGCTTAATGCCTTTACACTTCTTATGTTCTTCACCATCCATTCTATACGAGTACAACTTGGCCCTTAAACCTACGAACTCGGAAATCTGTTTTCCTGCTGATTCGTCTTTGAACATACCGATAACTTTCTTGTTCATTCCGCTTCTTAAACCCGATGGGTGATCTTCTGGGTAATCACTCGTATCGAATCGAACCGCAACGTCTTGAGCGATATCGTCGTAAAAATCTTCTGTTTGTATTTCATATGCCAACGAATCTGTATCGGTGAATAACAATTTAGCTCTGTCTCCGTATTTTTGCCGTATAAAATTGTAATGGAAATCGTACATCAAAGTTTTACTTAAGTCTAATATACACATGCCTAGATATATCGGTTTATTATAAAACAACCTCGGTCTTTTCATGTGAACGGCGATTAGATTCTCGTCGAAAATCGTCAGGCGGTCATAATTAGTTTTTGCAGCTAGCTTAATAGCTTCCTTCTCGTGACATACCAATTTTATATCTACATGATTTTCGATCCTTTCAAGAGTTTTTCCAAAGACGCTATTGTTCATCAATTTGAAAAAGTCTTTCTCAAAGTCATTAGTGGCACTCGTTCGCAAGTTTGTGTTTAGGTCTACATAATATTTCAACCAAGGGCTTTCTTCGAATAGTATCCCTCTGTGAATTTTCGCGATTTTCAACCCGAGACTTTCGTACAACTTCAAATTTTCGTAATGTACCACGTACTTCTTTTTATCGTTCAAGTTTGGAATTAGTTTTGGTATATTATATGTAAATTCCGACGAGATGCTCTCGGGAGCCAGAGGATAGTCGTTGTGGAGATCGTGCAATTTTTCAGAATATTCCAAATCCACTTCCAATATACACGATCCCAATAAATTCCAATTATTTAGCTCGTCGTCACTCATCCATTTAAATCCACGAGTCGGTAAAGGTTTGCTCATCGCCCAACCGTATAAATTATTAGCGTCTAGATAAGTTATATATGCCGAAGGCTCGCTGCTATCGAATTTATCCGCCGTCATATACTTATTGTTGGCTTTCCCATAACGATTCGAAATTGTGCTGATTCCTCCTCTGATTCCTTGCTTAATCATCAGAATCATATCGTAATCGCTCAACAACTCCAACTTTATACCGGTCAACTTCAAAGCGGCATCCCAGGCCAGTCCCGGAGAAGTGTAATACCATGCGGGATCTAGCCGATAATTCTTCATGCAAACGTCTCTAAAGTTTTCGAAAACATCGGCTAAGAGTAGAACATCCGAAACATTGTACAGGTCGTGGTATTCTCTAAACGTTTTACATCCGAATGCATTCCATACAGTTTTGGCGTGATCGTAATCTTCGTCGCTAATATCTGAGTCGTTTAGCCTCGAATAAAATGCGGACTTGGGAGGTAGTTCGGTTTCGTTAAATCTATCGACGGAAGTAACGTAATCGTACGGGTAAATTCCTTTTTTAAGTAAAAGATCGAGCTGTTTCCCAGAATATAATGCACCAAGATTTTTACATTGTTCTTTCGTCAGATTCTTCGATAAAGCGTCAAGACTCGATGCCATGAATCTATAACTGTCGATGAATCGCAATTCACGTTTAACGTTAATTTCTTTCCCTTCTTTGTTTAGAAACTTATCGACGATCACTTCTCTGCTAAACGATATGTACTTCTCTTCGTTATTAGGAATGCATTTAATTTTCTCATCGTGATCACCTCGCAATTTCTTTACGAACAGATGGCTATCGTATCCGGACAGATTATGAAATACTACTGGAAAAAACTTCGGAACTTTATAGTCTATATTACAACCATTATGAGCGGCCCCTCTGAATTTACCGCTCAAATGACAGTGGTCTCTAACCCGATCTGCACCCAACGCCCCTCCACAGATATGACATAAAGTAGTTTCCTTAAACTTTTTTCGGTCATCTGGAGTAAATATCATCTTCTTCGGAAATTTAAACTGATTGTAGATTCGTTTTATAGTCTCTTCGAGACTATCTACGAATTTTTGACCGATATCGTCGTCTTCGCTTTCGGCCGTGTACGTTACAGGATCTTGTTGATATAATATATCATCGAAGCATTTTACGTAATAACAAAACGAGCTAGGCGTGTGTTTTTGGTATTTATCGGTGTAAGACATGCGAGGATCTGGCTGGCAAGTGGCTATAGGTTTGATGAAAGATTCGAAATCTGCATAAACGATAAAGGGAACTCTCATCGACCTATTATAATTTTTAAAACTTAACGTAGTTCCCGGTTCTGGGACTTCTATTTTTTGAGCGGCGTTTTGCGAACAGTACTCGGTATGTTTATTGAGCGCTTCTATTCTTGTATAACCGTTTAAACATCTTCGACAATAGTGCATTGATATAGTTGACTTCTCTGTACGTGAAGCCATCAATCTGTTGAAATTCTTTAACCAACAATAATGTTTCTTATCTCCGTCGGAAATAAGCAATAGTTCAACGATAGAAACTTTATCGTCTCGTTGATTCGACACATAAATTGGGAATACTATCTTATTTTCATAACCGAATACGTCAACGCTGATATTATTATTTCTTTCAAACTTGCTTATTATATTAGCATCCGCAGCAACCGGAAATTCGATACCGCTCCAATCGAGTTTCTGGGATTGTTTGATTAGTTCTTTCGTTATTCTGTCGAGATTTTTGCCTGTTGGATTTAACGCTCTAGTAATGCACCACTTGAAACATTGCTCGTCATTATTCTTCATGTTGATAATAGCCTTTTTGCTAGATAGTTCTGTAGGCAACGGAATGTAAGAACTGCCTTTCAATGGTTTATAAACAGTAGTATTGACATCTAACTTTACAACATTCACGAATCTCCAATTACTTCCCCGCATCTGGAAACTGGCCATAGTCTCTGGGATCTTATTTATCGCATTATTGTATATTTCGTTAATATCGGTAGCATCTAAAATAACTTCAGTCTTCGAGACGAATGGAACATTCGCGGATTCTTCTTCTCCAGATTTCATATCAACGCGCTCCATGGTACATGTAAGAACGAGTTGAACCTTAACCTGACGATTTTTTGACAACATACTAACCACCTGCGGTCTAACGGCGCTAAGAAAAGACACGGCATCTATTCCAGAAGAACCATCGATAGTGTATTGTTTAGTGAATCCTTTAATAGCCGATGCAGTCTTTCGAATTTAAAACTTCTTTGTATTGATTTTAGCGAAAAGACGCTTTATTTTCGATTTAAACGATTCCAATCTTTCGTTCACAGGTTTCTTCACTTTAGGAGGTATGTAACTAACTAACCAATCCGCAAAAGAATTAATACTCGACCTAACCTTAGTTTTCAACTCACTGAGAACTTTATTACTTGGTTGGGAAACGAACTTGGTCGGAGTAAGAATTGGCGCTCGAATATTCGGAACTGGAGAGTCGAGCAAGTTTTTATTTTTGCTCATAGCAGCAATCAGATCCGCTTTTCGCAGTTTCCAATATCCGATCAAGCCGCTCCGTTTTGCCATGACTCTCAATTCTTTTACAGTTTTCAACTTGTAGTCCATTCCTTTATATATACATATATATATATATTCATTTCTTTAAGTGTTGTTTAAGAAAAACACAAACATTTTATTTATGTTTAATTTTTTATTTATTTTATTTTTTCCCAAAATCTCACTGCTCATTCACAACGGAATCGATAGTTTTGTCGTTAATGCGATCGTACACCTTAATTTTGTATCTATTTCGCCATACTTTTCCATTATACCATTCTATTATTGGTGCGTTTTGCCCGTGCGCCTTAGCTGCTTTGTATATCGACGGATACACGACAACATCACCGGTTTCTAGGTCTAAAATTTCTACTTTTCTCGGCTGATTTCTGATATACCTCGTTCTATCATACGCGCCTTCCTGGTAGTTTCTTTTAAGTATTCGTTCTTTCCGATATTCTTTCCAGTATCCTTTCTGATATTCTATCTGATATGCTTTCCGATATTCTTTCTGCTGCTCTTTCTGCAGTTCTTGCCTTTGTCGTCTCTCTAGTTTCTCTAGTTTCTCTTTTTCTGAGTTATCTTGAACACAAATCTCCATTGCGCTCAATAGAGCTATAAGCTCGGGCTTGTTGAGATGAGCACAACCCTTAACGTTGTGCTGGACCAGTAAGCTTCTCAGCTCTGGAAGTTTCATCTTCTTATTACTAATATAAGTAAACATCTCTTTATGTATGTTTAAGAAAAAAAAGAAATTTTATTCATAGCCTTCACCCTTAGCATTTAGCATTTAAATCGCGGCGATTTAACCCTCGTACGCCTATGAGGGGTGTCTAGTAGACCCCGGGCCGGTTTTTTTAGTATTTCACTCAGTATCCGATTGAGTTTGGTTGTGATATTTTATGACTTTGTTGCTCGCCCAGTAATGCGCTAAAGTAATAAAAACGCAACTGGTTTGTCATACTGGTTACCATGGAAACGGCATGTAAACAACATAACCCAGAAATAACGCTATAAACACATGCGGTTGCAATGTGCAGCAAATTATTTTGTGTTATTTTTTTGATAAAGTATAAGCATTACAGTATTATTTCGTGAAGGATATACGTAAACAAACTTAGAATTATGTCAGCCCCTCTTGCAATATCGTCAGCAGCATGCAACGAGACTTCGTGCAGTAACTACTGATGCGATGAAAATGATGGGTTACAATGTGTCACAAGTGCAACCCATTGTCCGTGGAATGCGATCAATTGCTGGAAGAGGCTGTTGCTATGTGTGTCCAGCGAAGAGAAAGCGTAAAAGCAAGCAACTTTGCGATGGCTGTGAAAAGCACGTATGTGGCGAACACTCACGAGTAAAGATGTCTCGTCGCTGTTGCAATTGTTCAACGGAAAATGACCAGTAGGCTAACTAGCACTGAAGGTAACTACGACCAAAACGACATCTAGATAGCACTTATCACTTTGTCCGAATAATAATATGCTACTGCTAAGACGCGATATATATGAAACTGTTACATGTTTTGTTTATCTACAATGTACCTCTGAAAATGATACATTACTGATAAATTCACATGTATGTGAATACTTCGCATACCCGAGTATTTGTAATTAGTTTTATTGTTATATTACACATATACAAGTGTCTGTAGTGTCTCCTTGTTTTAATTTTAAGTTACAACTATTAAAAAATTGGATAGTCAATGCAAAACAGTACAATAGACCTAGGGGTCTGCTAGACCCCCCTCATAGTACCAGAATGACTACAAAAAGTTCAGTCCTCGGAGGGTTAAGACGAGCTCCTACCGTAGACGACGTTTAGCTTCTGCCCGTCCGACTGAAACTCTAGCAACTTGTCCGAAATTACGATAGCATAAGCTTCGGTTTCGGCCGGCACTGCCGTATTAAATATAGCTTTGATCTGAATATCGACGACTGACGATTTCAATCTCTCAGATTTTTTGCTAACGTCGAAAATCATTAGCGGATATAGTTCTTTATAATCACTGGGTGTTATATTACTCTGCGTTATCAACTGATCCATTCCGTAGAATTTTTCGCTAAACGTTGCCGCTGCTCGGTACGCTCTCGAGAATTGTTGATTAGGAAACGATAGGTTGTAGTCCACAGCCGGGTATCTTTCCTGATTCATCATCACGTACATGTTCTTAAGATCGCAATGGTCGAAGATCGACGGATTAGCTTCTTGATTCCCGTCACGACTTGTCTGAAATCCTACTATTATATACCTCGGTTTTTCCGGAGATGTCTTGACACTCAGTCTCCAGCTGAAAGTAGTAGACTGAGGAACAGTTATGGTATCGCATTGACGAGCACGATAGCCCACAGCCAACGATGCTTTCGATTCGATCGTCTTATACAACTGCATTTTTTCCATATCGGATGGAATAACGTGCGGCATAAACCACGATATCTTCTCTATTGCAACTTTTCCAGCCGCTGCATCGTGACCTCTAAAAATTGCGTCGTCATCGGCTTTACGCACTAACGTTAGCGTATGTTTCAAACCGTAAACAATCTTGTCGTAATCATCGCAAAAACCGAAGATATGCTTTAATGCAACTATAAAGCTGAACGTTCCCTTAGCAGTTGGTTTTTGAATAAGATACTGTTGTCTCACCGCGAACCCTGTGTTATTATTAACGGTTGCGGAACCGTCTTTGTACCACAGCTGATTTAAACCTTGGGCCAGTTGAAAATCGTTTGGGTATTTTAGCAATCCAAGCATCGTGGTAGCCTGACCCGGGTGAAATAAAGTTTCTATTTCTTGATTCGATAGAGAATACGATATTTGACTGAAGAGATGCATAAGCCCGTTGTTCGTAACAGCCACGTCATCGGCATTAACGTATGCGGTGTTATCCGCTTTAGTCAGTCTTCCTTCGAATAGCAAATACGATTCTGAAGGGTGGCTGAAAAGGTCTTGGAGTTCGATATTGATACGAATCTCACCCGTTGTGTTTAGATTCGTTCTCGCAGTAGGTTCGTACTCGTGAAATTCGTATCGTTCGATACTCTCGTCCGTCAAAGGTTGTTCCGTGAATCTTAGTATATCTGATTGCATTTTTTTTATTAATAATATATGATTTGATTTTATTTAAATATAAATAACCTATGCAACTTTCAATCCACTTCCGTTTAAACGTCTAACGAGATCTTGAATCCTAATAGCGCTCTTTGCATTGGAATTCATACCGTGCCCCATCATTAAATTATTTATATTTGTATTCTTCGAACGCGCTCCGTTGTTAATAAGTCTAGTTAGAACGTCTTTACTTTCTTGAGTTAGAACGTCTTTACTTTCTACCGGTTGCGGTTGGAACGCTGAAAGAGCTGGAAGAGCTGGAAGCGGTTGTGAACTTGTAGTCGGTAAATTTTTGGAACTCATAATTTTAGCAACCGCTTTATCGACTAATCGTTTACCGGCGTCAATAGCTGCAGTTTTTCCTACGTCCACCGCTTTTTTCCCGATGTCTTTAGCCGCATCTTTTCCTACGCTGAGAGCGGTGGACGCTATCTGTTTAGCGGCATTCGACGTAAATAGATTCTTGAAAAAACCCGCAACGATATCGAATATTCCCGCCCCTCCGATAACGTATTGTTTCTTATACCTTCTTTTAGCAACAAATAACATTTTTATATTAATAACATTATATTTTTATATTCATTTTTATTTATCGCTCCTTGTCTTAGTAACTCGTCGCATATACCAACTATCTCATTTCTCACTCCAGTATTCCCCGCCTCGAAGCTGGCCATTCGCAGAGATAACATTTCTATTAGTGCATTAGGATCTTGAGGAATAATGATACGCTGTAGGCCTATTCCTTTACCTTCCGTCTTTGACGTCATCGAGTCCCATATCGGTTTAATAATATTTTTATATTTTAAGCTCTTAGACGATTTTGGTTTACTTGGATTTTTCGACTGCCTCATAGCATTCGTTATCTTCAGAATCTCGGCATATTCTTCCATATCGTTATCATCGAATATCGACTCGTTCGGTTTGTTCATCGTTAATAATTCCCAAAGTCCGGGTGTTCCTTCGTACGTCTTATCGCCAACAGTCACGTTATTGCCGTTGATCGATATAGGACTGTCGCCTATATAAAATTGACCGTCTTTTGAGTTTATTCCGAACGTTGTGTCTACCATCTTTTTATCGGAAGCGTATTGTTGCAGGTACTTCACCGCAATATCTCCTAGTTCTAAGGTTTTTATATCTTCTACCGGGTCTTCACCGTAAGCCTCTATCGAAGGGTATTGAGGAAACTGAATGGCTTTTAACGATGTCGAAATAGAAGCGGGAAGCGCTTTTAAAGCGTTAGCTGTCTCTGCCGAGTTTTCTTTTATAGTAGATAACAAAGCCTTTTGTTCTTTTGAAATTGTTGATTGCGAGTCGACTATTGGTTTGTACAATCTCGTTAATTCTCGTTGTAGTCCTATATCTCCTAATCTCTCGGATAAAAAGTTTTGTCGAATATTCTTCTTCGATTTCAGAAACTCTTCAACGATAAAATCTCTTTTTGCGGGATCGGTTATTTTTAGAAACGACATTATATTTTATTTATATAAGCTTATAGCTATATTTTTTAAACGTAAATTCGAACGTAAATTCGAACGTAATTACGAACGTTCAATTTACGTTGCCGTTAAAACGTTCTCGTTAAACGTTAATTTTTCTGTGCTAACTTTGGTTTTATTTTTAATTTTTTCTTTCATATCGTTGAATTTCACAAACTCGCTTAGAATTAGCGAATATTCCATGTCTGAAATATTGTCGTCAACAAGAGATTTTGAAATAAGGCTACTGATTGTGTTTAGTTTTGCTTCGGCTAACGTTTTAATCTTTTCGTGCTTTGTCAATTTCAGTGCAAGCTTCTTACTAACTTGTCCTCCGATAATAATTAACAATCCTACACCTACTGCCGTACCTGTTGCTATCGCTATGGCCGGAGTTGCAATTACAGTAGCCAGAGCTGCCAGACCCGAGCTGCTGAGCCCCATCACAGTTACTATCAGAGCGTTGTCGATAATGCTAATCATTCTTATGTTCCTACGATACTTTGTACTTAAGGCGGTCCTTTTATCGCGTTCTTGTTCGATTTCTTTTTGAATTTCGTTAATTTTTTTAAAACGATACGATTGCGCTGAATTTTCCATTTGTTTATATTCCATTATTATTATTATTAAGATTTTTTAAATTTAAACGTGGTAATTAATGTAGCATAGCGAATCTTTTTCGTTAATGATGACTACGGAATCGGAATTGTTTAGAATAGTAATAACAATGTCTTCTACATCTTCGCAAATGGTTGAATCTTGCAAGCTACATTTCTTTTCTTTAATCGCCTGTCTAAGCGAGACTAGACAGACTCCCCTAGTTAGTCGAACTCCAAATCCTAGCTCTTGCGAGACCGGCGATCTGGTTTGAATTGTGATCGCTCGTTGTGCGAAAATCTCCCAACGCTGTGAGCCCGGTTGTCTTATAGCCCGATGCGTTACTTCTTTAGGCAACCAAAATACTGATTCTGGTCGAGTTCTAACTCTGCTCGGAGAATTGCGTTTTGTTATAAACTTGTGCATTGGCATACCGTATCGCGACATTATATATATTATATATTTATATATATATATCATAACCTTTACAGAATCATACCAAGAAGCGGACCAAGGATTGGGATGTTAGAAAGTACTTTTGAAATAGGATTGTCGTTTCCAAGAATCAATCCTGAACCATTGACAAATCCAGAACCTCTGCGCATGTACAGTCCTTCTCCTACACCGTCTATTCCCGACCCTAACCATGGTTTCAGGTAAAGACCTGCTGCGTGCGGAACCATCTTGTAGCTTCTTCCTCCTTTCTTTATGTATAAAGCACTTCCATTAACACCAGATCCCATTATCTTGCTAACACCTGTACTCGCTAATCCGCTTAAAGCTAAAGTTGCAAGACTTGGCAGAACGCTAGAAAGAAGGAATTTTCCAGCTGTAGCTAGAAGTGGTAATAACGCTGGAAGAAAACCACCTTCGACTTTCATATTATGGTGTATTTGCGTTTTACTCATTTTGAGCATAGTACCCGTTCCATTCTGATATGCTTTCGCCATTTTATTAATTTGTGCTCGTGTAAGAGCTAAGACGTGTTCCCCGGATAGATCTGCGTGAGTTAGTCTTATACTCGTTCCTGTCCCTGCTTCAACTGCGCGTTTAATTTTGTCTTTTTGTCCATCCGAAACATTAACTTTTGTATTCGTATATCGACTCATTTTATATATATAATTGAAATTAAAAACTTTAATACCACGATAATTAATTCTCACACTTCTCTAATTTTAAACCTGATCGACAACTCCTCTCCTCGAAGGTTGATTAGTTTTCCATTTTGATCTGTAAGTTTTGTTTCCATAGCCGAAATCGTAAATAGCGTAATAGGAAGATATACTAAATTAACGGGCACTTCTATAATCTTGTATCCGGGGCCTACATTCGGGAAAAAGGAATATATAATGTTTTCCGTTGTTCCGTTAGAGTACGAAGATCCGATTACGTCACTGGTTACTCTCAAACTATTTACGTTCATAATATTTACTATGTTCTCGGATTCGTTATATCCTTCTGAATACACTCGGCTATTAAATCCTAAAACAGTTCTAATCGAGTTCTCGATTGTCATATTAACCTGATAGTTAGCACCGATATCTAACACCGATTTCAAAGTATTGTTGTTCGCTTGTAACGTTATACAGTACGCATCTCCCGTTTCGTCATAATGTCCTGATTGTTTCATGATTGTTTGAATGTGTTCGTTTATATCTACGATTTCGTAACTTCCTTCTGGGATTTCTATAGTAAACCACGTTTTACCATTATCCGGCGAATAAACAAATTTGTTGTTTAAAGAATATATATTCGGGAAGGAATTATAAGTCTCCAAATTAACAAGACACATTTCATACTTTTTGTTTTTGTCAAGTTGAATCAGAGGATTAAATTTAGTTCGAATTTGCGTGCTCCTTTCGCTCACCAAAATGCTGAATGACTCTTTAGGCTCTGTGTTACGAGCGATCTTTTCTGTGTTGAGAACTATCTTTTCCAATCGCGCTTCCATTTTATATATATAATATATATAATATATAACTTATGAAGAAGCTGAAGGCTTATGCTGAAGGCATATAAAATGTATCCAACGCACTCCTATACTTGCCGTTGTTTTTTTTACTGGTTAAATCTATTACTACAAATCCGTGCGGACGCTCCCACGCAGTTTTGCATAGTTTTACAAATTCGTTTTTAGGCATATCATCTACGCCTACGTGATCGTTGTATATATTATTAATATTTTTAAGGTCTTGACTAAATAAACAGATAAAGTTTGAATTCTCTCTGATAGTCTGTCTAGGCAGTTTAAAATAGTTTTGGGCTAGGTAAAATGAGTCAACATTACTATGTCTTCCTCTTATGTAATAAGATTCGCATTTGTTTTGTTTTTCTAATTGTAAATCATCGAAAATCATGAGATTCTTTTTATGCTGATTCAAGTCTCTCGGATCGGGCACTTCTTCCGAAGTTTCAAAGAATCGACAGTTCATATCGGATTTTTTAACTATACTTTTAGCCATTTCCTCAACAACTGATATTGGCGATACATTTAACCTTGCTATCTCGTCTTGACATCCAAACAAATTGACAATTGCTTCTTTCGATAACTTTTCTTCGAATGCTTTTTTAAGTATTTTATATTCTGGTTGAAAGAGAGATCTTCCAAATACCTGTAGGCTGTCGTAGTCTAACCATCCTGGATTCAAAAGTAAATTTAATAATAGCGTAGTCTTACCACATCCGGACTTCCCAACGATCAGACCCCTTATACTTCTAGGTAATAACGGGTTATTAAATCTTTTAGATGTCTCGTCGTTCCATGATATATCTTTAACTTCCATTTCTTTTTTAATTATAAAAATAGTTTTATATTAAAATGTATATGGAACAGATGTATTGCGTAAAGTGCAAGAGAGAAACCGAAATGACAGATATTCAAAATTTCATCAGTAAAAATAAAAGACCTATGCTTAAAGGTGTCTGTGTCGATTGCGGAAAAACAAAAACTCGATTTATTTCCACTGCCAAAAAAGGAGGAGATCTAGTTGGGTCTTTAAATTCAGCTACGAAAAATATAAAATTGCCGTGGGCGAAATTCCCTGGAGAATTGCATCTTCCAGGACATTCGTTTACGGGCCCCGGAACTAGATTAGATTTAAGATTGAATCCTGACGGCACTCCTAAAGACTTTAGCAAGCCCGTTGATCGAATCGATGAAGCAGCTTATCGTCACGATTTAGCTTATGACCAGTATTCGGATACAGCTGCTAGGAATGCCGCCGACAGACATATGGTAAATGAATTAAATAATATATCTAATCCTACATTACGTGAGCGTGTCGAAAGAGCGATAATTAAACCTATTTTAGCGACAAAAGCCAATCTTGGTTTAGGTCTAACTTCTTCCGATTCGAAGTCGGCTGTTAAATCGTCTCCAAAGTGGTCTGATGAACTCGCTGACGAATTACATAAACCGGTAATACGACATTTTACAAAAAGGAAGGTTTACGTTAAAGGTGTTGACGACACATGGGCTGCAGACCTCATAGACATGCAAGCTTTCGCTGAAGATAACGATGGCGTTAAATATTTATTAAGTGTTATCGATATTTTTTCAAAATACGGCTGGATTGTCCAGATAAAAAATAAGACCGGAAAATCTGTGTTCGATGCTTTCACCAAAATACTTTCCAGTAGCGGACGGAAACCCGAGAAACTTTGGGTCGATAAAGGAAAAGAGTTTTACAATAAAGACGTGAAATCAATTGGATTCCAGCTTTACTCTATTGAAAATGAAGAAAAGTCATCCGTTATCGAACGATGGAATCGAACCATGAAAGATAAAATGTTCAAATATTTTACTGCTAATTCGACTAGAAAATATATCGATGTTTTAGATAATATGGTTGCTCGTTATAACAATACTAGACATTCTTCTATAAAAATGACTCCAATAAAAGCGAGTATGAAGAAAAATGAGACCACTGTATGGAGAAATTTATATGGGGGCTTACACCCAGAACAGATTGATAAACCTAAATTTTCAATAGGTGATAAGGTCAGAATTTCTAAGAAGAAGAAGACCTTCGAAAAAGGTTTTACACCTAGATGGACGGAGGAGATCTTTACTGTGACAAAAATTCAATACACCGATCCTCCGACCTATAAGATAACAGATTTAAACGGAGAAGAAATTCAGGGCACGTTTTACGAGCAAGAACTACAGAAAACGACTCAGGAAGTCTATAGGATCGAAAAGATCATAAAAAGACGTGGAAACAAGTCCTTTGTTAAATGGGTGGGATATAACGATTCGTTTAATTCTTGGATTGATAATGAAAGTTTTATAAATCTAAGTTAGAATCTATAGGCCTATTCGAAACTGTGGAAAATCTCCACTTGCCACCTAATGTCACTATTTACTTATCACGTGGTTTAAAACCCACATTTTACTACTACTTATAAGTTACACAGACTTAAGATAGAAAAACATCATCTAGCATCTCAGTACCCCTAAGGTCTTGACTGAATAAACACTCGTATGTTAAATCGACAATTGAAGGACTTGCAGCAATAACCAGGTATGTCGGATTTTTTGAATTTTGGGAAAATGGCTTCAAAGATTTGACACTTCAAACTGTTATATCTAAGCCATTTTACGAGATATCAACAAGCTGTTTGAAGCACCATGTGAATTATAATTGTCTTTCACGAACGTTTTACATAATGCAATGCAAAAGATAACTTTAATGTTTTTTCAAGACATTTTGCTTCATACCTGGTTATTGACACTCAATAACCCAGTATGAAGCAAAAAATCGTCTGCTGTTAGTCAACATACCTTATTCTTGCACCAAATGGTGACTAGCACACAGTACAAATTAATCGTGCAATAAGAAGGTAAGTCATCATAGCTGCATTACAGTAAGAAAAAAAACACTGCAAAATCAGTGAATTGTAGAGTAATTAAGAGACAATAACCGGGTATGTCAATTACCTGATTATTGGACCAGTTTTAATACAACGATTACAGGAAAAAACGACAATTTCTGTTATCATACTGGGTTATTGCATTGGAGTAATGCTGCCGGCTGCTAAATATCATATGTCGACAAGCTGTTTTATCCAAAAGCCAATTCAAAAATAATCAGATTTGCACCAGATTTGCAGGGTATATAGAATACAATATTCCGAGCACGCTGGCATACTTATTCACATAAACCAGGTATATCGACATACCTGGTTATTGAGGCAAGCCCTTCAATTGTCTCTATATACAAAAGAAAAGGAGCTCCATAAGAATGCAAAAATTAGCTTAAAGAGCATTCCAGGAAAAGTCTTCACCAAAATGATACAAAGCAGAATGAAACAGTATGTTGAAAGAACACTTGGAGAAGAACAAGCCGGGCTCAGACCAGGAAGAAGCACAATTGATCAACTATTTCACAATGAGACAGGTACTTGAAAAGAGCATAGAACACAACCAGAAAGTCTTCATGAACTTCATAGACAGTATATGGCGTGATGAAATGTGGAGAGCGATGCAAAACGCTGGAATACCAACACAACTGATCAAACTTGCACCAGAGATATATCGTAAATCATCACATTGAATTAGACATTCGTCAGATGGCGCAAGAGTTTCGCGATTGACCTGCGAGTCATTAATCGAACATAGCCTGTTCGTCTGTCTGTTCGTCCACCTGGTTGCCTGTCTCTATGTCTGCCCGTCTGTCTTCTATCTGTCTGTCTGTCTATCTGTCTGTCTATCTGTCTGTCTGTCTATCTGTCTGTCTATCTGTCTATCTCTCTGTCTATCTGTCTGTCTGTCTGTCTGTTTATCTATCTGTCTGTTTTTTTGACGATCTGTGTGTCTGTCTATCTAGCTTTCTTTTTGCCTGTCTGTCTATCTATCTGTCTGTCTCTCTGTCTGTCTATCTTTCTTTCTGTCTGCCTGTCTGTCTATCCTTCTGTTTGTCTATCTTTCTGTCTGTCTATCTATCCTTCTGTCTGTCTGTCTGTCTGTCTGTCTGTCTGTCTGTCTGTCTGTCTGTCTGTCTATCTGTGTCTGTGTAATAATGTCATTAAATGAAAACATGTTAAGCACATCACTCCCAAAACTAAGAAGTTCCAATGTAGTTAGAAGTTTATGGGTCATAGAAATTTGCAGTTATTTTTAATAAGTCCCATCTTACTGAAACAGCGTCAACCTCAACAGTTGGAGATCATCAATGACATCGACATACCCAGAGCGATACAAACATTAGGTAATGTTTTGAGAATGTTTTCTGTACACCTCTTGATTTTACAAAATCAGCAAATTATGCCATGTCGTGGCCAGTCTAGTGGAAGATTTTCGAACTTATTAGACTCCTCAGTCAAAATCTGCTATGCCCGACTACACTGTAAGCGTGAATTCTCTGCCTTATCGACGTCAACAACTTGTCTACACTATAGCCAAATAAGTTTCAGCATGTAACTTCTCTCACCGTTGCGAGATGAGCTCGCTGCAATGTGTGTGTGCCAGAAAACAAATCGCGTCGGAATAGAAATAAAAGTGGCGGTGAAACAATTTATCTAAGTACTTAAGCAGCTTTGCTTTTAAACCACATAGGATGGTAAACGGGTTATGATGGTGATGGTCGTATGAGATATGTATTCGGTCGCCTGTGCGTGTCTGACGTATCTTGCTTTTAACGGCGCAAGCAGTGGCTTCAGCAGAGCCAGAAAAATCAATAGAAATCTGCAGCGGCTGATGCAACGGCGAACTGTTCCGCGAATCAGAAACCAGATGACAATTGTCTGGCAGGACCAGTCCACTCACAAGCAGGGGAGCAGAGGTCATGGAGGTAATTAAAAATTCAGAATTTGCACAATATTCATCTGCAATAAATTTAAACACTGTGTATATTTGGTAAAACCAAATATGTAAGGTATTATTTTTGCCAGGTTTGTGAAAATTGGTAGTATTTTATTAAGGAGACTGGTTTTTTAGTAGAACCTATCTCCTGTCGTCGTATGTATATGGTTCATTCCTAAAAGCATCTGCAAATTACACGGATTGCAATAAGTTTTATCGACCATAATATCCACCTAATATATATTATGTAAAAACACGCTTTTACCAAGATTTTCCATTTTCCATTTTGAAATACGTTAATGTCTGTCGAGAAAAACAGTTGTTCATAGTTTTTTACAGTATACTTAATTTATTTTGTAGTTTATTCCAAAGACTTGCAATTTACTTACTTACCTACTTACTTACTTTCTTGCCTTATTCCACCCAGTGACTTAAGCGAAATTGGCTGATAGGTCAAACTGACGAGTTCATTTCCGTTTCTCCCGAACGAGACTTAATTGGAGCGAATAGTGAATTTTTAATTACTTCCATGACCTGGCATGACCTACATTTTGCTCCCTAAGCCTCAAATTGCAGACTGCAGGAATATTGCGTCTATTACACCACCGAATAAATTATTGTGTATTGGATTGACCAATAGAAACGCGCGTTGCAAAATGCTGCAGATATCCTGCCGTATCTATAGATTGGAGACATAAACATACATCATTTGGATGTTTTTTGCTTGCTTGATAAAATGAGTGCTATTACTGTTAATCATTTTTGCGTAGCGACGTTGGATAAGTTACGACGCTATGGTGTAGCGATGTGTTCTGTGCCTTTAGACCGGGTGGTCGGAGGTTCAAGTCTACGTCAAGTCGCAGCGTAGCGACGTTGGATAAGTTATGACGCGGTGATATAGCGACATATTCTGTGCCTTGTGACCCGAGGGTTGCAGGTTCAAGTCTACGTCAAGTCGCAGCGTAGCGACGTTGGAAAGCCATATCAAGCAAGCGAATACCGCCGACAGATGCATGAGACTGAAGAGACTGAAACCCATACCCATCCATCCATCCACCTTCCAATCTATCCATCCTTCAATCTAACATCCATTCGTCCACTAATCCTATAATTCAATAATTCATCCATCCATCCAATGCATCCATTCACTCGTCCACCCAACCAACCACCCTCCAATCCACCCCATCCAACTACCCACCAATCCATACTCCCACAAGCCATCCAACAATCCTATAATAATATTCATCCCAACCGTTCGTTCATTCATTACAAACGCACCGGATGATCTTGATCCGTGAAAGACACTTAGGCCTATTGCACACACACACACACACACACACACACACGCACACACACACACAGAGCACAAGCACACGTCACCAAATTACTCTGGCCCAGATACCAGATCATAACTCCCTGTTGCATGAACAGTTGTTAATTAAGTGGAAGTCGTTCATCCCAACCATTCATTCATTCATTCATTCATTCATTCATTCATTACAAACGCACCGGATGATCTTGACCCGTGAAAGATAGGCCTACTTAGGCCTATTGCACACAAACACACACGGTGTGTGTATGTATGTATGTACACAGTCTGTATGTATACATGTATGTATACATGTATGTATACATGTATTCGATAAAACCTGCTCCTGCTAATCCAGCTGCTCCTGCAGCAGAAGCTCCTGCTGCTCCTGCTGCTCCTGGTGCAGCTCATGATGCACCTGTGATGGGTATTTGCACCTGTGATGCGCATATGCACTGTTTATCAATCAAAATCAATCAATCAATCAAAATGTGCCAAAATCGAACCAGATATACTACTTAGAAAGTTTATAGAATGACGCTTTTTTAATTGCATAACAAAGTTTGATATTCTAGAACGTTTTGAACTTACTCCAGCATACATTCTAGCATTAATGTCTGTTGCGCAATTATGATTATGGCTGACCCCTCTCAAAGAGGGATTAATTCGAGCCTGAAGAGAAAGAAGAAGAATTATGATTATATTGGAGACTGTTTCGTTGATTTTTGGCCTATAAAATTTCCAGTTTTTCTGGTGCTAAGACATTGAAATTTGAAGGTAACCCAGGTGTTAACATGCAATTAACTTATTTGTTTTGGCTGGCATAACGTCACAGCTGACTAGAGAGATGAAGATTGTAGTCATGATTTAAAGAAACGTGCAGTTGGCTAAAGCAGGTGAGATAGGCTAATTTTCATGAGATTAGATAAGTTCGTGGTAGTAATGGAGGCCTATAAATGTAAATTGGTTTCCGGAGTGTTGAGACATTGTAAGCACACAATCATGCAGACCAGTATCTTGATGATGATGTTACGAAGACGATTTAGTCCGTCGAGGGAAGATGTGTGTCGTCAGCAAATTGATGATGATTACTAGATAGGTAGGAGATGAGAAAAAAGTAAAGAAAGAAATTAGAAGTGCCAAGAACGCAACCTAGAATAATAGCAATGTTGAGAGTATGACTGTCTGAGAATAGGAGCAGATGAAAATATATGAGATAATTCGTGATATATTAGTTATATTTCACCACAGACAGGAAACACAAAATGAGAAAAAAAATTAAATTGAAAGAATTATTTGAAATCGAATAGAAAGGTTGGAATAGAATAAAATTTGTTGAAACATAAAAGAGTGGTTTTACAGCACTTTCTTACAACTAATGGTTTGTTCAAACGGCAGATGCAAGAGACTTGAGAAACTGTTTTCCTGCACATTGAAGTAAGAACGGTTCGGTAGAGAGATGGGTTGGGCGAGAAAGGAACTCGCACCGAGATTTCAGCTCTGAATGAAAGGTTTTAAACAGAAAGCGTGTTTCAATGTTTGCTACTTGGTATGGCATGAAAGAATACAATTGAAGTCATAATAGTTATTTCCGATTGTTTCTGCCTTCACGCGGCTTTCCCTGGGAGCAGTGTTTTTAGCGCAGGTATGTATGAATTGCCAGATTATGAGCGGCGTGCTTCTCTTTGTTTCGTAAGTGGCTATTGGTCTTGCACATGGGACCAGTCCATTTTGCAGAACGTGTTTGTAAATTTAAATCAATGCTGTAAAAATTTGTTATCTCCCAATCTAGTCGGTCTTGAAAGATACGTAGACTGCAGTTGATGGGGCTACCAAATTCTAAGAGTTCCTTAGGACTTTAGACCAAGACTTAGTTCTCTCAGCGTACCAGATGCGCACCTGGGCCCGCGTGTGTATGGACCGGTCACAACCTAGTCGGTCGTAAACGCCTTAGTCCGGACCAGCTAGGCTCTGACTAGAGACCACCGGCAAGTGGCGTGCATAAGAGTAGTTTTACACTGGCCTACTCAGTCGGAGACCAAAATGGGTGTGGTCAAACTGTGGTAAAACCCAGCGTCAATAGTTATATGCGGTTATAATAGAGGGTCGCGCATGTATTTATAGGCTTTTTATATGCTCGTTCTGAATGATTCGATTTTGGTCTACTAAGACATTTTAAGTGGTCAACCAAGTTCAATCTTTGATTATCTATGAAACAGGGGCATCCCTAATTAAGCGGGGCATTGGCCCTTTTACTGCATATTGTGTTATTGCCTGAGTTTCTTCATTGATTGCTTTTTAAACAATAAATTGAATGGAATGGAAATTGTGAAAACATGTTAACGTTGATAACCACCGACTGGCCAGTAATATAGCAGTTTAATTAAACTGAGTGTTGTATTTTGTACACGAAAGGGCCAAAGGAAACTTTGACATTGTATAACGTTGAATGTTAATTACCATGCCTATTTGTTACATTTAAGGGCACAGACAGCTTCGTGGCTAGTAAGAGCCCTTACGCGGCGCGTCGGTTCCACATACTCAGCCAATTCGTCACAAATTATTAACAATTCGTGACGACGAACGTGAAAAATATCATAAACTTCATTGTCCGAGAACGAGTTGAGTGGCTTTCGGCGATCCTTGTTTAGGGATCCCCGAAATCCACTCGAAATCAACTCTCTTTGGCGTCTTACACTTCTTCTAAACCGACGAACAACCTATAGCCGCCGACGTCTTCCTGCTCGCACTAGGCTGGACTAGTGAATCTACGCCTGGCTGTCCGGTGGCGTAGCCTTAGTCTGGACTAAGGGCACTAGTCCGTCGACATACACGCCGATTTTATCCGCTAGTCGGGCTTAGAGCCAAATCTAGTTTCAACTAGGACTGACGACCTGTCCATACACGTGGACCCTGTCAGCGGTTCTCCACGATTGTCACATTCAGTTAAATACCCAGAGTCTTTAAAACTCATAATTTTTTTAATTAGTATTGCAAGACTAAATTTACAAAGATAAGTGCCTTTCCAGATGTTAAATTTGCAGTTTCGTTGGACTATAAATCTCACACTGTATAAAATTAATGTTTCTCTAAATTATCCATACTCAATACAATACAGCTAAAGATTTATAGTACGCTTTAACAAGTCAAGTCATGCACGAGAGCGCGTTGCGCTGCATTCCCCGTCATAGTGCAATCTGAAGAGATGAGTTTTTAATTTTGATTTAAACTGAATAACAGGTATGCACTGACGGACTGTAGCTGGAAGACTATTGCATTCCATGGTTCCTGAGACCGAAAAAGTCACGACTACCAGACTTCCGGTTGGTGCGAAGTACGGTAAAATTTACTCGTGTGACCGATCAGAGTCATCTGGATTTTGTAGCAGAACATGGCGTGACTACGGGTGTCATTTACGAGGGAGGGGTTTCGGAGTGGATATAGTACATGAGGAGGGAGATTTTGAAGTTCACGTGGTCACGGATTGGAAGCCAGTGTAGTTGTTTCAGGGATGGTGTGGAATGATCTGTAGGACCAAGACCTCATACCGGACGACCGGCCGTGTGGAGAACAGGTGATAGAGGTTGTTATGTCGATGAGGGAAGACCGGATAGGACCGAGTTGCCATAGTCAAGGTAAGAGATGAAGAAGGCTTTAAGAATCGGTCAACTACTGGTGCATAACTAAAAAGAATTGGCATAAAGCGTTTGGAACAAACAGATACAATCAATGCTTGTGTGTAAATTGAACTGCTTTATTTCACAGACGCAGGTGCACAGTGTTCGTGCCAAGCGATCAATTCAACAAAAAATGAGATAAACTGCAACATCGTATTTGACGACAGTAGTTACAATCCGATTAATGCAATAATGAACTGGACAGCCAATGGCAATTACTACACATCGAATATTCCTCAGAGGGTCAGAGTTGATCCGTATTTCGTCTCAACATCTACCATCACAGTAGATGCCAGCGATCCATCAACATTCCAGTGCACCGTAACATTTGCGCAACCGACGAATATTCAGTTTCCTTACGTTGCAACAAATGCGCCTGAGTTTTCCGCATCCTGCAGTTCAACACGTGAGTTTAATCCAAATAAAAGTTTAGTGTATTAGTAGTGTAAAAGGACGGCACGTAGCGCAACCACCCAATAACTAGGTTCATAATGGAACAACTACGCAATAACCACATGACGTCACGACCACCGTATGACGTCATCGAAACTATTGGAAATCCCCGCAGTTTCGATAACGCGCCTATGAGTTATGGGGTGATTACGCGGGCTGGGAATTTCCTGTAGTATCTAGTAATCTGAGTTCATGAAAGGGCTTAAAGGAATGAATGTCTATAATAAAATGGACTATTCGTCAAAAACCGTTAAAGAACTAAGAAATATCGCTCGAGAGAGAGGTATGGTTGGTTATTCGAGACTGCGAAAAGCAGAACTCATAGCATTCGTGTCGCCTAGGTCTGCGATCAATCCGTTAGACGCTCCGGTTCCGGACATTAAAGTTCCAACGCTTGTTCCAGGTAAGTATACGCCTCCGTCTGATAGGGCCTACTTGGAAATCTTCTGTTAGTAATGTTTGGAATGAGATGAAGACTAAGGTTAGGTCTGTTATTAATTCTTTTGCGGATCGGTGGGTTAGTTCCATTCCTCCAAAGGAAAAGAAAACCGTGAATGAAAGATTGGAATCGTTGAAGACGAAGGTTTTGAGTATTTTTAGTCAAATCAATAAAAAGAAGTTCGAACTTCGAGAGACCGCAAAAGCTATTAAGGGTTTTACTAAGCGATACACGATCGAAGGAACTGGTGGAATCGACGTCACGTCTTTTCTCAACACCGTAAGACCGCAGGTAGTCAGTCTGCTAACGAAAAATCGTGGGGTAAAAGTTCAATTCAATCTTAATTGCGTAATGGAGAAAGCAGATATTAAAACCGGAGATGTAGTCGCGGCCGAACCTAATTTTAAATCAAAGACTGATATCATTTTAGACGCAACCGACGTGAGCGAAATATATAGCAACGCAGTGGATAAAATTAAGGAGAGCATGGCAAGTTTTCAGATGAGAGGTAGTAATTGGAGGTTTAAAGCCGTTGTGAAGTTGGATATCGATACAGTGGTATATAAGCCATTAAAAGGCAGTTCTTATATTCCGCTTCCTGAGTATTTAGCCAATAAAAAGGCCATTATTAATCTGAAAAACAACGACGATGAATGTTTTAAATGGTGTATTACTAGAGCGCTAAATACAACGGATAAAGACCCTCAAAGAATCACGAAAGATCTAAAAGAACAATCTAAGCAACTCGATTGGAAAGGTATTGAATTCCCGGTTGCTGCTGACGCTAATATTATAAATAAGTTTGAGCGTAACAATAACGTTAGCGTTAACGTATTCGGTTATGAAAAGGACGTATACCCATTATATATATATCGAAGCACGAAAACGATGTATGCGTAGATCTGCTGCTTATTTCCGACGGAGAAAAGAAGCATTATTGTTGGATCAAGAATTTTAACAAATTGATGACGACAAGAATGGAACATAATCATAATTCGATGCATTATTGTAGAAGATGTTTAACCGGTTATACACGAACAGAATACCTTACTAGGCATACTGAGTACTGCTCGAGGCAAGACGCCCAACGAATAGTTCTTCCCGAACCAGGAACCATGCTAAGTTTTAAAAATTATTTTAAATCGATGAGAGTGCCTTTATAGTTTACGCCGATTTTGAATCTTTCATTAAACCTATCGATACATGCCAACCAGATCCTAGCACGTCTTACACCAATAAATATCAGAAGCATACACCCAGCTCGTTTTGTTATCACATAAAATGCTACGACGACGGCGTTTATTCCCAAGAGCCAGTGATGTTTACGGCTGAAAATGAAGACGACGATGTCGCTCAGATATTCGTAGATTTTCTTGTAGAAAATATAAAACAAATATATAACCAGTTTAAATTCCCTAAGAGGATGATATTCGGTGAGACTGAGAAGAAATGTTTCGATGAAGCTACTAACTGTCATATCTGCGGAGGAGAGTTAGGCGAAGATCGAGTTAGAGATCATTGTCATTTAAGCGGTAAATTCAGAGGCGCCGCCCATAACATTTGTAATATAAACTATAAAGTCCCCAAGTTTTTCCCTGTAGTATTCCATAATCTATCCGGATACGACAGCCATCTATTCGTGAAGAAATTGCGAGGTGAGAATGGTGAGAAAATAAACTGTATTCCTAATAACGAAGAAAAGTATATATCGTTTAGCCGAGAGATCGTAGTCGGTAAGTTTGTAAATAAAGAGGGAAAAGAGATAACGGTCAAGCGTGAATTACGCTTTATCGATAGTTTTAGATTCATGCCTTCAAGTCTCGACGCGTTATCGAAGAACCTTCGTAAAGATCAGTGTAAGAATTTAGGCGATTTCTTTAAAGGTGAGAAGTTAGATCTTTTACTTAGAAAAGGTGTTTACGCGTACGATCACGTTGACGGCATTGAAAGATTAAAGGAAACCGAATTGCCTCTGAAACATAACTTCTATTCTAAACTAAACGACTCAGACATCAGCGATGAAGATTACGAGCACGCCAAAAATGTATGGAAAGTATTTCGGTGTAAAACGTTAAGAGAATATCACGACTTGTATAATCTTTCGGATGTTTTATTATTAGCGGATGTATTCGAAAACTTTAGAGACGTCTGTATGAAGAACTACAACCTAGATCCCGCGTGGTATTACACTTCACCCGGACTAGCATGGGACGCAGCGTTAAAGTTGACTGGTGTAGAGTTGGAGTTGTTGAGCGACTACGATATGTTACTGATGATCAAGCAGGGAATAAGAGGAGGAGTCAGCACGATTTCGAATCGATACGCGAAAGCGAACAACGAGTACATGGGAGAAGAATTTGATAGTAGCCAGCCTTCGGTATTCATTCCTTACTTAGACGCGAATAACTTGTATGGATGGGCGATGAGCAAAGCTCTACCAACTCATGGGTTTAAATGGATGAGCGATGATGAATTGAATGATTGGAGAAGAGTTACCGAACGAGATGGGGCGGGGTGTGTGTTAGAAGTCGATCTTGAGTATCCTAAGGAATTACACCACCTGCATAATGATTACCCTCTAGCTCCTGAGAGTATAAAACCTGCAGAATCGGATGTAATGAAACTAATTCCAAATTTAAACGATAAAAAGAAGTACGTTGTTCATTGCGGTAATTTAAAGTTGTACGAAAGTCTCGGTTTGAAGATAACGAAAATACATCGAGGGTTAATATTCGAAGAAAGCGCTTGGCTGAAAAAATATATCGACTTGAATACGGAATTGAGAACGAGAGCCACTAACGATTTCGAGAAGGACTTTTTCAAGTTGATGAATAATAGCGTCTTCGGTAAGACTATCGAATGTATCGAGAATCGAGTTGATATACGATTGGTGTGCGATGAGAAGGAAGCTATTAAGCTCGTATCCAAACCTAATTACGACAGTCGAACTATTTTCGATGAAAATCTAATCGCCGTTCACATGAAAAAGACCAAGTTGTTCTATAACAAGCCGATATATCTAGGAATGTGTATTTTAGACTCGAGCAAGACTTTAATTTACGATTTCCACTATAATTACATCAAGACTAAATACGGAGATAGGGCTAAGCTATTATTCACCGATACGGATTCTTTGGCGTACGAAATAAGGACCGACGATTTTTACGCCGATATCGCCGACGATGTTCGAAGCAGATTCGACACGAGCGAGTATCCGAAAGATCATCCATCGTGTATCGAAACCGGAGTTAATAAGAAAGTTATCGGTATGTTCAAAGATGAAGCGGGGAGAAAACAGATCGAAGAATTCGTAGGTTTGAGGTCGAAGTTGTACTCATACAGGCTGTCCGGTGAAGATCATAAGAAATGCAAGGGCGTGAGGAAAAACGTGGTTAGTAAAACGATAACCCACGAAGATTATAAAAACTGTGTGTTCACGAAAAGAGAACAGTTAAGGAAAATGAACGTTATACGTTCGTATCATCACGATATGTACACAGAAGAGATTAATAAAGTCGCGTTGTCGGCCGACGACGATAAACGAGTGATATTGGAAGACGGTATACATACATTAGCATACGGACACTACTCGCTTCGTCAATAAGAGTATTAGTCGAATATCAAAATGAGTTCTGAAACTGTGAAAAATATCGATGTCGAAGGCGTAGTTCTTCCAAATCATCCGTTAACGAATTTTGAATTATTAGATGCCGCTAAGAAGCTGAATATTCCGAACTTTAGAGGTGTTTTCCTACGAGACGAGCTGCCGAAAAAACCTAAACGGAATGAGTGTGGAATATTAAACCTAGACGATTCTAATGGGGAAGGAAGTCACTGGTGCAGTTTTTTAAAGAACGGCAACGAGAAAATATATTTCGACAGTTTCGGTCTTCCTCCTCCTACGGAATTAATAAAATATCTAAAAAGACCGCTGCTTTACAACAGCGAGCGAATACAAAAAGACGGCCAAGTGTTTTGCGGTCATTTATGTCTGTATGTACTGAAGAAAACGATCAACGATGGTTGTAAATTTCAAGAAGTTATAAACGAATTACGTTAAATAATTATATCGTGTATACAAAAACATGCCTGTTGATAAATTTGGACGAACTGCTGCTGCGTCAGTTGAAAGAATAGTGACTGGAGGCGTTACGCTGACTCAGGTAAATAATACTTTTGTTAGGTTAGATGGAACGAACGCCTTCACGGGAAATTTAAAAATGGGTGGTCACAGCATTAGAGGTCTACCTACAACGAATATTTCAGAAGCAGGAATGGATGAGGCTCTAAGTCGGGGCCAAGCTATAGATTTGATAACGAATCGCGACGATGAACGAACTGTTTCGAAAGTGTCTAAAACCGGCGATACCATGACTGGCAACTTATTCTTAAGCATCAGCAGGGATCTTACGCGGGCGATGGGATGTAAGGATTTGGTTGGAAATAAAGTTTTTAATATATTGTTAGGAAATACAACGAATAAAATAGAAGGTCGATTAAACCAACCGATTATATTACAATCGACGGATGGATTTCGTTTTAGAAATAATGATGAACCCGTCTTAGAGATGGTTAAGTCGACGGATCATTCTAAAATAAATGTGTATAAGCCCATCTTTATGCATGGTGCTCACATTACAGGCCTACGCGATCCCAACGGTGATGGTGATGCAGCGACTAAAAAATATGTTGATACGACTGCAGTCGGGCCCGCGTTTAGCGTTTACACTATATCTCACCAAGCTATAGTCGCTACAACTCACACAAGAGTTTCTTTTGATAGAATAAGATTCCACACCGAGAACGTCAGCAGTGTGGGACTGGATCGTTTCACTTCTGGTAAAGCTGGATACTATATCGTTACGACGTACATAGAATTTTGTAGCGCGAGTAATACCGCTTTTGGTAACGTCTTCCTGTATAAAAACGGGGTGCCGCATATGCAAATTGCGGGTGGAGGGGGTACGGGAATTGCGCATAACAATTCAACCGGTAGTACTATAGTTTTTCTAACCGGCACCGATTACCTCGAGATATTCGTTTATTCGTCCATCGCCACAAACATAATAGCTAGAGACTTTTCAGCGGCATTCTTGCGACCATAGTGATCGCTTATCAGTATTACTGTAGCAGAGGAGGTCGTGTACGATGATTAAGATTTTCAATGAGAATCGTCATTGAAAATTTAAAACTCGAACACCTCGAGCTTAAAAACGTCGAACTCGTCGAACTCGAACACCTCGAGCTTAAAAACGTCGAAGTCAAAAACCTCGAGCTCAAAAACGTCGCCATCTCCGGATACTACTATCAATGCTAGGTCCCATTCCGTCTCCATCTTCTTTTTTGTAAAAGTAAATGTCTTCGTTTGCGACCTGCTGTGCAGGGGCTCCTTCTCTACGCTCATGTAATATTCCATACCATCCGGCGCTACTGCTGTAATCAGGCAAAAATACCCTACTGTACCATATAAATATTGCTTCGTTTTAATGGTGTAAACTACGTCTTCTTCTAAAGTTTCGAACTGTAAAAATTTACGAGTCTCCATTTTATGTAACCAGATAAAACTTTATGTTACTCTCCTCACTACTGCTACTCTCATCACTAACACTACTCTCCTCACTACTCTCCTCACTGACGGTACTCTCCTCACTACTGCTACTCTCCTCACTACTACTGCTACTCTCCTCACTACTGCTGCTCTCCTCCTCACTACTACTGCTCTCCTCACTGACGGTACTCTCACTGCTGCTCTCCTCCTCACTACTGCTACTCTCGTGCACCGTAATTTCGTATCTATTTTTATATACTTTCCCGTTAAACATCACTATTAAACCCGCGCTTTGGTTAAACGCTTTCGCGGCCTTATACATCGATGGGTATAAAACGATCGCGTCCGTTTCCTTATCCAAAATTTGTACGCGTTTAGGATGCGTTCTTATACGTTTCAACCTTTCTTTTTCATCCTTACTCGTCACTTTCGGCGGTTGTTTATCCAACTCCTCCTGAGTAAGCACTCCTTTCTCGATCAGCAACGCCGCTAGTTTTGGTTTGTTGAGAAAAGAATACCTACTAATCTTATTCTCCGTCGCTAACTTTTGCAATTCTGTCAGTTTCATTTTATATATTACAAGATTTTCTTTAAACATGAAATGTATTTTCATACAGACGTTTAGTACACTACGTTCATCTTCTGACCATCTGATTGGAATTTTAACAATTTATCCGAAATGACGAGTGCGTAAGCTTCAGTTCCAGCTTGGACTACGTCATTGAAGGTAGCATTGATCTGAACGTCTACAACCGACGATTTTAGCCGTTCGCCTTGCTTACTTACATCCAAAACGAAAAGCGGGTATAAGTCTTTGTAGTCGGCTGGAGTGATGTTGCTCTGAGTTATCAACTGGTCCATCCCGTAGAATTTTTCGCTAAAAGTCGCGGCATCTCTGTAAGCTCTCGAAAACTGTTGATTCGGGAATGATAGGTTGTAATCGCATGCCGGATATTTGTCCTGGTTCAACATCGCGTACACGTTCTTGATATCGCAATGATCGAAAATTGATGGATTAGCTAATTGATTACCGCTTCGATTAGTTTGAAATCCGACTACGATGTACCTGGGTTTTTCTGACGCCGTCTTCATGCTAAGTCGCCAGCTAAATGTCGTGGATTGAGGAACCGTTATAGTATCGCAAAAATGGGCTCGATAGGCTACTGGTACCGTTGTCTTCGCTTCGATCGTTTTATACAGCTGCATTCTTTCCATGTCAGACGCAATCACGTGAGGCATAAACCATGAAATTTTACTGAGGTTGACTTTACCCCTCGCCTCCGCAGTAGCCGCATCGTCGGCGCCGCGAGTTCTAAAGATAGCGTCGTCGTCCGATTTGCGAACGAGCGTTAGAGTCTGCTTCATGCCGTACACGACTTTATCGTAGTCCTCGCAGAATCCGAAAATGTGCTTTAGAGGCACTATGAAGCTGAATGTGCCCTTTGCAGTCGGTTTCCGAATGAGATACGATTGTCTTATCGCAAATCCTGTGTTATCGGCAATAACGGCAGTCGCCGTGGTGTCTTTTGTCCATAATTGGTTAAGTCCTTGTGCGAGAGCGAAGTCGTTAGGATATTTCAGCAAGCCCAGCATAGTTGTCGCTTGTCCTGGATTAAACACGGTTTTTATTTCTTGACTCGATAGGGTATAGGATATCTGGCTGAAGAGATGCATCAGTCCATTGTTAACTAAAACCGTAGCGTCTGCATTGACGTATGCGGTATCATCCGCTTTTGTCAGTCTACCCTCGAAAAGCAGGTACGACTCGGAGGGGTGGCTGAACAAATCTTGAAGCTCGATATTTATACGAATATCCCCAGCTGTGTTTAGATTCGTTCCAGACACCGGCTCATAGTCGTGAACTTCGTATTTCTCAATTCCCTCATCTATGAGAGTATTTTCAGTAAATCTTAGAATATCTGATTGCATGTTTTAATACGGTAAGATACGGTAAGAGGTATACGGACGCCGCAGTCGGGGACGACAGAGGAAGAGATGGGAAGACACGATACAACAAGACCTAAAACTCCTAAAACTGAAGAAAGAAGATGCTCAAGAAAGAAACAAGTGGAAGAGAAGGATCCGAGTGGCTGACCCCTCTCCAAAGAGGGATTAATTCGAGCCTGAAGGAAAAGAAGAAGAAGAAGAAGAAGGGTGAGGAATTATTAAATTCTGTAACGTTTCCTCACTCTTTTGACTAAGCGTCGCAGGTTCCAAAATTTTTGCGGCTGCTTTATCAACCATTCGCTTTCCCGCATGAATAGCGAGGGTCTTTCCAGCATCTATAGCCTTTTTACCAATCTCCGCTGCAGCCTCTTTTCCTGCACTTACCGCGGTTGCTGCTACCTGTCTTGCAACATTTGAGGTTAACATTCTTTTGATAAATCCTGATATCGTGTCATATATCCCTGCGCCTCCTACGACGTATCTTTTAGTAAATCTTCTCTTCGTTACGATAATCATTTTATAATTGCATCATTAAATTTTTATAGTATACCTCATTTATCGCATTTTGTCGACGCAACTCATCACCGATGCCGACTATCTCGTTTCTCAATCCTGTGTTTCCCGCTCTAAAGCTAGCCATTCGTAGTGCCAACATTTCCACTAGCGCATTAGGGTCTTGTGGGAGAACAACAACCCCCTCACCTGTTGGAGCCCGCATCGGCTTAATGATGTTATTATATTTTGAGCCTCTAGACGATCTAGGCTTTTTAGGATTTTTCAGCGTAAACAAGGCACCCGTCGATTTAATAATTTCCTCATACTCATCCAGATCGTTTTGACTGTATATCGTCTTATCAGGTTTCTTCCTCGTCATTAATTCCCATAGCCCCGGAGTCCCCTTGTAGGTGTTATTACCCACCGTTATGTCATCTCCTTCGATCGAGATTGGGCTGTTCCCGATGAAAAACTCTCCATCTTTAGAGTATATTCCGAAAGTCGTATCCGTCTCCTTCTTGTTTGAGGTGTATTCTTTTAAATATTTTGTTGCGATATCCCTAATACTAAAGTTCTAATATCAGAAACGGGATCGTCCTCGAACGCTTCTATCGACGGATACTGTGGGAATTGAATCGCTTTCAACGACGTCGATATCGATGCCGGTAAAGCACGAAGCGCTTCAGCCGTTAATTTAGAGTTCTCTTTTATTGTACCTAACTCTTTAGATATTCCAGACTGCGAGTCGATTATCGGTTTGTACGCTCTCGTTAATTCCCGCTGAAGAGATATGTCTCCTAATTTCTCGGATAACGAATCTTGTCTAATGTTTTGCTTCAGCTTGAGAAACTTCTCAACTATAAAGTCACGTTTGGCTGGGTCCTCAATTTTTAGGAAAGACATTTTAAGTTTGAAACATAATATTTAAACGTAAAACGTAAAAGTAAATAAACGTTCGTTTTGTATTCAATCCGTTTTACCAAAACGTTTCGTCGCTTCATCTACGTTGATAGTGGTTTTACTTCTAACCTCTTCCTTCGTCTGATTAAATTTCTCGAACTCGCTCAGAATAACGGAATATTCCGAGTCCGAGATGTTATTATCGTCCAGAGATTTTGAAACAAGGCGACTAATCGAATTGAGTTTCCCTTCGGCTATAGTCCTGATCTTTGCGTGTTTTTCTTGCCGGAGCGATAATATTCGGCGGACTTGGGTAGATACTAGAGATAGCGCTCCAGCTCCGGCGGATAAAGATACCACGATGGTAGCGGCGGGTGCAGCAACGACGGTACTTAGAAAAGTTACGCCTAATACGCCGAGCCCCGAAGATGTAAGAGTTAACAACCCTCCCAGCACTTCGACTACTTTAACGCTCTTTTGATATTTTTCACAGATTACGTCTGTCTTTTCTCGTTCTCGTAAGATTTCCTGTTGAATTTCAGATATTTTCTGAAGACGATAGGAGTCTGCTTTGTTCGATTCCATTTTATAATACCGAAGACTTTTTTAAAATGGAATTCAATTTGTTCGTAATTCACATAACATAACGAGTCTCCTTCGTTTACGACGACTGTTCCGAGGTCGTTCAAATTCTTAATATCTAGTAAAATATCTTCCGCGAACCCAGTAACGGTATCGCTTAGCAGGCGGCAACCCGCTTCTATAAATTCTGGATGGAGTGAAACTTTACACGAGCCTTTCGTCATTCGGACACCCAAGCCTAACGGTAAAACTACATTTTCTTGCGGTTGAATAGTTTTCTCTTCTTGAGCAAAAAACTCCCATCGTAGACCGCCTATTTGTCTTTGCGGTCTATATTTAACATCCCACATACCTTCACACGCCTGCCACCTGACGGATCTCGGTTGAGTCATTTTTTCTAGGACATATTTAGGTTTCGTCCACCCCATTTTATGAATCGGAAATAGAGACATTTTATATACGATATATTATTTTTAAAGTAACAATCCGAGAAGCGGAATGTTTTTAAACGGTGAATCCGGTCCAAATATAAGCCCTTCCCCATTTACGAACGCATTACCTCTCTTCAGATACAGGCCTTCTCCCATACTGTTTAATCCAGATCCTTGATATGGCTTCAAATATAAGCCCTCCCCTTGTTGCACTATCTTATGGTTTTTACCTCTAGTATTGAGATATATAGCCCCGCCTGAAACTTAATCGATGACTTTAGAACCAGCCGCTGCGCCTATTCCTGTTAATGCACCAGTTGCTAAACTCGGTAATACGCTACCTAGTAGGAATTTACCCGCAGTTGCTAGAAACGGTAATATAGCGCCTATAAACCCTCCTTCGACTTTAGCGTTATGTATTAATTGGGTTTTACTCATATTTAGAGTCACGCCTTTCCCATCACGATACGCTTTGGATAATTTATTGATCTGTGCTTGGGTAAGAGCTAACACGTGCTCTCCGTCTAAATCGTTGTGACTTAGTTTGATGCTTACGCCGGTTCCCGCTTGTAGCGATCTTTTAAATTTATCTTTTTGTCCTTCTGAAACATTGACTTTAACGTTCGCGTATCGACTCATTTTATATATAACTAGAAAAACTTTAAGCTTCTGTAATATGAAACCGTATCGATAATTCCTCACCTCGCAGATTAATTAGTTTACCATTCTGATCAACGAGAGTCGTCTCCATTGACGAAATAGTGGATAGGGTGATTGGAAGATATATCAAATTTCTAGGCGTTTCGATAATCTTGTAACCAGGCCCTACATTCGGGAAGAAGGAATAAATGATATTATCCGTAGTTCCGTTGCTATAAGACGCTCCGACGATATCGTTAGTAACCCTCAGACTAGTAACACTCATTATGTCTACTATATTCTCCGATTCTTGATACCCCGCTGAATAACGTCGGCTATTAAAACCGAGGACTTTCCCGATAGAATTCAACCCTCCAAAATCAACCAGGTAATTTTCCGCTATATGTAAAACAGTTTTCAACGTATTACTGTTTGCGTCTATCTTAATATTGTATGCGTCGTTAACCATATCGTAATGCTCCGTTTCTTTCATGCTTCTCTGCACGTATTCGTTAATATCGGTAATTTCATAACAGCCTTCGGGGATGTGTATAGTAACCCACATACTCCCACCATTCGGTGAATACGAAAAGCTGTTGTTAGTCGCTCCGATATTAGGAAAGGAATAATATGATTCTAGGTTGACTAAAGACATCTCGTACCTTTTATCTCTATCGAACTGTATCAGCGGATTGAACCGCGTTCTTATTCTCGAAGTCCTTTCGCTTAATAATATGTAAAACGATGTCTTTGGTTCCGTGTTACGCGCGATCCTTTCGGTATTGTCCGCAATCTTTTGTAGATTCGATTCCATTTTTAACTTAACGAAAGATTTATTTATAGCGGAATGTAGAATTCATCGAAGCCGCATCTATACTTGCCGTTGTTTTTATCACTGGTCTGGTCTATTACTACAAAGCCATGACGTTGCTTCCAGGCTCTTTGACATAGTTTCTTAAACTCATCCTTAGACATGTCCATACTCGCGTGATCGCCGTATATATGATTAATATTTTTCTGGTCTTGTGGAAACAAACAGATAAAATTTGCATTCTCTCTAATCGTCTGTCGCGGCAATTTAAAATAATTTTGAGCGAGATATATGCTGTCAACATTGCTGTGCCTTCCTCGGATGTAGTAGGCCTCGCATTTATTCTGCTTTTCTAGCTGAAGGTCATCGAATATCATTAGGTTTTTCTTCTCCGGATCTAATTCTCTCGGGTCTGGTACGTCTTCAGCTGATTCAAAGAACTTGGAAGATATATCGGATTTCTCATTCGGTTGTTTAGCCATTTCCTCAAGTACAACTCCTGATGAAGTATTTCGTTCTATGATCTCGTCTTGGCAAACGAATAACCCAACTATGGATTCTTTAGGTACTTTTTCTTCAAATGCTTTTTTCAGGATTTTATACTCTGGTTGAAAGAGAGACCGACCGAATATTTGTAGATTGTTGTAATCTAACCACCCAGGTCTTAGAAGTAGGTTCAACAGTAAAGTAGTCTTACCACAACCAGACTTCCCTACGATTAATCCTCTTATACTTCTCGGTAAAAGAGGATTATTAAATCTATTAGATAACACGCCGTTCCACGATAAATTTTTAGCTTCCATTTTAAATATATCTAATTGTATTTAAAATGTATTGCGTAAAGTGTAAAAATCATACTAAAACTAAAAACGTACAGACCGTTATAACGAAGAATGGGAGGTCGATGCTCAGAGGCACGTGCGATGTTTGCTGAAAAATAAAGACGCAGTTCGTGAAAGCGGCACAAGGCGGTGATCTAGTTGGATCTCTAAATTCAGTAACTAGCGGTATTAAGTTGCCATGGGCTAAATTCCCGGGTGAGATGCATTTACCAGGCCATCAGTTTACAGGACCAGGAACTAGACTAGATCAGCGGCTGAATCCCGATGGAACTCCAAAAGAGTGGTCTAAACCCGTTGATAGGGTTGATAGCGCCGCGTATATTCATGATTTAGCTTACAACCAGCACACTGATACGGCTTCTAGGAATGTCGCTGATTGAGCGATGATTAATGATTTGAATAATATTCCTAATCCTAGCTTGCGGGAACGAATAGAGAGAAGCATAGTCAAGCCTATTTTATATACTAAAGCGAGTCTCGGGTTAGGTTTAAAAAAGCCTAAAATTACAAGCCGACCCGAAATGGACCGACGAGCTCGCGGATGAACTACATAAACCAGTAGTAAGGCATTTTAGAAAGAGGAAGGTGTACGTTAACGGGATAGATGAGATATGGGCTGCTGATTTAGTTGATATGCAAGCATTCGCTAAAGATAACGATGGTGTGAAATACCTATTAACCGTTATAGATGTGTTTTGCAAGTACGGATGGATCGTGCCATTGAACGATAAGAGTGGGAAATCTACAGCAAGCGGCTTCGTGAAGATACTCGAGAGCGGACGAAAGCCTGTTAAATTATGGGTTGATAAGGGCAAAGAGTTTTATAATAAAGACGTTAAGAGTTTGCTCGTGCTGTACTCTACCGAGAATGACGAAAAATCTTGCGTAGTCGAGAGGTGGAACAGGACGATGAAAGATAAAATGTTTAAGTACTTTACAGCTAATTCGACGAGAAGATATATCGACGTTTTAGACGAAATGGTTAGTAATTATAACAATACGAGACATTCTTCCATTAAAATGACACCAGTTAAGGCTAGTATGAAAACGAATGAAAAGACTGTATTTATGAATTTGTACGGCGGAGAAGTCTCACAGCCTATTGCGCCTAGATTCTCGATCGGAGATAAAGTTAGGATAACTAAAAAGAAAATTATCTTTTCGAAAGGATATCTCCCTAGATGGACGGAGGAAGTTTTTATAGTATCCCAGGTTCAATACACGGATCCACCAACTTACAAGATTACTGATTCTAACGGTGAGGAGATACAAGGCTCATTCTATGAACAGGAGCTACAGAAGACGACTCAAGAAATATTTAGAATAGAAAAGATTATCAGGTCGCGTGGGAAGAGATCCTTCGTTAAATGGGTGGGGTATAATGAGTCCTTCAACTCGTGGGTAGATAACGAAGCACTGATGATGTTGTGAAGCGACTATTCAGAAATGCTATTTCGACTTAAAGAAAATAATGTTCGTATAATAAAAGGAGACACTATGGCAATCACATGGAAAAACTTTGATATAAATAATGTTATTTTCGAAGACGTTACAAAAATGACTACTCCCGCTGAAATTAAATTTCAACGCATATTTCTAAAGTATAAATACGCCGACGGGACAATCGATAAATTATCTATAAAAACTCCTCCGCTGTATTCTTATGGGATTCAAGAAAATCACTCTTCACAAACGGGTCTGTTAGACTCGTATACTTTACCATTAAACATGTACGATAGAATGGTAGGTGAAACCGAAGACGAAGCGAAAACGATTGAAATTTTTGACTCGTGTTTAAAACTAGTAAAAAAACATCTTAAAAAATCCGATGTGAAAGACGCGGTTAATAAATACAAAATGGATGCGGATGTCGATCAAATGGATATTTTTTACAGAAAGAAAGATAAAGGTAAAATCCTTCCCGATATACCCCCTACTCTATATCCGAGACTTTTAGCTGCCTATGAAAAATCCAGAAATCCGGATGTACCACCTAAGATAAGTACTGGATTTTACGATTTAAACGATGAACCGATCGATCCTGAAACTCTCAAAAATACGCGTTGTAAAGTCGTTTGCGATATTCGAATCGATAATATATATATCGGAGCTAAGCCGTCTATTCAGGTAAAGGTAAACGATGTTATAGTCATCGATCGATTCGTTAGACAAAGGCGTCTTTTCCACACACAAGAATAAGATGATTCAGATGAATCATAGCTTTTATAACTTCTAGTTATAAAAACCAACGTAATCGCCCCATAACTCATAGGCGCGTGATCGAAACTGCGGGGATTTTCAATAGTTTCGATGACGTCACACGGTGGTCGTGACGTCGCGTGGTTATTGCGTGGTTGTTCCATTATGAACCTAGTTATTGGGTGGTTGCGCTACGTGCCGTCCTTTTACACTACTTGTATTCTATAATATCTTCTTAAATTAACCAACATTTGAGAACACATTTTCATATTTTTCTCAGAATTTTAAAGCACTGATAATCAAATATTTGGCATTCACATATAGGTACCTTTTCTATTTTTCTCTGCATCATTTACTTATTCGCGAACTTTACGTATCTAATGAACTAAAAAGAGTTGGTAAAAACGCCTTGGACAATGTAGAATAGGGCTCTGAAAGGCCTTCGATGAAGATTAGTAATACAAAAATTCTGCAAACGTTTACATGAAGAAGAAAGAAAGACCGCTAGGTCGATGGCCGAGTAACTGCGATGAACGTAAACTCAACTCGTTCATTTTGCAAGACCTTCCATTTTTTTCAAATTACATTACTTCTATTACATCGCATTGTTAGCGATTGTGATTGACGTATTACTGTCAAGGTGCTATACCTCGAAATGTGAAACATGAACTTCTGACCCTGAGTCAATGGCACAGGCGAATAATAATGCTCATTGTTAGAGATTTAGCTTTTAGTATTTAGTAATTTTTAATAAAGATGGTTCCGCCTTAATATTTGTATATTTGTACTTTGACATTTCTGTTCACGTTTCTATTCAGTGTGCTATGAGCCAACAACTATTGAACCAACAACAACTGCCGAAACAACTACAACTACTTCGCCAGCACCAACAACCGAAAAAACTACAACAGCCTTTCCCCAAACTACAACCACAATGCCTACAACAACAGGTATGCAATCACCGAGGACAATAGCCTCGAAACCAACTGCGGTAGGTTGCGCTATATTAATTAATTTATAACTTAGTAAAAAGTAATTCAAAGTAGTCTATGAATCGTTTTCTTATATTTGCCTGTTCACGGCTCCCAATGTTTGCCCATTTCAGTGTACACTTCTGAACTCTATCAGATGGCCATAATCAAATCAAAGTTGGACAGTAATGCACTGCGTTGTATATTTTAGTTGTAAATGTCGTAGATTGATGCAAAAATAATCGTACAATTAATTAGCATACGATAGATATTTTACACAGAGACCGGGCACATGTTCACTTGATTATAGGTCTAATGTTGCATAGGCTAAATGTAACCAATCATTCAATAGACGGGCTGTAGGACGTAGAACTTCTCAGCAGTAAAACGGTCGGCGTCAATCCATGAACCTTTGGCCTTTGCAATGAGTGCACCTGAAGCCTCTTTCAACGGAAAGATGACTGCGTCGCACGAAATTTCGATAACAATATTTTGAATACTATTCAAACAACTCAGAAATGACGACGAAAAGAGAGATAATTCCAACGGGGCACACTAATTCACATTAGAATTTCAAACTAACGAAATTTATGCATTTATATAAATATTATGTTTGCAAGCATGTATGCAAACATGCAACCAACCAAGCATACATATATGGTATACATGCATTGGCCTGTATAAGAGTACATACACACAAATACATACATACATGTGCTAACATTTTGTACATGTAAACATAGGCTACATGTAAACATACATACATGCATGCATACATAAGCACATAGACCTTTATACAACAATGCATACATATAGGCATGCACAGTGCACATGCACAGGGCTGTAATCGAGGGTATACGCGGGTATACAGCGCATACTCACCTCTAGAGACCGTATACTCACCTCACAAAATATTTATATTTATTTACATTAAAATGCTGTAGCGTATACTCACAAAATACTGTAGCGTATACTCACCTCTAACTTGTTTCGGAAAACTAACCGGTGGCGTATACTCAACTCTAATTTTACCACTACAGCCCTGCACATGCATCCTTTCATACATAGGTATTCGTACAAGCCTACGTGGGCATGCTTGTACACAGTACACAGTCATACCTATACTTACATACATACGCAATTATATACATAGTCTGCAGAGTTCTAGATTTACATGTATGAAGTGTTTGTCTCTTCTTCTTTAACGTTTCTTGAAACATACTTTTTATCTCTGGGTCTCTCGCACTGGGAGCGCTTCTGAATGGCTCTCCTGGCTAGAAGCGCTTTATAAATGTCTGAATACAATACAATGCAATACAAAAAGCATACATACCTGCATGCATACATATGTAGTGGTTGACTTATGTGGCGCCAGGTACTCATTGGAAGGCATGCACTCAGTGATACGGGTAATCGTGGAGATATGCACTGACATGATCATCTGACGCCAGAGAAGTCACCCACTACATATGAATACATAGACATGCAGGCTTAAATACATATGCACATACACGAATCTATGCAGCCTATGCCAAT
Source organism: Allolobophora icterica (assembly GCA_963556255.1). Taxonomy (NCBI): domain Eukaryota; kingdom Metazoa; phylum Annelida; class Clitellata; order Crassiclitellata; family Lumbricidae; genus Allolobophora; species Allolobophora icterica. The sequence continues at coordinate 650,279 of OY744610.1, read as the reverse complement.
GAGGGTCTTGTGTTTTTTCAAGTTAAACGTTTTTGCAAATTGCTGTACTGTAGGTTTGTTAGGATCTTGTACAAAAGGCAGGTTGTTGCGAATGCCGTTGTCATCGGGATTTCTTAAGGATCTGTTTAGTCTGTTTCGATATGAATTAATGCATGCACTATAAATTTAAAGCAGACTACAAGACACGAACAAATTTTGTAATAGGTAACTGGGAGGATAGTCACCTAGAAAAGTTGTTGTTTTTAGGTATTCAGTGTCAGCCGAATCTGAAGAATATAGTTGTTATCGATGGAGATCTGAATACAATAATGAATCTAGCAACCGACCCTCAAAACGTACGGTGGACGGTTATTCCGACTTCAGATGAGTCTAATACTCGAACCATCACCGACTTCGGTGGTTACAGGGATCCTACGCTGACTGGTCTCTACGACGTCAACCCGAACGGTTTAGTTATCAAGGAAGCGACGGGAGCTGTAGGCCTATATGAATGGCAAAATTATCCAATATCATCAGCTGGGTTGTACTTCGGACAATGTGCCAATGATACCAACACGACGGGTGCTAAGCTAGTCGTCTTTCGTAAGTCTTTCAGTTACATTCTTTTTAAGACTTTGTAAAATTAATTATAGTGGCTAAGCTGTTTGTGTAGGTTCCTGCTACGAATTTTATGCAATGATGATTTTCGTAGTTGCGTAACTTAGCTTTCACATTGTCTGAAGTTCCTAACTCATTGTTCATGTAGTGTTGCATTAAAATGTGTTGCAAAAATGAATCTTAATCGTAATCCCCAAACTTCTAAAGCGCCACTAGAAGGCCAAGCGCATGGCACCAGCCTATTCACGAGCGCGAAGTCAAGTCAGCAGAGGTTTCCAGAGAGTAGTCCATAAGAAGTCTGAGTCTATTTCCAAGGCACCAGATCAAAAGAGGAGGCGAGGTAGCTGTTACAGCTGATCATATTGACGGGTGTCGTTTAGGACGAGAATAATTGGAAGGCAGAGGATCAGACGAGTCAGAGTAGGAGTTCTTGAAAAGGTGAGACTTCAGTTTAAAGTGAAAATATCGGAGGGGGCAGTGATAGATAGAGGAACATGAAGTGGAAGATGAAGGACGGGTTGCAATGATGATGGAGGAACCAACAATCTTCGGAATTCAGAGGCAATAGAGGAACAGAGAAGGAACTAGACATAACGAAGGAAGATTTGCGATGGCGAGTGTTGACGAAAGATCATATTGGAGTCTGTATCGTTGAGTCATAAAATATTCAGTTTTTGGGTGTTTAGACATTGAAAGTTCAAAGTAATCCAGATGGTAATATGCAATTACCCAATTTGTTTCGCCTAGCATGACGTCACAGCTGACTAGCGAGAAGTAAATAGAATATGGCGGCTTGAACGCAGCCTGGTGCCATAGAAGCTATGTTTTCGAATAGCCTGGCACTATACAAGCTATCTTTTGCTTCACCCTGGTACTATACAAGTTACCTTTTGTAGGGGACGCACGTATAACACCCTGGTACAAAAATCCATCTCTTACTTTTACCCATAGAAGGCGAAACTCTGCCCCAGACCACGCTCTACGAGCCTACTACAGCCTCCAACCACACTCTAGCTATTGACTGCATCTGGAATTCCACGCATACGAAGAATATACAGCTGACTTGTAGATAATAGTTGCACGCCACTCCGTTTTGCAGCCACCGAACTTGACGACATAGCCTCAAAGTTCATAAACAAAAGGCCTATGAAACTTGTTGACCACATAATGGTTCCACGCTGCTCCGTTTTGCAGCCGCAGAACTTGACGACATACAAAGCTATTTATAATCTTTAGGGGAGACTTGGCTCCCTTGATCCCTAGGCACCCTTGATCCTTCAGTCATTTTTGCCTTATTTACTTATTTATTGAAGAAAAGCAGTGAATAATTCTATTATGTTTATTGAGCAGTGGTTTTAAACATTTTTATATTGACGGAACCTTACACAAAGCACCCAGCTCCTCACGGAACCCCGGGGCGTTTCAGCCGTCCAATTTTTCAATAAATTTAAGTAATTGTAACTTGTAATGTTGGGATAATGTTTAGACTTAGGAATGTTAAACTTTTAATATAAATTTGCATCTCCTGTGCAGGCTATTACAAAGACATACCTTAGCACTCTAGAGTAGGCCTGGTGCCCAGAAACAATGCCGTAAACAACATGCATTTTATTCTATTTTGCCGGCAACTAATTCTGACAGATGGATAGGATATTTAAAATATTCTAGAAGCGCTGGGATGTAAGTAGGCCTAATTAACTTCCATATTTAAATTTGAATCATCCTTAAGAGGATCGGCATACTAGTCACTCCCGCCTCAACCCTTGGGTTTTTGATCTACTTCATTTTGACATTCATGGTATACGACGTACGGTTACTCCCTGTCAGAGGATTGGTGGTAGGTGACAAGTGCTTCTGACCACTACCCTCTCCAGACCTGCCTCCCGTGCTGATGGGTAATGTGACACTCGTCCACGGAGTCCCTTGATTAAACTTCCATCGCTAGTTCCAAATATGGGCTGTAGTGAGCCGACTTCTTCCTCCTCTGGGGTCATGGATTCCAGAGTTTGCCCAGCACGCAACAGATCGGCACTCTCCGGACCAACAACAATTCGCTTCCTGGCAGCCGCATAGCATTTTCCGGTCCACTCTCGGGTACCTGCCTCCCTTCCCTTAAAATCTCTCGCGGTTCCTCCAGCGGTAATGGTTTGTGCCAGCCCTTCGCCCTGTATTACATACGACGGTCAGCGAACAGGGTGCAATCACAACTGCACCAAGTGGTCGGCAATTCAGGGATGCTGTAGGCACATTCTGCTAATTCCAAAGAGTAACACGTGAGGGTTAAACTAATTCGACACCAAGAGGACAGGCTATCTCAGAGCGTCTGGTTAACCTACTCCTGCCGTTTACTGGCGAAAATGAAATGCAAATAAAATGCAACAATACATTCCCGCAATTATGTTCATTATTTTAACATAGAATCGTGTTTAGCATGAAAGCCTGAAAGTTGTGAAGAATTCTGTTAATTGCTCAACCTTTTGTGAATTCAATTGGTGTTTTTTTTAATCCAAGACTGCTGCTGCGGAACCCCTAGACGACGCCTTCGGGACCCTGGATTCCGCGGAACCTCGGTTGAAAACCACTGGCGTAGAGTCTAGTGAGACGTCAGACCTCGGCGCCCATGTCGTCTGCATGCTTCTCGGCTGCGGATGTCTTCTCGTCTGTTCGTGCCGTACCACTTGTGCCCAACTCACAGCGTCGCTATCGGATACCGGTGTGTCTGTGGCATTCCAGTCACTTTGTTACCCCTCCCCCATACTTAGAACGCCAGTCATTGTTCCACCGCTGATTGACAAGTTATCCTGGTCGACGGTGTCCGCATAAAACTTTGTCGCAGCGTCCGTGTCCATTGTAGGCGTTCCTACGTTTGTCAACCGAAATCCCACAGCTGAAAGACTTCCCAGTATGGTACCACCCACCTTGTGGACGAGCCCAGCAGTACTTAACTGCCCCGTCATATTATAGCGCTTGCCTTGTTTCTACCAAACTTATCAACCGGTATTATTTTAATACAACAAAGGGTGTCTGAAGTCTAGCAGTTTAGCAAGAACAATGTCTTCAAAATTCGGTCCAGCAGCAAGCTCTCTTAGCATTAGCAGACAGAGGAGGCCAGACTGTCATCGGGTCCTGCAGCTGGAACATTTGTGTTCTTATGGAACGGTTTAAATATTGGGAGAGTTCTGCCTTAGGGCCGTCTTTCGAATGGGCTACCCAGTGGGTGCCAACGCCAGATCCGGAATTCATTTTGACCACTCCACACTCCTTGTCACCAGCCACGGCAGGGAACCCATCACGCATGAAGACGCCTCGGAAATGTGGCCGCGTACCGGCGGCTTTCTCTATGACGAAGTTGCTCAGAGAGTTTAGTTTTTTGTCCGAGGTAGAGATGGGATCCTTTAGACATCGGACAACAGCCACCGCGAGTTTCAAGCCCGAGATACAACCCCGACCCACGCAGCTGGGCCTCGAGTTCGCGATTGCGACGCTCCACCTCGGCAAAGGCCGCATCGATGGCCTGTTTACTCTGCACAGCCTTTGCAAACCCAGCGGCAGTGATAGGCACTAAACTATTTTTTAGTTAAACTAAAACTATTTTCCAACTAAAAATATTTTAACTAAAGTTGGCAACTGATTTTGGAAATAAGTTAACTAAACTTAGAAAGTAGTTAAACTTTTCACAACTTTTTACGACAAACATTTTCACAATAAAAGACGTTAAGTGAACTGTAATAATGCAAAGCGTCAATGACAATTTCACCTTCAAACTATGCAATGTGTACTGTTCTGGAATACAGTTACATGTGTACTGTAAGTAGTGTATGAATTTGAAAACACAGGCTGTTAATGCTAAAACCATGCAGTGTTAAAATGTTTTTTTGCTGAGAGTGATTGTTCAATGTTCACTGTGGAAAATAGTTAACATAACATAACATAACATAACATAACATTTTATTGATCCAAGTCAAAAGTACATAATTTGCAACAGATTTATCTGGGTAACAAGTCAAAAGTAATCCCAGATTACTAAAGAAAAAGAAATATATAAACTTAAACAAATGCAGAATACAATACCTGGGCCAACGTACACATAAGTCCAAAGTTCACGTCAAAACCCGACAGGCCCAGGAGTAAACTGCCAATAATGCCACACTCAAAAAGGAGTGCCTTTGAATATAAAGTACTAGTATTGCAGGCTGTCTGTTCTGTTAGTAGTTAACCCTTTCCCCTCAGCTTGGCAAAAAATCTTGCCAATTCAGATTTTTGCCTAAAACTCCATATGGCAAACATTCTTGCCATATTCCTAGGAACTGTTTCTACTACTCCACCAGGCGAGAAAACCAACCATTATTGATTATTGTCTTATGCATGCATCGCTCATTCAGAAGCATACCCACAGAGGGCTAGGTCAACGTTTATTGGGTCATGGCTCTGGCTGTGCCTAGCGCTCAAAGAGAGGGATTTAGGTCAGGTTAGATATGGCTGTGGTTTACACCAATCATCTTCGTTATGAAGTATTTATGGCCATTTTGAATGTCATATTGGTAGACAGTTGCGACGACAGTCAGTTGGTGGCGTATAGTTTTGTACTAATTACTTATGAAAGCATTATAATTACATCATAATTTGGCTCATACAGCCAATAAAGTATCAGCTGCAGGAATTCGAGGCAAGTGAGCAATTTCTCGGAACTTGGTAAACAGTAAAGTAAAATATATAAATGAATGGAATACTTGTGTAATATTATTATATACTATTTATACTAAGGGCAATAAAGCAATGACCCTCATGTGGCAGGATAAACGTCAGGTTGCTATGCTTAGTACTTACCACACCAATGATACACAAATTGTGCATCGTCATCGGGCCAATGTCGTGGAGGAAGTCAGAAAGCCAACAGTTATCATTGACTACACTTCAAAAATGGGAGCAGTTGACCATGCTGATCAAATGTGTGGCAGCTACAACTTCTGTCGCAAAAGCTTCAAATGGTGGAGAAAGCTTTTTTTCTGGTTACTAGAGGTAGCCGTGGTGAACAGCTACATCCTGCAGAACATCTCCAAGCGTCAGGCTGGCGAACGAGAGATGACACATTTGGATTACAGGCGTCGCTTGATAGTGGAGTTGGTTGGTACTGTTCGTCAGAAGGAGAGAAGACTCGGACGACCCTCGACGAAGGACCTCGCAGAACGTATGTCTTGCAAACCCCATTTCATCGCACAGCACAAAATTCAGAGAGATTGTGCTGTCTGCAGCGACCCCAAGATTCCTGGAGGGAGAAAGCGAACAGTTTTCTTCTGCAAAACATGCACGAGGAACCCGGGGTTGCATCCAGGCGAATGTTTCGAACGCTATCACACTCTGAAGGATTATAGAACTGAATGAGGCTATAATTATAGCAGATTACTTTTATAAACTTTGGTCAGAACTATCCAGTATCACAAAAATATGTTTGGTTTCAGCTACAAGGTAACGTGATTATTTGTAGATGTTGAAAGTACTTTTATTGGATTCCTTGACACTGAAAACCATATCGTAGACACTAAAATCAACTTCCTATGACATGTAGTTCCAGAGATATGGACCCTTGACCATTTTGGTCATGTGACCTTGACCCACTACGTGCCATTCCGGTTACTTGACCTTGACGGAAATGGTCATGTTGATTTATTCCATTATAAAAACACCACCTATGATAAAAATTAGCAAGAGGAGACCCAATACTCCATGCTTGAGACTTGACCTTCATTTGCAAGGTCATTGCAAGGTCAAGGGTCAAGGTCACGATGACGGCACTATTTTTCCCGCATTCCTTGACCCAAACTTAGTCGGAAACGACACCAACATCACTTCTTTCTGATGTGTGGTTCCTGAGATAGGTGGACCAAATCATTACAAATTCTCACATATGATAAAAATTAGCAAGAGGAGACCCAATACTCCATGCTTGAGACTTGACCTTCATTTGCAAGGTCATTGCAAGGTCAAGGGTCAAGGTCACGACGACGGCACTATTTTTCCCGCATTACAAATTCTCACATATGATAAAAATTAGCAAGAGGAGACCCAATACTCCATGCTTGAGACTTGACCTTCATTTGCAAGGTCATTGCAAGGTCAAGGGTCAAGGTCACGACGACGGCACTATTTTTCCCGCATTACAAATTCTCACATATGATAAAAATTAGCAAGAGGAGACCCAATACTCCATGCTTGAGACTTGACCTTCATTTGCAAGGTCATTGCAAGGTCAAGGGTCAAGGTCACGACGACGGCACTATTTTCCCGCATTCCTTGACCCAAACTTAGTCGGAAACGACACCAACATCACTTCTTTCTGATGTGTGGTTCCTGAGATAGGTGGACCAAATCATTACAAATTCTCACATAGATTCTTGAAATTCCTGAAATTATATATGAGTTGACGAAAATAACATGGGATATTTAATGTTATAGGAAAGGGTTAAGATTTATCGCATAACATGTATATGTACAGCGCAGTGCGTTTGCAGGCGCTTAATTAAAGAATAAATATTATTATTATTATTATTATTTTTTTTTTTACCCGAGGTATCAGTGATCCCTCAGGATTTGGAAAAAATTATTAAGAGCAGATTAATTGTCTGGAGGGTCAGGCCTCGTCTTCAGGGTTTGAAGGAAAGGTACCTTTAAAAGCGACAAAGGTTGTAGCGTTGAATGTTTATAGACAAACGCTGGAACAGAAAGGTTGCTTCGCGTCTGTCGCCACTGATGGATGCGATGCGATTGCCTAGTTCTCTGATGAAGTCTGAGGCCGACGGGTTAAACGGGCCCAGGGTTTCGACTGCCACCGGTTGGAATATGTACGAGGCGGGAAGGCCACCTTATTATTATTATTATTATTATTATTATTATTATTATTATTATTATTATTATTATTATTATTATTATTATTATTATTAAAACATCAAATTCGGATAGTTGAGCTCAATTGGGAGGTCCAGAAGGGATTGGATCCCGCTAAAGAGGGCTCCCCTATCACAAAGGGAATTTCTTAGACAACATGGCTTTCAGAGGAGGAACAAATTAAAGATTAACTCTTTTAATGGTAAACAGGATAGTAGCATACATAATAAAAGATTAAAGAAAATAAACAGATTGGATCAACTGGATGTCGACAGACAAGCTGGGTAAGTTTAGTGTGATAACGACAATCTAGCCCCTCAGATCGGGGGCAACCATTTGGAAACAACTGCACTAGCAATCAGCGAACTCCTCAAACTATGCATAAATATATTTATAGATGAACTGGATTTAATATCTAAGGGTAAGTAGTTCCATACCGTGGGACCTCTGCAGACCATACAGAATTTACGAATATTTGTTCTAGCATATGCAACCCTTATTTTCGAATCAAATCTAGTAGAGTGTGAGTGGACCTGGGAATTTAAAGTAAAGAACCCAGAATATTCCACCGGTAACAAGCCGTTAAACGAGCGATACATAAACTCACCTATTTGGTATACCATTATATGATCCAGCGTTAGCACACTCAATTGCAAGAACAGATCTTTCGTGTGGGCTAGGTATGGGGATGAGATAAGTACTCGAATAATCCTTTTTTGTAGCAGGATCAATTTATGGGTTCTGGCCCTATAGTTGGAGGCCCAAATCATAGCACAGTAGGATAGGTATGGATAGACCATTGTATAGTATAGTGTTATTATAATTTTAGGTAGCAGTAAATGGGAAATCCTCTTAATTATTCCTACATTCTTTGCAATTTTATGTGAGGTATGTTCGAAGTGGACGTTCCAAGTTGAGTTCTGATCCACATAGACTCCCAAGAATTTAGCTGAGTTCACTTGAGGTACCATATGGTCAATAGTAAGTTTATTAGGCGGGTCGGGTATTACTTTATTACATGCGGAGAACAAGATGTAATTGTTTTTTTAGATTTAACGATAATTTATTGGCTTTAAACCAGTTAGAAATTAGTATTAGTTCTCTATTAAGTACTACAAAGAGCTCCTGATAGGAAGTGTGGGAGAAAAAGACGTTGGAGTCGTCAGCAAAAAGTACAAAGTTGAATAAAGAGGATGAGATAGGGAGATCATTGATGTAGATTAAAAATAATAGATCCTTGCGGGACTAAAAACTCCAAGGGTCTGTATGAGGAAAAGGTCCCGTTACACTTAACCTGTTGGCTACGCTCCGTTAAGTAACTGTTAAGCCAGGCAAGGGGAAGTCCCCTGACCCCATAGTTATGTAATTTACTTAGTAGTATACTGTGGTTCACAGTATCAAAAGCTTTTGATAGGTCCAGAAAAATACCAACAGAGAATTCTTTGCATATTGCTGATTTTTTTAGTTAAACTTTTTAGTTAGTAACTAATTTTTTTTAGTTAAACTATGGTTTTGACTAAAAAAAACTTCTTCCTTAACTAAAAAACTTTAGTTAAACTAAAAGTTAAAACTTTTTAGTTAACAATAATATTGCCTATCACTGCCCACCGGTCCAACCAGCCAAGGCACTTGCCGCGGAAAAGTCACCTAAGATCGCCGGGAGGAGAGCCAGTAGCTGAAGGATGCCGCACATTATCGTGATCTTTTTCAGTTGCGTTTCGGTGAACCTAAGCTCCACGCCGCCGACTTCGGAAATCTTATTCGCGATGCGGGCGGCTTTACCTTTTATTCAGCCCGAGGTTGTCATCTCCAAGAAGCTGACTATGAGTGAGCTGGATCGTGGCACCGGTGCTATCGGGTGCAGCCTTCGCCAAGGTTGCCTTTTCCCTTCGGTCAGTGAATGGTCGAAAGCGACAAACTCAGTTTTCATTTTTTTAAACACTATCAAAAAGAGGGCCTTTTTTCTAAATATGACACCGATTCTGGAATGCCAGCAGACGACGTTGAATTTGCTACCATCCCATTTTAGGTTCAGGAGTCATTCGCTGATCAGTACGGCAAACGCTATCGAATTTTTTGGTACCGATTTGCTAAAGTCCACCTTGATCTGTATGTCCTGCACAGTGGTTTTCAGGCGTTCGAGTTGCCTGTGCACGTCTAGGACGAAGATCGGAAACATATCTATGATGTCGATTAGTGTCACTTGCCACGATGATTCACGCGCGTCTATACCGCAATATTCTTCCTTGAAGTCACGCAGGGCCTTGTAAGCGCGAGAGGTACTCATCCTGGCGAAGTGGGGACTCATGTCAACAACGGAGTAGCGATCGCTGTTGGGCATGTTGTAGCTGTTGTGAACCTGCACATGGCCAAATAGTGCCGGATTCCGGCCTTGGTGTGCCCCCTTCCCAGTCTGAAAAGCGACCAGAATCCAGCGCGTTTTTGTTTGTTCCCGACTGAACACTTAGGCGCCATGAGAAGGTCGTCGCTCGTGGCACCGCAATGTTGTCGCATTGCATGGCGCGGAATGCCACAGATACTGTACCTTAAGCTTGGTTTCAATCTGCTTCATAAGGATGCTCTTATACTCTAGAGCAGGTATTGCATGCGGCATGAACCAGGAGAGTTTGGTCTGCGTGATCTTGCCATTGGTCGCAGCAGTCTCCTTGAAGATCGGGTCTGCGCTTCCCTGCCGAGCAGTAAGTGGATAACGAATGAAAATGTACAGACAGGATTAGGCTTAGCAATGATTATCTGTCGACGGGCCTCAAAGCCGAGATTCGCGACCGCTGCCTGCACGGTCGTGTCCTTCTGCCAACAGATGTTTGAACCTTCAGCCTTGGAGAAGTCGTCGCCGTATACCAGCATGCCTTCATCGTTGCGTATTGCCCATGGGACATGACGCTCTCTATCTCGGTGTTGTCAGCCAGGTACCGGGTCTGAGAAACCATGTACGGGATGGCGTTGTTGATGAATGACACCAACATGCGTCGGTTGATCTAAGCCTGCCTCCACAAGAAGGTAACTCTTGGAAGGTTGGGCGAAGATGTCTTGGTTCTGGATCTCTATCTGTATGGACTGGCCGCGGGGTTTGCGATTCATACTCGCGGTATTCGAACGGGTCGATGCTATTTTCATCAGGCACCGCCTAAGCGATGTCCAACACATCACTCGCCACGTCAAAAACCGCCATTACTATATGGGTGAAATGTCTAAGTTTCAAATACATTTCATACTTATTTACGGCCGAGAAACAGTCACTTGCCTTCCCGATTTGGCTTTATCGTCTTGAACCCAGATCCGGCAGGTCGGCTGTTTACATCAACTACTACGGGAACAACGGTTCTCGCGGATGAGCTCGCAGCCAGTTGCTATAAGTTTTCGATGCTCTTGACGCTGAGCGCTTTCTCCAAAGGTGCGGAAACTGTAGGCGCCACTGTCCGTGCTGCCGCAGCACGTCTCGCTTTCACGACATATAAATTGGAATTGGTTTCAGAGGTGTTGAGAAATTGTAAACAAACAGTCATCCAGACCAGAATCTTGATGATGATGTGACGAAGATGATTTAGTCCGCCTTAGGAGCGCCAAATGAATGCTTAGTTGATTGATTGATTGATTGATTGATTGATTGATTGATTGATTGATTAATATGCCTGTATGTGTACTACTATCAATCGGTTAAACGGTTGCATGAGTAGAAAGAGGCGGCATAAAGTGCTTAAACAATCATTGGTTGTTCATCGTGTGAACTGCTTTTTCTTACAGCTAGGCCTCCGCTGTGTAATTACAATTCAACATACAATGAGCTAAACTGTAGTTTCATGTATAGCGACAGCAGTTACTATCCGATCAGAGCAGTGATGACCTGGACATACAACGGCGATTCCTACGCAGTGGATATTCCTGAGAGGATAAGTTATTATTCGTATTGGAATTCAACATCAACCATCACAGTCGATGCTAACGAGGCAGCGAACTACCGCTGCATTGTTTCATTTACGGAACCTGAGAACAGTGCGTTCTCTAACGTCGTAACAAATGCGCCAGAGTTTGTCACTTTGCCTTGTAAGTCAAATGCAAATATGGATAAGTTTATTCTTTAATAATTGCCTAAAAATTAATAAAAAATAGAGACAAAAATATATTTGTGCATGCGTATATACATAAATACATACATACATACATACATACATACGTGAATGCATACATGGATACATTCATACATGCGTGCATACATACATACATGCATGCATATATACATGGATGTATTCACGAATGACACGAATGCATATTAGGGTGGTCCTCATTTGGCATAAAAAAACAAATAGGCACCTTTTAAACTTCTTACCCCTGGATATTTTGTATATGTGATGAAACACAAATAAAATCAAAAGAAATGTAATGCTATGACATGGTTAAGAGGTGCCACACTCGTCGCGAAGTTCTCGTTGGACTCTGCAGCAGGAACAATGGCCAAAGCAATGGTAGACTGCTTGGAAGGCTGGAATATCAAAGACCGCGTTGAGGCAATGTCATTTGATACAATTGGCTCCATTAATCTTGGAGCTTGTACACTCATCCCATCCCGACTACCAACTGCACCTGCTACCAGTGACTTGCAGCTATTGAAACTACTCACAACATTTGACTCGCCAGCGTCCAAAGGTATTCTGAAGAAGTTGTGTGAGCAAATTTGGTATCTGAGCTGATAGCATTGGCCTTCTTTATTCGAGGCGTAGATGTAGTCGAGATAAGCACAATGGTGGAATCATTCAGTCAGGAAGGAAAGGAAGATATAAGGGCTGTAAGAAGATCAGTTTCTCCTTCAGTGTTCACTACTATGGTCCATGCCTTCATTTGCTGCCGCATTGACTATTGCAATTCATTGTTTGCTGGGCTCCCTAAAGCGCGCCTTTCATCTCTGCAGTCTGTTCTGAATGCGGCTGCCAGGCTCATTGCCCGTTTTCCTCGCTTCTCTCACATAACTACCTTTATGACTGATGTACTTCACTGGCTTCCTGTTGCTTCCCGCATCCAATACAAGGTTCTTCTCCTGGTCTCTAGGACTCAACTGGGAAAAGCTCCTAAATACCTCTGTGACGTAATGCGCAAACCTCTATCTGCTCTGTCTTCCCGCCCTCTTCGGTCTGCTGACCGCTTTGATCTGCTTGTCCCTCGCGCAAGGACTTCGATGGCTCAGCATCGTGCTTTTGCCATCCTTGGCCCTTCCCTTTGGAATGACCTGCCCCCATCTCTCCGTAGCAAGATATTGCTTGGGATCTCGCCTTCTTCTCTCCGCTGCCTAAAGACCTTTCTTTTCCCTCGGGGCTGACACGCTGGGAGCGCCTCTGAATAGTCTATGCTGTGAGAGGCGCTTTATAAATAATCATATAAGATAAGATAAGATAAGATAAGATATATATATATATGTATATATATATATTAGGGTGTGTCTATGATTTGAAGTTTCAAAATTAATATCGGCCAGGTTGTTTTTGTGTTCCACCTTGAGAAACATTAACATTTGCCAAATTAGATGAAAATCAAAAGAGATTTAGAACTGGCGCAAAGCCCGGGAAAAATTACCACTTAGAAAACAATGTCATACATTGTAATTCTCGAAGATTCAAACAATTTCAACACTTAAACATAAAAAATAAGGCAAAAGCAAACCAAGAACCTTCAGTTATTTGTCATTACTTAGTCCCTTTAGTGCTTTTGGGAATCTATTTCGATGGTATTCAACCATTTGAAGAACAAATTGTTTCTCTTCCTCATTTCGAACCAGGGCTTCATTGAAGGACTGCATTAGAGCCACTCCTCTCTCCGCTAAATCGTTCGTCGCTCTTAGGGCGGATATGATGTTTTTCACCTCATTGAACGAATGCTCTGACTCCCATTGTTGTGGATCTCGATCAAGAAAAGCGTAATCGAATTTGAGGAGCTGGAAAAGTTTGATGGTAGAAGTGGTAAAAAAATCGGATAGCGCTTTTGTAGATGGATCACGTATGGGAGGAAGCCTCTTTGGAGGTTCGTCGGATCCCTGATTGTTGGGCATGTTATAGATCATGCGCTGTTTTTCGTCGAAGGTGACTGAATCGTCAAAAAGGCTGAGGCCAACCAAGGTCTCCGACAAATACCAAAGGTGTCGGGGAAAATGCTGTTAGGGCGACCTGTGAGACTTCCTTGTCTGGGTAAGTATGGACTGCCTTCAAGAATTGAAGATCGTTCCTTGGGGCTTCATTGGGTGATGTACAGGTGAAGCAGTACTCCACGTAGGTTGTGGTCACAAAAAGTGAAACTCGAAGTAGATGATTCCACATCTTTTGAGAGTAAGATTGTCGAGATGCCCTCTGGTGTTGTTGAATGGGAAACTGCTCTCTGAAAAAGCCACATCTTGATTGCATAGACCGCACGTGCCATCCAACGCGCGCGTTGAAATGCCCCTGGGTACCTGAACTTTATTCCTTTCGGTGGAATTCCTCCTAGGAAAATGACTGTTAGTTCTAGTAGCTCTTCGTAGTCGTCTCTGTGGTATTCAGCATTCAGTTGCTGCAGTGCGAAGGTGATGACATTCTCTCGAATTTCTTTGACTCTTTGTGCTGCGTCTTTATCCTCCATTGCTGTGCGATACTTGGTCTGATCGATTTGCGGCCAGAAGTCACGGAAATGACTGAAGAGTTCCAATTTTGGAGATCTTACAGAATCATGCAGTGAAAATACCTTTTCCAGAACAATTTAAGAAACACGATGTCGACAGGCAAGGTTCAAGAGGTCTTTTCCTAATTCCCTTTTCCAGCTTGATGCATACGCCGCCCTTACAACCCGTGTTACTCGCCGTTGTGTCGAAACACATGGCCACGATTCTGTCTTCCAATCCCCAACTTCTGATCTCGGCCAAACACGCATCTGCCATGACGGATTGGAGTTTGGGGATGGCCAATAGTTTGGTCAAATCCTTAACATATACCATTATTGGAAGACGATCAACGCACACTCGTCCAGTTTCTGTAAAATCTGGCATGATCTTGCCGTCCGAGTGGATAGTAAGGGGAACCTTCGGATCGAAAGATTCACGAATCTCAGCTGCTAGGGCTGCACGGTTATCCTTCCTTGCTCGATGGATAGCAGAAGGACTGATGATCAGCTCACCAGCTGGTGCTGCATATAGATTGGATGCAGCGAGAGCAGAGAAAATGTGAGAGGCATTCCTGCTGCTGGTTTTGGTACGATCTAGAGCTGCTGCAACATCACGGGTAACTACAGAGATTGTTCCCTTTCGCCGCTTTGGTGGTCCAGCTGACGTTGAAGGTTCTGGTTCTCTTTCTGAGCTATTTGATGACGCCTCTTCCTCAGATGATGTTGCCAACAGAGAAACCTTCGTCGCTACTGCCATGCTTGCACGATATCGTCATGGGCGAGGGAATTATTGTTGTAGACAGATTGCTCCGATCGGAAACCACGACATTATCTGATTGGCACAAACTCATTCGGGGATCAAACACATACTCTTACCAAGGGAGACAGCCACTCGCGTTAAATACCATGCTATTGATGTAGCACGAGGTGTCTCCTCTAGAAAACCACAATTATTATAGCTTAATTAATTACTATGATTATGTTGAAGATCGAAAACACGAAGAACAGACATCGTAACGTCTAAAATTTTGGCCAAACCGAGACAGGTCACCGGGTTCCTAATTTCGGTCGCCTTGCGCCAGTCCTAAATGTTCAGCTATCGTGATATAATTTCGGATATGAGGTTTTTACGCCAATTGGCATGGTAATTCGACCTGGCCGTTAAAAGATCTTTGAGTTAAAAAAATCATGTGCATCATAAAAACACCCTAATATATATATGTATATATATATATATATTACGCATGGACATTTATTGTGGCACCTTCGATGTGCCTCACAAATGCGCTGCCTACGCAAACCTTAGAGATATTACAGTCATTAAGAATAAAGAGTTGATCAATGAGCCAATAGTCCTCAGATAACTGGAAGAGTCACCAATGACGATACCCCGCAGACACGAAAACCCAAACGACGGAGTCACATCCAGGGCTGATATTAGGTTTCATGTTTCGAGTTTCTGGACTACGTAGACTCAACTACAACAGGCGACGAGACTCGCTGTACAACAACGCCAAGCAATCCATGCACACGATATAATGCACTGCGTTCGGACATAAGTCATCTGTTGAGGACAGTGTTGTTAAGCAGCAGGGCAGTGGCGGTAAGCATCTCACCAGTAAAATGGTCAGCGTTAGCACTGCTTGCCTTTCAAACCAGAGGATCTTAAGTCCATAACAATGGAAAGACGACTAAAATTTGATCACTCTTAAACGATGACGAAAGAAAGAATTCAATGAGGAATACTAAATCACACTAGGAGGTAAAACAAACGAAATCTATGTTTGTAGGCCTACTCATGTATACAAACAGACACGCATACATACATGCATACATAGACATAGATGCATTGTTCTGTATAAACATCCATGCATACACAAATACATACATACAAAAGCCATTCATATATATATATATATATATATAATATAATTATTGAATATATATATATATATATATATTCAATAATTATTGAATCCGGTCACATATATAAATATATCTGTATTATATATATATGAATGGCTACAGACATACACAGTGCATATTTTAAGGAATTTTGACTACTGGGACAAAATCTAAAGTAATGTTCACAAACTTACAACTTTTAGACTTTTCCCCAAAAAAATTTCAAAATTCATCTCCGAAAAAAGTTGATGACCTTTTTTTTTTTTTTTTTAGTCATCACCTTCTTTTATAACTTTTCTCGGGTCTCCCAACCAATAACAAGGGGTCATTCAACAATAATGTCATACCTTTCTCGTCATACTACTGGGACAAATCTTTAAATTCTTCCAACATTTGTCCCACTAGTTGTACTTTATACATACATTGCCTGGGACAAATCGCTCTGACTACTGGGACAAATCCTAAGACTACTGGGACATTTGTCCCACTAGTTATACAGTTAAAATATGCCCTGGACATACAAGCATAATGTGGCACATTGCGTCCTTTATAGTAGAGACCGGATTCAATAATTAATTGGACGCGCAATGCCACACGGAGCCTTCGAAGGATTCAGGTGATCTGAAGGTTACCGGGTTGAGCACTCCTGCTGTCTTGACTTTGATCTTGCATGGGGAGGGGATAGATGAAAGGTAACACTCGTGGTCAGGAGAGCATTAGAACGCGGTTCGATACCCATAATCTCCCTCTAGAGCGGGCGCCTTGCATGGCTGCCAAAACGTGTGCTTAATTAGATCTTGATTTTACTGTCATGTTTCAATATAATCTTACCGCGTACTTGTCAGTTTGAATTAATAAAGATTATTATTATTATTATTATGTTTTCCCCGAGGTACATGTAATCACCCAGGAGTCTAAAAAATTATTATTATTATTATTATTATTATTATTATTATTATTATTATTATTATTATTATTATTATTATTATTATTATCCCAATATATTTTTCTATATTACCGTCATTACCACTGTCATTATTATTATAGTTAACAATAATGATTAAATGATCTGAAGCGCCATCTCAGCGGAACTCAGACAGAGGTGGCAATGTCCTGGAGAGGCAGACGGCGTTCCCTCGTTGCAGAGTCACCGAAATCCGTTGGAGCAAATACGATGTTTCCAGTGGATCGTGAGGTGCGTCCGTTATCCGACTTCCCAACTTCATAACGAACTGCAGACCTTCCCCGCTCCAAGAGCCGCCCGTCTCCAAGGCGATCGCCACAAAGGCATGGGTGTTAGTAATGGTTAAGTATTTCGCTCTCTTGGACACTACTGCACGTTCCGCGGCTTCGCCAGCTCCGATGGATGTGTGGGCAAGATGGGAAGTGGCGTTACTGTCGGCCACTGTCACGACCCATGTCAGCATCGTCCACGAGACCAAGGGATCAGTGTGACACCGTCTGGTCGCTTTCCATTTCCTGTTGAGAGGCCGAGAGGCTCTTTCTGAGCAGGGATTTTAGCTCTGCTCAGCGCTCTTCAGATTACATCATTCAGCATAGCGTAATAATACTAATACTAATAATATTAATACTAATAATACTAATACTAATACTACTACTAATAATAATGATGATGATGATGATGATTATTATTATTATTATTATTATTATTTTTTTTTTAAACTTTATTTTTCCCCGAGGTACATATGATCCCTCGGGAGTTCAAAAATTAGGGGCATTGTTCTGGAATGGCTAGTCTTCGCAGATGGTTTTCTCTATTATTATTATTATTATTATTATTATTATTATTATTATTATTATTATTATTATTATTATTATTATTATTATTATTTGTCACTCCTTGTGTCACTCTCCAACACTCTGAAGGGATTCCATAAAAGAAGAAGAAAAGGGGCCTTGAGAGATATTTTTCGTGGGTACTGCTCGATAAAGTAGTTGCTTCGGAATGGTCATTTCCTCTGTTATAATTACGCTGAATTTCAAAAGTGGTGATTAATAATTATAAGCAGGTGTTAGAAAACGAAGTATAAGTTGAGTTAAAGAACGGTTCTTAGTTTTAGACTGTTTAATTTATGTAGGATAGGTATTGTAACTAAATGAAATAGCTTTATTACGAAGCCATGTTGGCATCATTTGTTGGAACCGAGGAAACAGAGATAATTTTTATCTAACAATAAACTTACAGTACAATTATACAATAGAACTTATATTTATAACGCGCCTTAATAAAACTCAAAGGACGCGTTATAATGCAATAGATAATTATGACGAAGCAAACGACAAGACATGAAGAATTTTTTTAATAGGTAACTGCGAGGAAAGTAACCTAAGAACAGTTGTTGTTTTTAGGTATTCAGTGTGTGGCGAATCTGAAGAATATAGCCGTTCGCGAAGGAGAATTAAATACAATAATGAATCTAGCTACCGCCCGTCAAGAAGCAAAATGGACGGTTCAGTCAACTACAAATGAGTCAAACACTTACACTATTATCGACTTCGAAGGTAATAGAGATACCTCGTTGACTGCGCTCTACGACGTTTACGAGACCGGTCTAATCATTAAGAACGCGACAACAACTGAATACCCGATATCAACAGCAGGGTTGTACATCGGACAATGTAGAATTAATCCCAGCAACGCAGGGGCCAAGTTACTGGTCGTTAGTAAGTTTTTGGGTTACCTTCTCTTTAATTTAGGTCTGTTAGACAGTCATAGTTACAGCGCGTTTGTGAGTTAAAATGCACTTCGTCAAGTGTCCTATCAAAGGCATTGGTATTGCAAGATGAGATCATCATCATCATTAACCATGGGTTCATCGCCCGTAGGTGCTTGATGCGCTCTTTATCACTTCCTTCCATGTGTCTCTTTCTCTTGCTATGTGGCTCAGGTGCTGTAAAGAATCGTTTCTGCACCATGTCATGATATCGTCTGTCCATTCTCTGTTAGGGCGTCCTCTTTTGTTCTTCCCCTCCATCATGCCAAAAACTAGCGTCTTGAGTTTCCTGGAGTCATTCATTCTACATATATGTCCAAACAGTTGTAATTTCCTGCAAATTACTTTTTGTAACAGAGTTTCTCTTGGGCCAATTTGAGGGTACAGTTCTTCATTTGTCATCTTTCGTCTCCATCCGATAGCACGTTCGTTCAAAAGCCATTATTCGTCTTTCAATTTCCTTGGTTATCACCCACGTCTCACAGGCATACAAAGCTCCACTGAACACACAAGTATCCAGGACTGCCAGCTTGGTCTTCAGCGCTATCTCTTTACTTTTCCAGATCTTGTCTAAAGCAGCGAGAGCAGCTTTGGCCTTGGCAAATCTCAGAATTACTTCTCTCTTGCAACTCAGATCATGTGTAAACGTGCTTCCCAGGTACACGAACTCTTTAACGTTTTCTAGTACTTCTCCATCTAAGGTTATTTGCCGTTCAATTGATTCGCTGCCGAATACCATCGTTTTTGTCTTCGTCGTGTTTACGATCAGTCCATATGGTCTGCTCTCCGACGTCAATCTCGTTGCTGTTTTTTCTAGGTCGTCGATGTTTTCTTCAATAATGTCTATGTCATCAGCAAATCTTAGATTGTTTATTTTCATGCCTTGCACGGATATTCCTCTGTCGTTTTCCTTAACCCCGTCCATAGCTCTCTCTCCAAGTCCATAATAAACACCTCAGGTGATATTGGATCACCTTGCCTTGTTCCTTAATCGGTCTTGAACCAATCCCCCAGTTCATTCTGAAGCCGTACTGCTGCCATAGCGCTCTCGTTTATATCCCTGAGAATTCTTATCAGCTTTTCACTGACACCATAGGAGCTCAGGACTGCCCAAGCTACCTTTTGATCTATGCTGTCAAATGCCTTCTGGAAGTCCACAAAGCAGTTGTAAATCTTTTTGCCTTTCCTTTTCGCTTTCTCAGCTATCAACCTCAGGGACAGAATCTGCTGTACTGTGCTCCTGTCCTTCCGGAATCCAGCTTGTTCGTCCGCCAGATGTTCTTCCATCTGGGTCTGCAGTCTCTTGGTTAGAATCATCATAAGAATTTTCCCCATATGACTAATAAGTGCTATGGTCCGGTAATTTTTACAATCCTGGGAGCTTCCTTTCTTGTGTATAGTGCTCAGAAGCGATTTCCTCCATATTTCCGGTGCTTCTCCCGTTCGCCATGCTTTGTTGCATAACTGATGCAATCGGCTCATCAGCTTTAGTCCCCCGCATCTAAGCATCTCACCAGTGACTTTGTCGATCCCTGGACTTTTGTTCTTCTTCAAACGATTTACAGCCCACTCAACTTCTTCTAGCAGGATATCGTCGTCTAAATCATCTTCTTGCTTTGGTGTGATTTTAGTTAATGACTCAATTAGCTTTCTTGAGGTTGTTGCATCTCGCTGCTCTTTATATAAACTGCTGCAGTACCTTGTCCATCTCTCGAGAATTGCTTTCTTATCTGTGAGCACTTTGTTGTTTTCATCCCTGATTGTGATTTGTCTGGGTTGCCATTTTCTATTTATATTCCGCAACATCTTGAATACTTCTCTGGTCATATGCTCACCATGGTATTTCTCCACGTCTTTGCATGTGTCTTCCAGCCACTTTCTTTTGTCGGCTCTCGATGCTTTTCTCACTTCATTACATTTGTTCTTGTACTGTTCCTCGACTTGTGTAGACTGGCTTCTGTTTAATTTCAATAACCGTTTCTCTCTTACCAGCTTCATGGTTTCCGATGATATCCACTTCCTCTTGATCACTTCTTCTTCTGGAATCGTTTGTCTAACTGCTTCGCACAATAACTCAGCCAGTTGTTCCGCTTCTATATCTTCAGGGACATTCAACATATCCTCCACACACCTGACATATTCAGATCTTACTCCCTCTATTTCCAGTTGAGTAAGGTCTCTTCTCTTCTCGTAGGGCGTCATTCTTTTTCTTTTTAGTTTTAATTTGATGTTCGCCATGACTAGGCTATGGTCCGAGTCTATATCAGCTCCTTGAAAGGTGCGACATAGTTGAACCGATGTTGTCCACCTTTTGTCTATCATTATCAGGTTGATCATATTCCTCGTCTTTCCATCTGCTGACGCCCAGGTCCATTTTCTGCAGTTCTTCTGCTGGAATCTAGTGTTGCAGATATATAGATCATGTTGTTGTGCAAATTCTAGGAGTCGTTCACCTCGATCGTTTCTGAGATGAGATGCACGAACATATTAGAGAAATACGACGGAAAGCTATCAAAATGATGGACTAGAAAGCGTTTAGAATGAACACAGACAATCAAAGATAAGGTAAAAGCTGGAAAGAGACTAAGCGCTCCAGAGTCTCTGAGAGAAAGGAGAGATTAGATATAGGACGGTAGTTATGGCATTAAGTTATGGCATAGTTAAAGTGCTCTTCATTAAGTGTCCTGTCTTGATACAGGCAATGGTATCGCAAGATGAGATGTACGAAGATACTGAGCATTTTATGCCTTGGTGGACTATTAAAACGCCTCACATTAGAGAAATATGAGGGAAAGTCAAACTGATGCATAACTAGAAAGCGTTTGATTGTGTTTCATTTGAATTGCTTTGTCTTACAGTTACAGATGCACTGTGTAACTACACAGCGATCGATTCAGCACACACTGAGATAAGCTGCAGCATCCTGTATGACGACAGCAGTCAGTATCCGATTAATGCAAGGATGACCTGGACATACTATGGCGGTTTCTACACAGACGATACTCCTGTGAGGGAAAGAAATGATTCGTATTGGAATTCAACATCAAAAATTACAGTCGATGCCTACAATGCAACATGCTACCAATGCACTGTTACATTTACGGAACCTGAGAACAGTGCGTTCTCTTACGTCGCAACAAATGCGCCAGAGTATTCCGCATCATGCACTTCGTGTAAGTCAAATGCAAATAAAGATCAATTTATCTATAAATATAAAGACGTTGATCCGTCACTCTGTCTGTCTGTCTGTCTGTCTGTCATGGTGTAACGCACTGACTCATGCCACCCCGCACGCCCGAGCTCGCTTCCTCAGTTCGGCCGTCGACTCCAGAGGTCGCTTTCTCGACTGTGTAGCAGTCGACTCAGAGGTCACTTCCTCGACTCGACCGTCGACGCCACAGGGCGCCAGAGGTCACCAGAGACCAGAGGACGCCTCCTCGACTGCGAAGCAATCGACGCCAGAGGGCGTCAGAGCGCGCCAGACGCCAGAGGTTTGCAGTGACAATAACTGCATCAGTATTATATTGGTATATGAAGGGTCAGGCATTTGCCTATGTTTTGTAACTGCAGCAGTATATTGGTAGATGTAGGGGCATGCATTTGCCGCCTTAACTGCACGCATCTGTATCAAACATAGGCAAATGCCTGCCCTGCATATACCAATATACTGCTGCAGTTACAAAACATAGGTAAATGCCTGACCCTACATATACATTATCAAGCATTTCAATAAATAAATTCAGTTTTCCTATCAATCCATTCATTTTCTTTATCAACCTGTCATTATTATGACGGGCAAATACTCTAGTTCTTTAATAATTGCCTAACTTAATAAAAAATAGAGACAAAAATTCCAAATTTTTCTTCAAATTAGGAAAATATCAACAATAAATGTTAAGAAACATAGCATAGACATGGCATGATATCATCCCTTGGGAAGTACAGAGGCGCCTTTCCTTGTTGTCTCGGGATTAGTTGCCTATTCAGGAACTTTAATTTAACCTACCTACATTTTTTTATTCCATCGCATTGGCGGCACTTTTTGCTGACGTATTAATCACTGTCATGGTGCTAAACCTTGACATATGAAAAATGAATTTTCGATGATACAAGCGAAAATGCTCATTGTTAACAATTTTCAATAATCGCTACCGCCTTAAAATTTTTATATTTTCTTTACGTTTATATTCAGTATGCGACGAACCAACAACCACTGAACCAACATCAACAACCGAACCACCTACAACAACTCCGCCAACATCAACAACCGAACCACCTACAACAACTCCGCCAACATCAACAACCGAACCACCTACAACAACTCCGCCAACATCAACAACCGAACCACCTACAACTGCTCCGCCAACATCAACGACCGAGCCACCTAAAACTACTCCGCCAACATCAACGACCGAGCCACCTACAACAACTCCGCCAACATCAACGACCGAGCCACCTACAACAACTCCGCCAACATCAACGACCGAGCCACCTACAACTACTCCGCCAACATCAGCGACCGAGCCACCTACAACTACTCCGCCAACATCAACAACCGAGCCACCTACAACTACTCCGCCAACATCAGCGACCGAGCCACCTACAACTACTCCGCCAACATCAGCGACCGAGCCACCTACAACTACTCCGCCAACATCAACAACCGAGCCACCTACAACTACTCCGCCAACATCAGCGACCGAGCCACCTACAACTACTCCGCCAACATCAACAACCGAGCCACCTACACCTACTTCGCCAACATCAACAACCGAACTAACTACAGCGACCCTTCCCCCAACCACAAGCACAATGCCTGCAACAACAGGTATGCGATCAACGAGGATAGTAGTTATACGGCCAATTTCAGGAAGTTGCGCTATATTCATTAAGTTATGACTTAGTCAAAAGTTATTCAAAATTGTCTATGAATCGTTGTGGTTTGAGTTATATTTGTCTGTTTATGGCTGACTAGGTTTGTTCTGCCTCAATATGCACTTCTAAACTTTGTCTCTTTGGCAATATAAAATCGTAGCTTAATGGATGTGCATTGCATTGTTTATTGCTTAGTTGCATGTGTCGTCGATTTTTACAAAATAATGGCACGATAATCATACGTTAGACATTTTACACCGAGAATGGTAAGTAAGTAACTCTATTCTTTAATATACCTGTTGCAAAACAGCATTCTGGTGTACATACATCATAACATAACATAACATAACATAACACTTTATTGGTCCACATTGATTGTACAAAATATTCATAAAGTGACAGTTGTATTTTTTTTTAAACCCAAATTGAACCATATGATTCATAGGATACACCACAGTTAACAGTTAAAACAGTACCAACTTAGCAACTTGACGGACTCAATCAGCACCCTAAGTAACTGGGCTACTTGACCAAGTCCTGGCTCATACCAGGGTGTTGAATTTACCTATGATGTAAGTTGGGTATGTTCTGTGTTACGACGTCGTGTGGAGATCATTTGGACGCAGCAGGAGACCCAGAAGGGATGAAGTCCCGCTAGGAAGGGTCCCCTTATTACTATTGATACATAACATGGCGGTGAAAAGAGTTTCGTAGTCATGCCATCTAAACAGATACCTACAATGACCTTTTTTAACACAGTAGGCAAGCCAGCTAGCTTATTCATTATGAGATGTTTAACCAGTGCTGGTGCCGCAGTTGATCCCTATCACCCAATAGCCAGCTCTTTAAGTGACCTTTGAATGTATTTAAATTAGGACTGTCTTTTATGTGCTTTGGTATTAAGTTCCAGATTGAGGGACCTGTACATGCTAAAGAGAATTTCCTAATATTTGTTCTTGCAAAAGCCTCTCTTAAGTTGGAGGCCCTCCTTGTTGCATAGTGGTGGATCTGCGAGTTCATAGTGAAGAGACATGAGTATTCCGGTGGCAGTAGCTTATTGATTGAGGAGTACATAAAAATCCCTATTTGGTATTCAAGTAATTTATCTAACCTCAGTATGCCCAATTTTTTAAATAGTTCATCAGTATGTGCTAAATAGTGGGATTTCGTTATTGTCCTTATAATCCTTTTAATGAGTATATTCAGTTTTCTAAGTCTAGAGCCATAATTGGATGCCCATACTATTCTACAGTAATTTAGGTAGGGATATATCATAGTAAAGTATAGGGTTTTTAGTACATCCGGTAGCAGTAAATAGGAAATTCTTTTTATTATGCCAATGTTCTTGGCTATTTTGTGGGATATATGCTCAATATGCACATTCCATTTCAAGTTTTGATCAAGATAAACTCCTAGAAATTTAGCTGTGGCAACCCGGGGTATGTCAGCCTGTTCTATTGTTAGTTTTTCCTGTGGTTGGGGTATTATTTTACCCGGGGCTGTGAAAAAAAAATATAATTAGATTTACTAAGATTGAGAGACAATTTATTAGCTTTGAACCAATTAGCTATTTGTACTAACTCCCTATTTACTATTTTGAACATTTCCTGATAGGATGCATGGGAATAAAAAACGTTTGAATCGTCTGCAAATAATACAAAATCTAATAGTGGAGCTGCATTAGGGAGGTCGTTAATGTAGATAAGAAATAATAATGGCCCCAGGACCGACCCTTGTGGAACACCAAACTCCAGCCACCGAAAGGAGGATCGATTCAAATTACATTTCACTTGCTGATGACGGTCTGTGAGATAGTCTTTAAACCATGTTAATGGAAGTCCTCTCACTCCATAATGAAATAATTTCTTAATTAGTATATTGTGGTCCACAGTGTCAAAAGCCTTCGATAGGTCCAGAAAGATTCCTATCGAAAATTTGCCTTTGTCAATAGCTTGTGAAATTTTATCGTGCAGATTTATTAAAGGAAGTGCAGTTGAGTGCCCAGGTCTAAAGCCATGTTGAAAAGAATAAAGTATGTTATGTTTCACTACAAAGTCATTAAGTCTCTGGTAAACTATTTTTTCTAGGATTTTCGCAAATATAGATAAAATAGAAATGGGTCTGTAGTTATTTAGTTCTTCTCTATCGCCCTGTTTGAATATAGGAGTAACTGTAGACATTTTCATCTTAATAGGTACAATTCCATTCTCCATTGAGCAATTATATATATGAGCCAGAGGTTTAGTCATAAGTGGCAAATTTGGGCCAATAATGCTAGTATCGAGGAGGTCTGGGCCAGTGCTATATGAAGTTTTCATTGTAGAATAAATTGAAAGGACCTCTTCCGAACTAGTAGGATACAAGGCAAACGAGGAAGGAGGCGGTGGTGGGAGGTAGTCTGTATATGCCGACTCGGTGGCAGGAATATTGTTGTTAAGATTTTTAGCAATCTGAGTGAAATATACATTTAGACTATCACCTATTTCAGCACTGTCGCTTATAATTTGCCCATCCTTCCTTATCGAACTTATCTTAGAGTCAGGTGGACTTTGATTAACCTTTATCATCCCAGATACTGAAATTGTTATGCAATCACTTCTAAATTTAGTTATGATGCAGTTTACAACCTATATAAAGGCAATCGTTAACAAAAATAATTTATTTTCAGTTCATGTCAGAATTTTGCATATGTTCCCAAAGTGGAACGTTGGGTCACTTTGACTATCATAAGCACCATGCATTAGTAAAACTGTAACTTTTTCAAAATAATACAGATATGAAATGTCCAAAAGTAATGATTCAAAAATATTAATATTTCATTTAACTAAAACAGTTTCAGTAGAATTAGACACTGCCAAGTCGACTGTGTTCCTTGGTATGGTATGATTCAAAGCACAGTTCGTGGAGACGCTAGTCGTATTTTCGCACTTCCTACTAGTGTTGCTGCGGCAGTAGCCGCATCTACCTTGTGTTGTGGACTCCGTGAAATGGTTCAGTACATCATATCGAAGCAGCGCAAGCACCGGTGCTGTCCGGCCGCTCAGTCATTGACGCGGCACACCCTTCAGAAGGCCACAAACCACATCCCGTCGAAACACAGGTCTCGCACGACCTCTCGTATTCGCTGGGCTTCGGTCGACAGACCAGCCACAGCGCCATTAACGATCTTATTCACCGAAGTCTAAATACAGCGGGTACCCGGCGATCAAGGAGTCGTCGGGCATGACCAGGTCCAAAGAAAAGAGACTCTAATCCCTTGGAGTGGGAGACGCCCTCTGACATGGGACGCGACCGTGGTAGATACGGTGGCCGCATCATATCTCCCTGAGACAGCGGTCGCGGCCAGAGGGGCAGCGGAGAGGGCGGCCACAAGGAAGCACCCGGAATATTCAGAATCCCAAATGATGCACCTTCATGCTGATCGCCGTGGAGACACTGGGTCTCACTAATGGAAAAGTTTTCGCCTTCGTTTCTGAAATCGGCCTTCGGTTGACGTGAGCCCGCGAGACAGACTTCCTCTTCCAGAGCATGTCGATAACATTTCAGTGTTTCAATGCAGTCGCATAGCAGGGCACCATGTCGGGGCTGCCCGGAATCAAGAAACGGCAGGCCCATCCAAGCTGCACCTAACTATACGTCGTGATGATACCATAAAAAGATTTGATCACAATGATAATTATAACCAGGGCTGTTGTCGAGGGTATATGCGGGTAGACAACATGTACTCACCTCTAGAGACCATTATAGTCCTACTCACCTCTCAAAATATTTGTACAAACCTCTAATTTGTTTCGGAAAACTAACCGGTAGGCTAACATAATTAATAATAATAATAATAATAATATTAATAATAATAATAATAATAATAATATATAATAATAATAATAATAATAATAATAATAATAATAATAATAATAATAATAATAATAATAATAATAATAATAATTGTAATCAATGTAGCCTATTTGTGAAGTTACAAAGACAATTTTCAGTATCAACGCAAAATAATGGTGTGTGTAAGGACAGTGACCCAACGTTCCCAAAGTGGAACACATATGAAATCAGCTACGTTGCTCACGCATAAAGCAATATCACTGAAATATTTGACCATACACAGGCACAATAAACACAGTTCATTCAAAATTTACAATAAAAACAATTAATTGTCACGTGCTTGTAACATACAGTTATTTTCAATATTTAAAACCAAAATTGTCAATTTTTGTCCAATTTGCACCTAAATTATAATTATAATTTACCAAACCAGACTCGAAATCAAAGTAAATAAACACTCCTCAATCGTCGATCAAGCTAATGAATATTTATGAGATGACTTATAGTCTGTTTCACCGTCCCCCCAGATGTTTTAATAAGGTGTTCCACTTTGGGAACGTTGGGTCAAAAAAGGTTAAGGACCATTCTTATCGTAGACCAAGTCTTTTTTAGGTTCGTTCCATGTTTAAGAAATTCTGTATTATAAAATGTTTGCATAGATTTCATTTTTACACTTTTAAAAGTATTTCTATAAGCAGTGAATTTTGCTTTATTCATGGTTGTAGGGTTCTTCATAGAAACAAACGAAGCGTAGAAAATGAAAACATAAACTCATTCCAGCCAAGACAGCGGCGCCCATCCCACTTCCGCCACCTCTAGCCAATCCTCCCAGCCTTCCTATCTGCGACAGCTGTTCACGGTCCAACCACTTCGCTCAACCCGCTCCTCTTCTGCCCTAGCACTTCTCCGCCCTTCCGTCACCTCATCACTAAAATTTGTCAATCGCTCCATAGCCATAGCTCTCCCACCCCTCTGGAACAAACTCCCACCAGTACTGCGAGAAATTTCAGATCATCCTACGAACTCACCAAAACCTCACCAATTGCTATATCTCCACAGGTCTTTCACTCAAAACTGAAAACACTGTTCTTTCACAAATCCTATCCCGATTCCTCCTCCTCTCTCTACCTCCCTCGCCGTGTAAACCCTAAACACCACCCACCTTAGCCGTCTACCTACCTACCCTACCTGACTGACTCCTTTGGATCTTGACCTGGAACCGATTCGATTCCCTCCGCCTATCGATTTTTATTTGACTAAGCGCCTGTGAATAAGCTGGTTCCCGCGACGTAGCATTTTTGGGCGCTGTAGAAGTCTCGAGATTATGATTACGATTACGATGTTAAAGTCACCACGACCGAAGAATTCATCTACAAGTTAATACCGCCCGAAACAGACATGGTGGTCACCAGCGAAGAACTCAAACGACCACACAAAGAACCCAGTCGACGGATTCTCGTCCGATGTAAACAGTTGACCGTTCACAGTCCCTAGGCCGAGTAGCATCGAGAGTGAAGACCAGCAACGGTCACCTCAATCGCAGTACGCGTAGCACCACTTCGACAGTAGCAGCACTTCGGTAGTTGGCATAAGATGCAGCGTCCAGACCTCTCGCGTCCCATCGGAATGAGTTAAGAACGGCATTCATTCGCCAGGTGGCAGACGTAATGATGACATGACGCACATAGTATCGCCTTGCACGTTGTAAACAATGGACCCGAATGTCAGTGACAAAGGTCAATGGCAAAGGTCAATGGCGAGGGTCAATGGCGAAGGTCAAACGCCAAGAACTTACGAAACGGATTGCCGTCCAGACGCTTTTAACCCAAGACAGAAAAGCGAGAAAAGTCAAAACGCGTACTCGACAACATGATTATTTGACAATTACATGTAGGTCTAATGTTGCTGAGGCTAAATGCGACCTACTTTAGTGTCTGTGTCAACTGCATTTCATGTACAGTATTGGTAAGACAATGTTTCTTTTTAACTATACAGGGTGTAATTGTACGCAGAATACAACTTGTCTTTCACCAGAACAAAAGTGTACAAAGACCAGCGAATGTCGCTCAGGTAAGACTATACTTATCTATCAAGTAAGAAAAACGTTTTACACCTATATACTTGATCAGTGAGAACTGTAACTTCTACGCCTTAATAGTTCATACGACGTGGTCTTTCACTCCCTTTCATTGAACCAGTTCTTTAGGTTTAAATTGTCATTAATTCTGGCTTTGTATTTCAGGTGGAGCCGGGTTGACAGATGTCTACGATGAATGTGTCGTGAAGTCTGAGTTATTTGTAAAATCTGATAACTGTTGTCCAGAGGATTTGGTCTGTGGAGTTGTTGTCACTCTAAGGAACGACAGTCGTTGGTTGATACACGATCCTCTTTGCGATGATAACAAATGCGAGATGGTTGTCTTCGACGCATCGTGTATGTCAAACGATTGGAAGTCGTTTGGCGAGAAGAAAGTTATAATATCTGGAGTTGGTGATTACGTTCAAGAGGGATATAGTGTTCAAAGTGGTCAGAATGTAACCGATTGTAGCGAATCGTGTAAGAGAATGATTAATCTGCCGTAGCAACAGAACCTGGCAGAAAACGTTTGCCGGTTGTGACGCCAATGACTAATTTAGCTTCGCAATATGAGCTCTAATTTGTGATCGATTTAACTTTCGCCAAAGAGGCGTTGTTTTTCTTCACATATTCATGTGCAAGATTCGCTGTTTGACCAACTTCTTAAGGACAATCGAAAACAATCTGAATTCTTTAAGGCGAATAACGCACATAAAACTCTGAACTGCTGAACGTGAAGGCTATAAATATTTTTCTGCATTGCGTGCCTATAGAATTATACTGTTCCATGTCCACTTTTCTGAAAATCGAGAAAAACGATTTCTTAGATTTGCTGACGAAAATGTTTCGCGCTGTTTCATTGATGGCAATTAAATTCAAATTTTTGGACAACACTGTGTTCCCATAGTATGAATATATATATGTTTTTTTGATTATAATGTACACTGAATATGAGTAAATTTTGATATTATTATGGCAGGGTTGACTATTGTTGGACATAGAGCTGTATAACATGAAAAAGTCCAGGTAACGGACACGATTGCAGACAACGTGAGAACTATAGGGATATAAGTCCAAGTCACGTGTTCAGATCTCTCACTGGTATTGGCTATGGACATAACGCCGTATAATAGTATTCTTCAAAAGTCTCTTCATCGCGGATCTATCGAACATGCACGTGATAGAAAATAATTCATTCTATTGGATGAGGACTTGTACCTCTGTAGCATTAAAATACTTTAAAATACTGTCCACATTCGTGGACATAGAACTATGTAATCCTGACAGATAGTGCTGAAGAAAGCGTCTACAGTTAAGCTTGACTATTCTGGACATAGCCCATGTCATCCTGATAACGGATATAGCACTAGGTTGATTTTTCAAAAAAGTGGACATAGAACTGTATAATTCTATAGGCACGATTGGTTGCCAGTTTAGTTTTAATGGTTTCACTTACGTTGAATTACAAAATTCCTGCGTAAATTACAGGATGTCGTAGTCGGTAATTTTTAGTACAAAATAAACTGAGTCAATAACTGCGTTTTAAGCCATAATCTACGAATAGCACATATCTCTGCCTCTGCTCATTCCTCTTTGCCTGTCTGTCTTTCTATTCTGCGTCTGTCTGCCTGGCTGTCTGTTTGTCTGTCCCCTCTGGCTCCGTGTATCTGTCTTTATCTCTCGAATGCCAGTGTGTGACCCATACATCACTCCACTTACATGCAAGCATGCATTTACACATGCATACATACATACACAAAACACATCGAAACCTACATGCAGGCACACTTTCATACATACATGCAGGCGTTCATAGTGCCTACATATATGCATGCATGCATAGGCGTACATGCATCCATCAGGGGAACTGGTGAGCTTCTTAGGTCCCTCTTCGAGATAACCATCTTCCGAGTCTGAGTTTTCACACGAAAATGGGAGTACGGAAAGGATGTTTCTATCTCGATATTTATTTAACCTAAGAATATTGGAAGCAATAATGTAACTCAGCCTTAGCAACACCAATGCAGGAATCAAACTAAATGGAGGGCTGGTGAATAATTTCCGACTTCCTGACGACATCGGACTCCTCACTAGAAAAGGACCAGAGCAGTGGCGTCACGAGGGGGTGCGGGGGTGCGGACCGCACCGGGTGACACCCTCAGAGGGGGATGACACCAACATGAGAAAATGATGAAATTTTTGCAAGATGACGAATTCCTAAAAAAAAGTCATCACCTTTTTTGGGAGACGAATTCCTTAAAAAGTTATCACTTTTTTGGGGAGACGAATTCCTAAAAAAAGGTCATCACATTTTTTTAGGGTGACACCATGACTTACCGCATTGGGTAACACCAGCCCTAGTGACGCCACTGGACCAGAGCTACAGGATATTACGACACAGATTGACGAAACCAGTAGAAGATTCGGTCTAATGATCAACGCAGAGAAGAGCAAAACAATGGTGAATGAAAAGACCAAAGAGACACCAATAACTATCACAATCCAATGAGAAGTTATTAAGCAAGTAGAACATTTCGCCTATGTAGGAGGGCTAATATAATTATGCAAACGACAGCATCGAAAAACATGTACAAAGGATAATTTTACGCGCTTCATAAACATTTGGAATAATGAACAGGATTATGGAGAAGCAAATAATTAACAAAGAAAACCAAGACAAAAATATTCGCTACGATGTTACAACCTATAGAGATCGGAATGCTGGACAATTATTTCACGTTTCAACGGGTTATGCTAATTAGTGCTAAGTGTCTTTATGCATTATTATTAAGGAAATTTATATAGCGCCACTCAAGAACTAATCAGTACAATGTAGTGTAAATCAGAAGTGCTCTCTGAGCTACCCTAAATGATGCTAAGACGTCATTACGAAAAAACATATCACATCAGTTAGCAAAACAATGCACAGTAAATACATAGATACACGCTGGAAGAGTCACCAGTGGAACCGAAGGTTTCAGTCGACAGCCTGGTCTCATGGTCTCTGAGCTAAGCTGTGCCGATAGAGTAGAGAGGTGACACCGTGACAGGTGACAGCGCTCGCATCCGACGAGCAGTCCCTGACTGGTAGCAGATGACGCACGTCCGGCTTGTCGTCGAGGCGCAAGGAGTACGTAGAAGAAGCATTCGTCGCGTGTCGAGGTCGGCTGAGGTCAGTCCAATGACCCGCATCGGTCATCCTCCACCGAGACGAAAACACCGCATGGTTCAGACTCAATCGTGCATCGGAAGGATGGGCCTGATGCAGTGACATGGGCCAAGGCGGCCAGGCGCGGTTCGTCCGTTAGGCAAGCTAGGCAGCCGATTTTTAGGGTCCCCCAATTTTCCATTATTCCAAAATAAACTTTTAAAACATGATTTCTGGAAATTCATAAATGAAACAACGTTGGATTATTTTTTAAATTATTATTCGCTAGATGGAAGTATTATAGTGCTAGAGTAATAAATTATGTTCTACTAAGGTAGGGACGTCAAATACGTACACCGTTAAGTTTTAATCATAAGTTTTGCCTAGGGCACCCAAATGTCTTGAACCGGGCCTGAAGGCGGCTTGCTAACAAAATACCCCTTAAACTTATAAAATCATTGGTTAGACCGACGAATAAGTCAGGTACACAAACCTAGCAACAGAAACTCCAGCAGCTTCGAAGTAACTGAACAA
This sequence comes from Allolobophora icterica, assembly GCA_963556255.1. Taxonomy (NCBI): domain Eukaryota; kingdom Metazoa; phylum Annelida; class Clitellata; order Crassiclitellata; family Lumbricidae; genus Allolobophora; species Allolobophora icterica. The sequence goes on along the minus strand of OY744610.1, from coordinate 617,053 downwards.
ATTCTACATTTAGATGAAAAATCCGTCGTCATGACGTAGAAGTCAATCACCGGCCGATGACATGCGCAGTATCAATACATACATATTACATGTACATACAAACATGCGTAAATACATACATGCATACGGTGAAGACCATGTTTATGCGTAGACCCGGTCTCATTTGATAGGTTGAACGCATGCCATATAACGCGTATTATGCGACTGCTAGCGTCTTCTGAGTGGACCAATGTGCAAGAGATTTGATCATGTCCTTAACGCCAGGAACGCCATACATCGTTTTCACGGCTTGACGTGTAAAAGGTCTGACACTCAAATCATTAGAAAAATAGAGCCGCGGTGAATTATTGATGGTTACGCCTATGACTTCTAATGTGATATGAATAAGAGGGCTAACGTTAGAGTATTGTTATTGATTTCATGATTAGTAAGACTGTAACTGCAGAAGTCATTGGGAGACTTGATCCCAGTAAATTTTTCGTAGTTTACGCCCATCACTGCTGAGATGGCATTCGTGTGAGGGCTTATGACATGTGTACTCTAGGTACACACAACCCACGACACACATCTTGTAATCGAATCTAGCGTATGATGCATCTCTTCACGTCTGCAAATAATGTAACGCTTCTTCCAAATAGAAATGGGATAATTCTATCGCATGGGGTATGAATGGACAAAGGCGTAACTTTGTATTTTGACTGTGAAGTCTGGTCTCCATCACTCTTAAACGTGTTGGTAACAGTCCTTACCACTTTTTTGCCATGTGCTGAAAAGTGTTGCAACAGGAGAGCTTTATTTCGGTTTGAAGTAGGTTCAAGTAACGAAAATTAACGGCGGTGTACTCCTGCATACTTAACTATCAGTGTCGTTAGCAGATTAACATAACATAACATAACGTTTATTGGTCCACAACAACAATTCTACATATTTATTTATATGATCACAGTCGTGTTTTAAATCAGAAAAGAAGAAAACTATAAACAGAACTGAACCATATCGTTCAAACAATCCTCAGTATAGTTAACATGTGGCAAAATAAGCTTAGCAATAAAGAGAGTTCGATCCGAACTCTACGCAATTGGTTAGTTAGCCAAATTCATGTCCCATACTAAAGTGTTGGGCTTTACTTAGTTGTTCATAGGAAATATACAGTAACTTGAGGTCCAATGAAGGAATTCATTTAGCGGAGGGATTCATTTGGACACAAAAGGAGACCCAGAATGGATAAGATCCCGCTAGGAAGGGTCCCTCATATTGACAGTTCTGAAACAGAATATAGACATGTTCTCTGCGAATAATCTTTAAGCTAAGTGGCGGACAAACCCATACTGAAGTCATAAGTTGACGAAGAAGAGGGGAGGAGTGGGAGGTGGTGATTTGAAACCGCGCACGACTAGACAATCATACATCTTTCTTTTCGGCTTCTATTCAAGATAAAAGCTCCACGACACTGTGCAATAAAACATTACGCAGATGTCGTTTACGCGGTATCCAGTCCCTCCAGTTGGAATCGTTTGCCTCGTAAATGCGCCATAAAGACCTCTTCATATTGCGTGTCTACAGGTGGCCTTGAATTTCAAAGCGGTAACCACTAGAGACCGAATGTATCTTTATCCGATACATTGTCGTCTATGAAGCAATAAAGTGACAATTGTTTGTCTAACTGAGACGAAAATTCACCTCTTCTCTCGTTGATTGCGGTTCATATAAGTTGTCCAACGTCTTCGAAATGCAGTTATGAACAGTTGCAAGAGGAATTATTATATGAAAGGATTTACTGTATTGCAAACAGTTGAACAGTTGCAAGAGGAATTATTATGTGCAAGGATTTACTGTATTGCAAACAGTGCCTGTTATGCGTGAACAATAAAAAAGTCAAGTGGTTAAACAGAGTGCTGGACTGTCGACCTTGTGAGCTATAGCAACAGGATAAACAATATGCATCGCAGTCTGTTACAGCTCGCTGACTTGTGCACCACATATCGCTCAATTACAGTCACTGGTCGAATTGCTCATACGCAGGTAATAGAAGTACAATTTTTTTTAAACTTAAAACCTAAGACAAAGTGGTGAATCTTAAAACTATAGCCTACTCGTTATTCGGTATTCGAATAGAACATAGAAGCGTAAACGAAGATACATTTACTGGGTTTTTCTCCTTTTCTTTATCCGCTTTTCCAGAGCTCTGTGCAATGGTAAATAAGACACCAGAAGCGTCTTTCGTAGCAGATCTCAGATTTTGAGGCACGAAATAATTATCTGATTTTGAGTCACGAAAATATATGGTGAGTGAAGGCCATGCTCAAGGTCCTTGCTGGGTAACCGTCACTGAACAGTGAACAGTGGACAAAAAGCGGCTGGGATACCAATGCAAAGATCTTTAAACAATGATCGCCACAGTATCGGTTCGAACCCTTACACTCTCCGCATCGCAGACCAAGCGCTCTATCTAATATATTTTATTTTATAAAAAGCTTACAGTGGAAAAGTCGGCGCTGCAGGAAGTCTGACTATATATGTTGTGTTCACGTTCCGAATAGTTAATTACACAACAAGAGATAGAGAGACAGTTCAGGCCCGCCTAAATCAATGCTACCAAAGCAAGGCGTAAAAAAGACCTAAATGAACGGGGAAAATAGATAACGAATCGAATGAACATTTTCACCAGTCAGTCAAAGGTCAAAGGACGTGATGAATAAAATGAACATACGCATAAATTATTGCGTTCAATGGGGAAATCTTTTATGCTACAGCAATTCACAAACGAGTGCTAATGATATTCTCTTCATACAATTAAGCATCACAATATATAATGTGCAATAGCGCAATTTGAATAGGCCTATTGGAACCATTTAACAATTACTTTCCACGTAAGATAGATTTAGTCTGAATTGTCAGGTCTACAATCAATCAACCAATATTCGTTTAATCATAGACTGAAGTTGATATTGTGCAGATTTTATTGCACCTCTATTCGTTTTAACTTCTGAGTCACGAGCAGCTTATAGCGAAATTTTTACGACAGTCCATGACTTCGTTGCTTGGGAGAACAACAGTAATAAATACATATGTCTCAATAAATACTATGATTTTTCTGTTTATTTGTTTATTTGCGACACAAGACTGCATAAATGAACTTCGTAGCATAATGCCCCATGCTAATGACGTTTTCGACGTTTGATTTTATATGAAACGACGAACAAGCATCTTCTAGAAGTTGAATCGACCCAGACATACGATGGCAGATACGCAGCTCAAGTTCTTCCTGTTGTGCGTTTGCGTTCTGGTTCCACCAACGATAAAAGGCAAGTCATCGATATAATACTAAGTTCCTACATGTGTATTCAGGATCACACAATATTTTAATCATTATAATTATTTAGTAAACGTCTCTACATACCAAAATGTGTAAAATCTGAAGAAAATGCAATATTTCATTCGTTTTTTTATGACTAAAAAGTGCAGCACAGAAACACAATCGCTCGATGGTCTTAAACTCTCAGTGAAGCGGATTACATAAACCTACAACGACCTTCACGGTAACCCAATTCAATGATCCACAATCACATGTTATCGCGAGTGTTTTATTTTGCATAATATTTAACTGTATCGCTTTGTATTGTACTTGCATTGCATAAGATAACATTGCGTTGTGTTACACCTTATTGCATTGTATTCCGTTGCACTTTGGCAGCGTAAGGTAAGGCAGGTAAGATAATGTAAGCTACAATTAGTATTGGTAGTCGCCCTGTAAGTTTAGATCTGTTTAACTATTCTTCTGGTCTCTGTAATCGGGACCTGGTACATGTGCATCGTTATATCTTTATCACACCCCCAATGGCTCAGCTCCTAGGAGACCAGCATACGTTCCGATCGACAGATTCAACGACCTCTGCTCTCATCCCACTGCTCCACCACGTTACGTCCCTCCTGGAGAACAACAGTCATGTGACCCTCACTTCAATTGACTTTTCAAGAGCATTCGATACCGTCAAACATTCGACCTTCTTAGTCACCGTCAACTGGAATTCCGCCAACTCCCACTAGTAGTTGTAAGCATCGGCGATTCAGCAACTGGCAACGCCGAGTACTTCTTCTCAGCCATCGACAACTACTGTTCAGACAACTATATCGACTACTCATCACCTACAACTAATGTTTAGCCACTAACGACTACTCCTCAGCCAAGCATCTATACCCATGAAACCATGATTACTCCATTCATATTATATGTAAAATTTTACATTAATCACAAGCATTAATACATCATTCCTGCGAGCTGCCGTTTTCGTGGAATATCATTTGCTACATCGCAATATTCTTCCTGGATATGACTGATTTCTTTTCATGATATGTTGGTGAGCATCAATTGTGGAAGAGAAGGATCCGAGTGGCTGACCCCTCTCCAAAGAGGGATTAATTCGAGCCTGAAGGAAAAGAAGAAGAAAAGAAGGTGAGCATCAATTTGGATGAAACATGTCTATAAGAAATTACTGTTCGCTACCCATTAAGAATTGTACTGAATGCTAGTGTATCACCTGGTCCATTATCAACTGGTCCCTCTGGAACGTTTACTTAAAACTAGTCCTAAAAGCTGCTGAAACTGATAATTGGTCAATCTTTCTGAAAACTGATTTATTTGAGCTATGTAAAGCACTTAATATGCGCTTCTAATTGATGAAATCTGACTATAAGCGGTTCTGAACTTTCAATCATTTGCCAATGACCAGTAAACTTTGAAAGAGGGTCAGACCTGCCCGTCTTTGTTTCAAGAAATGATATTCTATTGAGCAAACGGCAGAAGAACGATCGATGGACGCATACAGTTCCAAACGACCAGTTTCTTCTTCCGGATCACATAATCCAATATATTCTTTTAGTTTTTACATTTCTATTCAGTGTGGGGCAACGCTGCAACTACTACGACAAAATATACAACCGAAACAACTACAACTACTTGGCCAACATCAACAACCGAAGCAATTACAACTACTTCGCCAACATCAACAACCGAAGCAATTACAACTACTTCGCCAACATCAACAACCGAAGCAATTACAACTACTTCGCCAACATCAACAACCGAAGCAATTACAACTACTTCGCCAACATCAACAACCGAAGCAATTACAACTACTTCGCCAACATCAACAACCGAAGCAATTACAACTACTTCGCCAACATCAACAACCGAAGCAATTACAACTACTTCGCCAACATCAACAACCGAAGCAATTACAACTACTTCGCCAACATCAACAACCGAAGCAATTACAACTACTTCGCCAACATCAACAACCGAAACTACCACAACTATTTCTCCAACATCAACAATCGAAACAACTACAACTACTTCGCCAACATCAACAACCGAAACAACTACAACTACAACGCCAACATCAACAACCGAAACAACTACAACTATCCTTCCATCAACCACAACCACAACGCCTGCAGCAACAGGTACGCTATCAGCGAGGAAATTAATCTTACAACTTACTGCAGGAAGTTTCGCTGTATTCATTTAGTTATAACGGAGTCAGAAGTAATTCAAATTAGTCTGTAATCGTCGTGGCTTGAATTAAATTTTTCATTTTGAGGCTCTTAATATTTGTCTTGCTTCAATGTGTAGTTTGTGTACTTCTGAACTTTGTCAGGTGGGCACTACCAAATCATAGTTTGGTAGTGCATTGTATTGTATTGTATATTTACTTGGGTAGTCTTCGATTAATGCAAAAATAATTGTACGATTATCAGACGTTGGGCATTTTACACTGAGAATGTGCGCAATTGATTATAGGTCTAATGTTGATTAGTCTAAATGTCACCAACACTTTAGTATCTTTGTGAACTCATTTCCATACACAACATTGGTAACTCAGTGTTTTTTTTCAAACTGTACAGGATGCACTTGTGCACAAGATACAGCCTGTCCGTCGCCAGAACAAAATTGGGCAAAGATCAGCGAATGTAACTCAGGTGAGACTATAATATTATCTTGCAAATACGGAAAACATTTCACACAGACATGATGGGTCATTGAGAACTCTAACTTATGGATCTTACTATTTTATATGATGAGATATTTTAATACCTTTTTTCCCACTGGCTTTAGTACTAACTGTTGAAATTTTGGGATTTGAATTTCAGTTGGAACCAATCTGGCAGCCATCTACAACGAATGTGTTGTGAAGGCCGAGTTGTATGCAAAATGCGACAACTGTTCCCCAGAGGACTTGGTCTGTGGAGTTGTTGTGACTTTGAGGAACGACAGTCGTTGGTTGATACACGATCCTCTGTGCGATGACAACATGTGCCAGATGGTTGTCGTCAATGCTTCGTGTATGTCCAGCGATTGGAAGTTGTTAGCCGACCGAAAAGTCATAATATCTGGAGTGGGTGTTTACGTAAATGCGGGAAATAGTGTTTACAATGGTCTGAATATGACCGATTGTAGCGAGTCGTGTAAGAGAATGATCAACCTGCCCTAGAAACAGAACCGGGCATAAAACCTACATCAGTAGCGACTCACATAACTCAAGTAGCTTCGCACGGCATAATCAAATGCATTTCCAAATGAAACTTGAATATTCTTTAATTGTTCTTGTAACTAAATTTCCTCTTTGACCTGATGATTCAGGCAGTTGACCGTAATCCGAATTTTTTCAAATATTTTGGAAGGAAGTAAAAAGAGATTAAAAACCGACAACTCTGTGATTTAAAGACTGTCGAATGAGTTCAGTGAACTCTTGTATTGGTTCTAATTTACGTGTCATGATTCTCAGACGCTGAGTAGCAAAATAAGCCTAACGAATGAGTCTGTTAGGTCCTACTATATCAATGTATAACTATGTCTACAAAAATAAAATTCAGATTTGATGAAGAAATTGATTGTTGACAACTTATCCCTATCTTTTTATCTGAAATAAGAAAATGAAAGTTGATTGACTTGGCAACATTTTCTAAAAAATCTTTAGATATCGAGTTTTTACTACTTGAATTATTATAAATATATACATATATACATATATGTATGTCATATATATATATATATATATATATATAAATTGTGACATACATACTAGGGTGCAGTGAAAAATTTTTTTTTAGAATTTCAACAAGTAAGAGAGAGGGAAAGTTGTCAATATATATCAGAAGTAATCTGTAAAATTAATGCAGCGATTGTTATAGATCTTTTACCTCCCCAACGACTTTGTAGGTAGGGTGGGTCGTAACGAGTAACTCGTGTATTTGAAATTTTTACCATCTTTGCAGTGTTATATTGTTGAGTAAATGTAGGCTTGCAAAAATTTTCTGCTACATTTTATGTTACCATGCTGCTTGTAGATTTAAGAAATATTTTGAAAAAGCCTTGTGAAATTAATAATGGATAGTTTGGACACACCAGAGTTGAACAAAATCACCAAAGAAATGGCAAAGCAATAACACAAGACATTTAAAATTGAAGAAAAAACCATTATGTTGTAGACTTTACACACAGTGGCACACACACGGTCTCACAGTCGCACATGACTGACTACTAGACTAGTGACTAATAGTGACTATTGACTAATTGACATATCAAAATGTTCCCTATTACCCAATACTCAATAGGGCCAATATCCCATTACCCAACACAATACTCCGATTTCGTGTTGAATACTGGCATAATAGATCTAGCCTCCAGTCGCGCTCTTATGAAACCATCTCTCGATGTATTACCGCATACAGCTGACGATGCCTCTGTTACCAACTTTATGCAGCGTTCCACAGCTTGGGTGTGACAAGGGAATCTTGGAAAGTTGATCAGTGGCGATTCCTTACATTTCACAAAAGCTGTAATATCAACGTCAGAAATATTGGCTGTTAACGGTGGTTCAGTTACGTGACATGATTGCCAGTCTATTAGTTCCGTATAATCTTCAGCATTGCAGTTGAATTCTGGCACTTTGAATACTCGTACGGCGATTTTGGCAGTGTGTTCACTCCTGGCTTTCAGTATTCGACGCAAACCTAATTCGCGGATATGTTTTCTGTCATCGGTTATCATTCCAAGTAGCAGATTTTCTGGGTGACCAAAGTATCCGTTGCGATTAAGTGTTGCATTGACAACCTTTCTCAAATCGTCGGGTAGATATCTTGACAAATGAATTGTTTGCCACAGATGTTTTGACCCATCCTTGCATGACGGCTTACTTTTTATTGAAAACCACATTTGAGCGTAAACTGTGACGACATATCGCGCCAGAGTTTTCAAACTGTCTGATGGATCTGCAGTGGCAACATACAAATGCAATAACCTATTTGCAGTCTTCAACCATCTTGAATGATTCATTGCGCCAGGTTCTCTCTTTGACAGAGCTAATGGACAATGACCACTGGATACGGCGTTTGTAATCTCCAACAAATACTTCTGGTCGGTGCTTAGTTCACTAATGTTAACATCCGGTAAATTCACTGGAATCTTCTCGAATTCAGAAATTGGCAATTCCTCACAGTTTGATAACGCTTTGTCGATCGGACCAGAAAATGCACGCGGGCCACTTGTTGGTCCATCAAGATGTTGCAGTAAGTGACGAAGTGGCAACTCATTGCAATGCAGCTGGCATACGAGCCACTGCAGTGGCTTCTGAAGTCCAAGTTCCAACAATCGTATTACTCCACCGTTTTTTCCAGTATTAACGTTAGTGCCATCGCACCCAACAGCGACAACTTTATCGACAGCTATCTTGTTCAAAGAAAGGAAATCAGTTATACTTGACTTTATGTCTTTTGCAGTTCCGGACTTTGGTGTCACATGGCCAAGGTAAGAAGATCCTGGTTCTTGGAGTAAGGAATAATGTTCTTCGGTTACAGTTCTGCGAAAATATTTACCATTATCTTCACTGTTAACCATTGTCTTATCTTTGCGACCGTCAAAATATATTCCACAAAGATCTTCAGAGATTTGTTTATCTTGCAGCTGCTTCCTTTTCTTTCTTCGCTCTCTTCTTACTTTGCTGGGGTCAATGACGTTGCGACAATCATCTGCACTAACTAGTCCAAAGTCTTGGAGCACAGCGGAAGCGATAGCAGCAGCAGATCTGTCTGACACCATATGTCTGTCACATGCTCTGGCTAGTGCTGGCATAGAACGTCTTGGGGCACAAGCACGTGCTTTTGGAGTCAGAGCCATTGCTTCAATCAAAACTTCACTGCTCTGCCCACTGTGCCCAGTCTGCCCACATTGTTCTTCACTGTCTTCAGTCACCCGTTCTTCAATCTGGTTGTCATCGATAGCTTCTTCGATTTCTTCGATTCCATTATCATCGCTAGATGCGTTCATAATTACAGACGTTTCGCGAGCTGACAACTTCCGAAATTTTTCAGTTCGGTTCACTTCATCAGCCTTTCGTTTCTGTTGTTTTTCAAGTTTCTTTGTCGTGCTGTAGTCGACTGTGCTGATACACATTAATCGTGTTGTTCGTTGGTCAATCAGAAACTCCTTTTCTTCAGCTGGAACTTTGCGTTCTTCATCGCAAACACATGAAGTTGTCAAGCATTTGCAAGCAGCAATATCAAATAGCTTCTTCTTGCTATCACCTCTAAAGCAGAAAAGTTTGGACAGGTAAGACTTCTCTTTGTGTCGTCCTCTGTAAGGCGAGTTATTCGTTACGACTCCCCCTACCTACAAAGTCGTTGGGGAGGTGAAAGATCTATTATAATCGCTGCAAAAATGGTTGCACATTACTTCTAATATATAGTGTCAACTTTCCCTCGCTCTTACCTGTTGAAATAAACCAAAAAATTTAATGACCATTACATTCACTGCACCCTAATACATACATAATATAAAATTATGTATATATAATTATATATATTATGAGGGCCTCTGAGCAGCGAACACTGTGAGAGGCAATTTATAAATGTTTAGATACAATACAATACAATATAATTATGCCCATTTCGCCGACATGTGACTGCAGACAGTCGTATATTTTGAGCTCGTGATTTATCTCAGTTTTTTATGCTACGGAGTTTTGTTTTCCTTGTGTTTTTCACTAGCGATTCGTCTTGTCGCCGCCTCTCCAACTGTGTCATTTGGGAATTATTATTCAGATTTTTCGTTTACCTTTTGCACTGATTTTATGGGGTATAAATGCCTGTAAACGATGAATTTAAGCGTACGACGTACACACGTGACCAGTTGCTCAGCCAGCGTACACTCGGACCCGATTTAAATCAGTGCCTTCGTAAACACGTCGACTCGCTAATTACTATCAGACACCGAAGACCGGTCCCAGTGTAGGCCTACACCGAATTTGGCTATTCGGGCGCTGTTATCATCTCCGGAAATCGTCCGGTCAGACCGCCGCAGAATCAGGTCCAGGCAGCTCACACCAGTGCCGCCCATGTACATTGTACAACACCGTGAATCGGTTCTGATTCGTCCCCGTATCGTGAGACACGTGCCACAACGTAGCAATATGACCTGTTTCGGTTGCCTCAATATACGCTCTGTTAACAACAAGGTCGCTGACGTCAGAGTTCTTTTGCAGGAGGAGAAGCTCTGGCACGTGCTGGCCTGACTGAAGCCTGGCACGAGGACTCTGACTGCACGACCATCAAGCGTCTCCGTCGCCTGCAACTAAACGAGTTAGAAGCGACCGAGGATAGCCTAAGCGACGCCAGGGAGAGGTTAAATTACTTAAATATGTTAACTATGGCAGCATCGTCATTGTCGTCATGCACGGCGCCGCCTTATCTAAGATCGACCTTAAGCAGAAACTGCCAGAAAGCAACATCGTTCGAGTAGCTGTGTTGTCGGACGATATAACAGTCATATCCTTGTCGTACTATTCCGGCCTGGGTCACAAATCACAGCTGAAGACCTAAACTTTCATGTGATTGTCTTTGATTTTGTAATTCATGTACAGCGTACTTTTCTTCGGCCTCGGCTGTGCTACGAAGATATATATATATATATATATATATATATATATATATATATATATATATATATATATATATATATATATATATATATATATATATATATATATATATATATCGTCGTATTTTAATCATAACAAACTATTATTATTATTATTATTATTTTTTGCCCAAAGGTAGGCCTACACATGATCCCTTGGGGACTTAAATATTAATTAAAATTAGTAAATCATCTGGAACGGCCTCTATTCCTCAGGATTCGAGAGAGGGGAAAGTGCCGCGGAAAGCTACTGCGTTGAAGTGTTGGATCGTCAACGTCAGGCGTTGGAAGAGGTATGATGTTTCTTGTGCATCGCCGGAGATGGTGCTCAGGCTCTTTCCAAGCGCCGTTATAAAGTCCAGGCCGTCGTTATTTATGGGACCCATGGTTTCGAAGGTCAAGGGGACAAAGTGGTAAGTAGCCATGAGCTGATTGTATTTCGCGTTATTATTAGACTATTAGTATTATTATTATTATGTCTCTGAAGACCGGTTTGATCAGCATCCATGTCCTTTCAGTCTATCGAGTCTACTGAATCCTTTTGCTTATCATCCATTTCTATTGTTTGATTTTCTCTCTACTATCCATGCCTATAGCTACGTTTATGTCTTGGCCATTTCCGTCTATTGCCCACTTGCAAATTCTGGCAAGCGTTGGATAGTTCTGGAATGTACTCGATGATCTGGTTGGTGACCTCTCCATGTGACACGTGATTGATATGGCGCGAAGACCGTCACAGCAAACATCAAAGAAAACTAAAACCCATACATTTCAGCTCAAAGCTCTGGAGGCAAAAGTAGCTGGTAAATAAAGTCATAATATTCACCAGTATAAATAATAATACGAGACCCCGTTCTCTTCGTGCACTTAGATCTAAGACCTGTTCAGTTAATATGACCAAATGTTGAGCACAGTAAGCAATAAACATCTCAGACGGACTGCTTTTGCCGTAAGTATTAGTAAACGTACTTGTCAAAATGTGCAGCATAGCTATTAAAGACGACGCTGCATAGTGTGCTTTGTAATTGCAATAGTAGGCCTAACTTCTTTCGCACTTAAGGCAACGACCGATGGTGCAACAAAGCCAAGCCGTAATCAGGCCCGCGGTATCAGTAGACGAACTCAGGCGAGCTGTCAGCCAACAACAAAAGACTGCCAGGCCTGGATTTCTCAGTGTCCCACTCCTTGTGCGTCATTTGTAACGGTTTATTTTTAACGCTTTATTGTTACATTTGTAGAATAGGATGTCACATCACACTGCCAGGCCTAGATTATTTCAGTGTTCCATCCCTGCGTCATTTATGACGGTTTATTTTTTAACGCTTCATTGTTGAAATTGTATTATAGTACCATTCGCCGACCGTAAACATCTTTTTTTTCTGTGGACTGAAAGTTCAGATTGCAGGTCCATTTAATTTCGATGATCTGGTTGGTGACCTCTCGAACACTGATCCAGGTCTCACGAACCATAAGTTGTTGTCGTTGACTAAGTAAGCTTAATATCAGAACTTCTAGCCTAACTAAAATTCGATAAACATGTTTGATGAGTATAACACAAATCGAGACCAGTGAATGCAAAGTATAAAGCTGTCGTGATAAAGTGGTCCAAGTAACAACATTCCACACTGATCACAAATAGTGAGGCCACAAAGAATTTAATTACCCCACTTTTTGTAATGAAAGAGGTGAATCTGTTTACCAGTCAATATTCCTATAAAAGGAAGAACATCGAGCGGGTGAGTGGGTGAGGTCGAGAATATTTCAACAGACGCTACGACGATTTTGTTGCTGGCTTTACGATGGCAAAGGTGTCAAAAGCTGCGTTTTGCGTGTATCTCGTCTTCATGATTCTCCTACTCAAAGACAGCGGTGAGCAAGCAGAGTAACTGTGATTTGCGTAGTAAATCGCATTGAAGTAAAAGTAATAATAAGAACAGACATTTTGCAAGTTGCGCAAAGTCAATTCAAATAACATTGAGACATAGCAGATGAATATCTAAAACTTTAATATTACAAAAGCTTTAGCGGTGTTGACGACAGTGTGATTCTCGTTAACGTTAACGATAACGAAAATGTTCGTTAACGAACAAAAAATGATTTCGTTAACGATAACTATAACTGTAACTAAAAAATATCATTAACCATAACTATAACTATAACGAAAACAACACTAACGAAAATTCATTGCTATTTTAGTTAATGAAAAAAAGGGCAAATGCGCTACTACAGCTTATGTTCGCCCAGGATTTTGGATTTGTGAATTAACCCAGTCGTAGTGGCTCATTCATCATAAAAAGTACAATAAACATGAGAACGTGGAAATGCGCTACAACAGCCTATCGATATTTAGGGGGCCTATAGTCTAAATATTGATATCGATGGTCTCATTTTATTAAATGCACTTATTGTGTAAACGTTTCTACAGCGCTTGCGACCCAAGTTGACGCGCAAATTCGCAAAATTAGTAGTCATTTTAATCTTGTAGTCAAAATGTCTCTAAATATCTTGAGAGGCCGCTGGTGTGGGAATGCTGTCTGAAGTAATTTCAAGTAGTCCTAACGAATCAGTCAAAAGTGTATGTAGGCCTAGTTGGTTATTATTATTATTATTATTATTATTATTATTATTATTATTATTATTATTATTATTATTATTATCATCATTATTATTATTATTAAGGGTTGTTTTCGAAAAGCTAATATTTCGAGTTTCATTTTGATGGAAAGATAATTTTATTTCGATTTATAAAGAAGTTATGTTTCATGTTTAAATTAGAAATGTACATAATAAAAATGATATATATATATATATATATATATATATATATATATATTCGTTTATTCAAAAGCCAAGTGACTAGTCATACTGCAGGGTACACTTTAAGAAATTTCCACTAGTGGAGATATTTTGAAAAAGTCCATTTTTGGCGGGTAATTTTAGGTCAAAAACACTAAATCAGAGAAACTTAGGAGACATATATTTTATATATTTGCACTTTTAAACAGTCAAATTATCAAAATGAATTCATTATTAATGAGGATTTTCAACTTCAAGCCACAGGGTCATAATAAAATAAAATCATTTCATCATTTCATCATTGGGCCTAAAAAGGGCAAAATTCACTGGGAAAAAAGATCGTTGCCGTTTCCACGATTCTTTGCCAACAATCCTGGTCTTAGTGTCACTTCCAAGGGCGGCGATCCCCGGGGAGAGGAAGGGGACAAGTCCCTCACCTTTGACAGCGGGAACACAGTATACTGTTGTCCCCCGATTTTTGAAGAAATTTTTTATTGTAATCTTTGTTAAATAATTGTCAAGAGGAAACTAGACCAGTGAGCTGACACGTCAACACGTTGCCACCAACAACTAGCAAAAATTAATGAGTTTTGTTAATTAATATTCTGTTTATATTGTTTCGCACTATGTTGGTAACTAATAAATTTCAAATAACTTTATGTTTGAATTAGTTTCCATCTGCTTATACAATCTGATGGAAATATATCCACATGCCGTTACAAAGTGCCTGCCCTCTGCCCTCTGCTTCAGTAAACGCATTTTTCGGCACAAAAGTTCCAAAAATATTTTAGGGCGTGAACCTTTTTTGGGGGGAGGGGGGTTCAAAAGTCATCACCACCTGTGAAGCAAGATCTGTGTAGCCGTTTCATAAAGTTCTCTGCCTGGCTTTTATATTGCATTTGTCCCCGAAAAAAGTGTACCTAGTAACTTTTATGTTAGTACTGTTATACTACTACATAAAACAGACTAGAGGGGAAGGGCTTCTGAGAGGTTCTGGTAGCGATTATACAAATGTGTAGGAGTATACATGCATGCATAATTGGATATCATACAGGCAGATACAGAGCAGAGTTGTTTTGGTTTATAGTGCATTAAGAGGGAAGTAAATTCAGGGTATACTTCTAGTCACGGATATAGTATTTCACCAAGCGAAGACTACAGTCAAGTTTATTGTAACCTCTTCAAATTGTTTAAATCATTCACAAATCTAAATCACTGTTTGGTAGTGGTCTCCTGATCTCTTACGCCTAAGAATAAGCAGTTTCCGCAATCTGACGTTTTGTGACGATGAAGAAATTCTGGGCTTACGGTTAACTTGTTCACAAGTCTTTAGTACATCTTAGAGAAGCCATAACGCTATGCAATACAAAGTTCTACAAACTGAATTTATCCATTTTGTAGATGCCTTGAGTTTAATATGCTATTCAACAGCGCCTCCAGTTATTGAAGAGACGGATGGAACTGAAAATTCATTTTCAAATGCAACAACTCCACTGGTTTTCATAACAAATCTTAATCTGATCACAACAAAGACACAATCGAAATATGTTACAATATCACCTGATACAAAAGTATCAACTATATTTGTTACACGGAATTCCTTTGAAGATACATCCACACCTACTATAATTATGACGAAACCTCTTGTAACTACTTCGACATCTACTATAACTACAACGCCACCTACTACGACTTTAGCTAAGACGACAACCACTGTACCTGAACCGACATCTCCTGAGACTGAGACTACAACCACTGTACCTGAACCGACAGTTCCTCAGGCTGAGACGACAACCACTGTACCTGAACCGTCATCTCCTGTAGCTAAAACGACAACTACTTTACCTACATCGACACCTTCTGTAACTATGACGACAACTACTGCAACTACATCGACACCTTCTGTAACTATGACGACAACTACTGCAACTACATCGACACCTTCTGTAACTATGACGACAACTACTGCAACTACATCGACACCTTCTGTAACTATGACGACAACCACTGTACCTGAATCGTCATCTCCTGTAGCTAAAACGACAACTACTTTACCTACATCGACACCTCCTGTAACTATGACGACAACTACTGCAACTACATCGACACCTTCTGTAACTATGACGACAACCACTGTACCTGAATCGTCATCTCCTGTAGCTAAAACGACAACTACTTTACCTACATCGACACCTTCTGTAACTATGACGACACCTACTGTAACTACATCGACTCCTACTCTAACAATGACGACACCTATTCTAACTAAATCTACGCCTTCTGTAACTATGACGACGCCTACTGTACCTACATCGACACCTTCTGTAACTACCGAAGGTAAGCCAGACGTTGGGCTATATTGTTTTACTTTTTAAATCTGCTGGCAAATGCCATTAAATATTTTAAAACTGCCTTTTAGATTACGTATTTCTACATTTCGGTTACTAGCCCAGCGCTTCATAAGGAAATGTACCATTGTTTTCATTTCGTTTAATTCAATGTTGTATTGTTATTGACCAATTTGACGAAACTGATGCTTCATCTATTGTCGTCCTAGTATTCACTTAATTTGATTTTGGATCAACAATTTCATTGTCGGCGGCTAAGACTAAGAAAAGTCCTTTTTTTACGACTGAAATAATATACATGCACCTGAATCGCAACTTTTGTTCACGAGTTTTCTACACGAATTATACTATCGAGTGGCAAAGCTAACAGGTGTGCTTTATTCCGATTGCTGAACGTGACTATGCAGACGGTTCGACGGGAACTCGTTTTTGCTACCAACTGCACATCGTAATCAACAGCCAACTAAGCAATAATCGACCAAACAACTCGTTCAGCTGCTTGAAAAGGAGTTGTACTGAAGCCACCTTGACTAGCTCATCCAGCAGCCGCCAGAAGAACTCGTTTAACAGTCGATATTGAACATCCATCTTTTTCAGCCAACTTACCAGCCTACTTAGCAGCCAACTTAGCAACTCGCTAAACAACCATATGAAAAATCTTTTAATGATTTCTTTAATCATGAGAGCGGCTCAATTAACAGCTAACTACACAAGTCGACCGAGTATCTTGTTCTGTAAAAACTCTAGTAGTTAAATCAACTACCAGGACAGACTACTGAGGAACTCGTTAAGCAGCTCATTGAACAGCTAACTTCCCAAACACGACAACAATTTCGTCGTCAACTAACTGAATTAGTTTCCTCGGAATATATAGGTCAACATGACTGAGGGTAGTGCATTCGACTCCTTCATCGCCTGTAACATTGGTTTGATCCATGAGATCCTGCTCGTATCTGCTTCACATACCTGCATCCTGGTGTTCAATTTGTTCGTATCAATCAACCCATTTTTAAGCCAGCTGTCTTCAACAAAGTTCTATTGGTCTTATTTGGTTCGCTCTACTTTACACGATAAACCATTCCAATCGGTTCAATATTTACTGATAGTTACTGCACAACCATTTTGTATTATTAAAGATGTTACCCGGTTATTCCTCAGATTCTGTATGTTCTCAGCTAATACCGGTCTACAACTACTTGATTCTGGTTTCAGTGATGTTCATTACCGGATGAATAAAAATAAACTTTTCTATTCGACAGCTGAAGAAGTTTGATTGGCTCAAATCTACTCAGCTGGGTGAACTATTCTTTGATCATTGCGATGGCGCATGCAATTAAGACAAAATTTTCTACTACACAATTCTGTTACCGGTACTGCTCATGTTCAGGTCACATGTAAATCAATTCAGTTCAAATGCGGAATATTGACAAAATTAGGTTTCATTTGCCTCAAACTGCAATTTCTTTCCAGCTGATGTTGCGATTTCCAGCCGTCATGTATTACTAGGAGAGAATATTATTGCAAAAACTACACATGGTTCTAAATTGTCGTATAGATACCAACGTACTATGTTAAAGCATCCGACCTATCTGTGTGTGCTAGCTTATCGTAGAACTAACAAAATTACTGTTCCTGTCATCATGTTCATTGCATTATATGGGCCTATGTGGGTTCTGTAAGAAAGTAGCTGCGAAATAAGCAGGTATTTATTCCTGACGAATAAGCAGTCGCGGACCAACAGCAGCAGTAACATCAGGGTGCAGTGGGAAGGCGAGTGGCGTCGCCATCCCCAAGAAAAGCTGCATAACCCAATTGATGAAACTGTGACACGGCGAATACAGGTCGCCTTAAAATAAACCTGGTCCCTGCTGCCCAGCAGGTACCTCGGGAGAGGGACAGGGCTGAGAGAGAGAGAGAGCGAACTCTGAGGACAAAACTGCATCTTATCTCTGGAAGATCCAGAGCTAGTCCCTAAAGAGGAGGGTCGGACGAATGGGCGCGGGTACTTCGCCGTAGAGAAAAGACGATAGAAATCCACTATGCATACACACCGGACACAAGCAGAGGGTCCTGGAAGAATCAATGCGCAATGGCCACCTACGTGCTGTCAGCCCATGGACTATGGAGAAGAAGAGGATATGGGTTCTGTAAAGACTTATGGACTCCATGCGGGCATGATAGCAGGGATTGCACTTGAGCCTCAGATATAATCACTTTTTCTGTGCCTCACACCTGAAGACTGTTGGGCTGTCGGGCCTTCAAGATAGCTTGTAACAAGCTTCCGACTTCGCTTGTAATTTTCAGTTATATTTACATAAAATTTGCAATTCACTTACAAAGACTTTTCCTTGATTGTGGCTATGAAATTTTTAAGATAAACAGTTTCACAAAAGAAAATACCCAACCTACTCCCACAAACAAATAACCCATTCGCATACTGCAGAAAGCTCGAACAACAGACTTTTGCTACGTACCGGTACCGTTTGACTTCTCCTTCAGGGGAATAAACCACTTCAAGGAACTTGACTGTAGCCACCCTAGGCATGGTTAATTACGAGTAAACGGCTCCAATTCCCTTCTATCTGTAAGTCAAGACTCTGCATACAGTACAGAATTTCATGCAAGTCTTCCCTTCCGACTTGCACACTCCAGTGCCGCACCAAACCGTACCCGCCTCTTAGTTTCACAGATCCCCAGTTCGTATGAAGATCTTACAAATTTAGTGCAATTTGTGACACTGTCCAGTTTCATTCGTGCTGTCAGCTCTTCGGTGTTCTTTGGGTCTAAACGTAAGACTTGCCGGTTCAACTGGTTTCCATTCCGTCCCGATTTAAGGCATCGGGGACCATCAATTTTCGACCAGCAGCTCCAAGGGATTGGAATACTTGGCTGCGATCTTTCTTGAATTGAAAATCGACTGACGCCCTGGCGCTATAGAAGCTATCAGAGTAGATATTAGGTGACTGCGAGGACTCCATCTGAAACTACGACGACACCTATAATTGTTACAACGATCAAACCTATTGTAACTAAGACGACACCTTATGTGACTACTTCAACACTGACACTTACTGTGGCTACGACGACACCTTCTGTGACTACTTCAAGACCGACTAACACTACATCGACACTTACTGTAGCTGCGACGACACCTCCTGTGACTAGAACTAAAAAATATTGTAACAAAAAATACACCCTCTTGAACTACGACTTCGCCTTTTTTTAAGAACAATGACACCTTATGTAAATATGACACCTATTTTAACTGCAACAAACTTTAAAAAAAAAACTGTTGTAACTACTTCAACACATATTGTAAATCCGACGACACCTATTACTACACAAGCACCTGCACTTCCGTTGAAAATCACCTCTATGTTGAACACAAACAACGCGGGTGATTTAAATTATCTATGATTTCCAACCTTTATTACTCGACCCTTCAAAAGCAAAATTTTCTTAACTTCCGCGAACAATCTCATCCATCGAAAATTCTCCAACGGATTTCATCAGGGTCTTACTCTTCTCAGTCATGGAGTAATCTTCGTCAAAATCCCCACCTTTTAGCATTTAGAACGCGCATGGTCACTGAATCTGAATGTAAGACGCGAAGACATGGTGCGTGAAGGACTAACACAATATAGGGCCTACAATATAGAGGTCCGTACAAAGTAATCGTCTCAAGGGAGAGGTCCCAGTATGACTGTCATCCTGCACTTGCTATGTGCATATTTGTGACTTTCGTCATTTTCGCCTCATAACTAATCATTAGACTGCTGCGCAGCATCTACTTCAATTGCTTAAACTCAACTACTGCATCTCCCTTCTCCATGTTTTTGTCTCCTGCATATTAATCTAAGCCCCGCTCGCCCTCTCTCCTTCAACACCTCAGTCAGGACTGACAACCAAACTATTCAAACTATCATTATCTGGGTTACACTCCTGCATCATCCAATGACCACTATTAAGTACGACTTCCACGGTGGCCCATGCAGTCACCCCTACTTGACCCCGGATTCTGACTTGTGATCGTCAGGTGACCAAACAGTCCAGCTTTGGCATACTTGAATTAAAATAGCGCCGGGGTACAAGCTGGTCGCCCTGCGGCAGTTTCGCTCTCGCTGAGAGTTTCAGGAGACTTACATTTACATTTAAGTTTACTTTTACATTTACATGTACATTGTACATTTACATTTACATTGCAATTGCAGAGTCGTCACCAGTTTCGACTTGTCTCACCCAAGGTAAATTGCAACGTTGTATCCTTATGATATTTTGAGCTAATTTTAAATGTGTCAGACATTGATAATTGTTTTATGCATTTTCGACCAAGGTAGCAATTAACTGACTGGACTTAAAGAATAACACATCATCATCATCATCCATGGGTGAACTCCTCTGTGGAACGTTGCCCTATCCACGACATTTAGCCAGCCATCTCGATATGTTTCATACTTATTTAAACCGAGCATTTAATTACTGCCCCTTGAAGGTTGTCTATTCAGAAGCACGCCAGACCCAACTGCGGCTGAAGAGCACTGTGCTACGATTAAAGTGAAATGAGGTGGCATGAGCTCTAGGGACAAAGCGAAGCGCCACGCCCATATAAAATATATGTATATTATAATCCATATATTATTTGAAATTACTTCTTTTGCCAGTCAAGCCTCATGTGACACCATCACAGTGGACGGATATAGGATTACAAGTAGTTGAAGCAGTAATTATAATAATGATTAAAGAAATGATGATGATGATGATAATGATGATGATGACAACAGGGGCGTCTACACCGTAGAAACCTTGAAGAAATAAGGGGGAGGAGATCTGTCACTGTGCGTGCCGCCATTTTAGGGGTAAGGAACGGGAAGGGGGGACGAAGAGGGGGAAAAGGGACGTTGCTCCAATTACTTGGGGTGGTGGGGGGGTAGACGCACCTGGATGATGATGATGATGATGATGATGATGATGATGATGATGATGATGATGATGATGATAATAAAAATTGTATTAATAAAAAAATAATAACAGCAGCAACAACAACTAGAGGATGATGATGAAGATGATGAAGAAAAATAAATACGGATGGTGTAAGCGCGTCGAACAACTGCATTACTGAGGTGAAAGTCCTGCTGTCAAGGAGATAGCGACGCCGGATGGTGATGCATCATAGGAACTCAAACTTTGGTGGATTGAGTCAGAGACGGTAATAGCCATCCGCTTGAATGTGCTTGATATACAGAAGCACTCTTCTGCTTCAGCGCAGTGGTTAATGATGGATCACATAATAAGGAAGGCAAAGTCCGCAAAGCGGTGGCAAAGGAAACCTCATGCTTGTAAAATTCATTGCACGTCCATCGCATATAAAACAAAGAGGAAGACAGGCATTGACTCTTGCAGATCAACACGGGGGGCTATCCCAGTTGATGCTTCTTAGCCCAGCCAAATGGATAGATTGTGTGCGACCTTTCACGCAAGATTTAAGTCAGCACAGCGTTCTTTCTTTCATTCCAAGTGAGCGAGACAGTGGCTGTAAAAGAATATTGTCATCGACAGTATCGAATGCAGAACGGCATATCAGTAGCTGCTGATGAGATAACTGAAGCTCCGCCAAATACCGATTGGTCATTTCACCTTGTTTCTTACTGTTCTCAAAACTGCGTTGTTCGACCGCGGTTGGGCTGGGAGCGCTCCTGAGTAGGCAATCTTCAAGGGGCGCTATAAAAAACTGCTTTAATAATAATAATAATAATAATAATAAGATCTCCAGATCTTGACCAGGACGGCCACTCCAGAGTCAACATATTTAAGTAGTATCTGACACCTGAGGGATCCTATATACCTCGGGTAAAAAAATTATAATAATAATAATAATAATAATAATAATAATAATAATAATAATAATAATAATAATAATAATAATAATAATAATAATAATAATAATAATAATAATAATAATAATAATAATAATAATAATAATAATAATAACTGGCCTAAATCAACGACGTCAACCACATAAGAAGAACACTTCAATAAGCGCAATCTCGATAAGTGGCAGCTTACAACCAAGGAACGAGGCGAGATCAAGTCGTCGATTCGCATAACGTTCTAGCACTTCTTGAGATGCTTGCTAAATTTGAAACTTGTGTGAAGTTCGCAAGTGCTGTTTCATCAATTTTAGCTTCCTTGGGGACTAGCTCTGTTCTCGTGCCTCTGTTCCTCCTGGTCACCGCTCTCTTCGCTTTGCCACCCGTGGTGATCTCTTTGTTCCTTTCGCACGCACCGCTACTATGCAGCAGCGGGCTTTCTCTGTGGTTGGACCCACAATTTGGAACGGGCTTCCTCCTGAGCTGAGGTCTCTCCCTCGAAACTCGCTCACCGCTTTCTTTTCTGCTCTAAGGACTGTTCTCTTTCGCCGGGGTTAGGCTGGGAGCGCGTCTGAATAGCTTCCTTGAAATGGCGCTATATAAATGCTTGATTGATTTATTGATTGATTCAGAGGTGCTCCCGGCGTGACAGCCCCAGGGAAAAGAAATGTCTTTAAACATCGGAGAGAAGAGGGGGAGGGAAGGTATACCAAAGTGGTCCGCGGACCAAAGAGGGCGGGAAGAGAGAGCAGAGAGAGGTTTACGCTTTAAGTCACAGAGGTACTTAGGAGCTTATCTCTGCTGAGTCCTAGAGAACAGGAGGTGGAGGGCCATGTATTGGATGCGGGAAGCAACAAGAAGCCAGTGCAGGACATCAGTCATACAGGTAGTTATGTGAGAGAAGCAAGAGAAACGGGCAATGAGCCTGGCAGCCGCGTTCAGAACACACTATAGAGATGAAAAGCGCGCTTTCTGGAGATCAGCAAACAATGAATTGCAATAGTAAATTCGGCAGCAAATGAATGCATTGACCATAGTAGTAAACACTGGAGGGAACTGATCTTCTGACGGCCCTCAAACGCTTTATGTTTCCACTTTGATGGGAAACAGCTGGTAGGAAAGGAATCGTTGACCATCCGAGCAATGAAGTGAACCAAAAACGGAGCCGTTCCTTCTTCAACCGCGCTGGAAGTATGACAGGAGACCACTCTTTCGCTGGTGATGAAACACAACATGGATACTCGATAACATCCGACTTTAATAGCATCTTCCACGGTAATCGGCAGAAAACTCATGCCTGCATCAGAAGAGGCATTTAGTAAGCGTATTCGGAGTGAGTTTGTTCCATATCCATGTAGTAAATGGGATTAGCGGCAGAAATTTTTGCCTTTTCCACGCAGTTGGTACGAGTTGACTGACTGCTACAGACGACGCTTTCCTAGGCAAGTTCAGAGTTGTGGCGCGACGTACTTGACTTTGCAACAGCAGTAACAGCGGGGTTGGTCTAAGAACGTCTGAAATCTCGTCGACTCGCCCGCTTAGCTTCAACGCATTCGTAATCAATCGAAGGCCGACGAGAACTGTTACAGTGATGCACAGCTAACTGCCTATATGCGCGATGTGTTGCACTGGCTCCCTATTGCCCAGCGAATTTCCTATCGGATCGCTGCCTTGGTCTCTCGCTGTATTCTGGGCTGCGCTCCATCTTACCTTCGCGACCTTTGCCGCCCGGTGTCCAACGTCGTAGCGCGTCGGGCACTTCGCTCCTCGACCAGAGGGGAGCTCTTGGTTCCACGTGCTCGTTCTTCTACTGGGCAGCGCCGGGCTTTCTCAGTTGTGGGTCCCTCCACTTGGAATGGGCTCCCACTGGAACTGCGATTACTACCTCTTAATAATTTGCCTGCGTTTAGTAAATCACTTAAGTGTTTCTTTTTTAGTCGTGGCTGGACTGGGAGCGCTCCTGTGTAGGTATCTTGAAGGGGCGCTATATAAATTTTCAGAATGAATGAATGAATGAACTCCGAAGCGGTAGTATATTTATCAAGCAGGTCAATGATAAATGAGCCGAAATATCTGGAAGATCGTCGTTTAAAATGTAATGTTCTATTAGCGTTATTGGTAAGATGAGTGGCGGCATATGTATTTTATAATAGAAGGTGTCATTATCATACCCAATGCTAATCCAATCAATGCTCTCGCGTCATCATCAGATATCGAAGCGAGATTAATTCCCAATTTCACATGTACTTGTCCAGTGACCCAGTGTCATTCTCTCTATGTAAAACACTGCAGGTGCATTCAATGACTGATATTATAGGTATTTTGTAAGAGCTACAGTCTAGTCTAGCCTTTGAATACGCGAGCTATATTTCTTAACGCTGCTTGAATGTAAAATGTGATCTGTGCGCAGGTTCGGTGCCTGTGACTTCTACTACAGTTCTTACCACCACGGGAAAATCTCCTTGCAATAACAGCAATATCACGTTACTTCTACAGGAAGTTCTACTTATTCTGCAGAAAGACACATTCATGCTAGAGAGCGATGCGCTTATAATAGAAAACGACACGCTTCTGCTGCAGGAAATGGTTCGCGATGTACAAAACGATACGCTAATTCTGCAAGACACTTTGATTGCCAGCAAAAACTGTTCGCAAGTACAATTGGTCGATTTCCAAATGTTGAGAGAATTGTCGCAACTGCAAGGAACATTGATTGACCTACAGAATGACCTCCTAGAACTATTCAAGCAACTAAAGCAGACAATACAGAGACTACTCGCAATAGTACAAGCCCTCCTTGAACTAATAAACAGGATCTGCGAATTGCTATCCAGCCTTATTGAGCTGAAAGATAAATTCCTTCAGCTGCTAAATGACATAGGTCAACTAGCAATCGCGCTAATAATGGACGGCTTGAACCAAATAAAGGGCTTTGTAGATAAAATAAAGAACTTCATATCAAAGGAAGTTGACGAACTACCCGATCAAATAATACGACCAATTAATCGAGGAATCGACTGGCTTAAACGACGTATACGTGGACTATGGGATGCAATTGGATCAATACAGATCTCTGTGGGTGAAGCAGAGGCAACTGTCAATCAAATAACTGGAAATGCTCGTCGTTAGCCTACACCAAAGCAACCACCACCAGACAAAGCAACCCAGACGGCACAGCAACTGCAAACACCCCCGAAAATAAGAAAAGGCTTTAACTGTGATAACAAGAGTGTTGCTTGTATGCACTTTCTTGAAAATGTAAAAGCGGTTTTCTTTTATTTTATACTGAGTTTCCTTGTAGAATTGCAAGCATTTCGTAACGCTTTTTTTATCTACTACTAGAACATGTTGCTATTCTGAAATTTTATGCCAGTGTGAGATTAACTTGGCCGTTATTATTGATTAGCTATCAGGCTTAATGTGCCACTAACAGTTAGTGAAGCTCGCTCTAATTATGAATGTATACTATATATTTACAACTAAGACGCAGAACGCCATATGTATTAAGTGTTAATACATCTTAAATACGTGACACGTTAAAGGTGAAACCACGCGCTTTACTTGAGCATATTTGCGCTTGTTGCTTGTTTCGTCGAAGCGAACCACATGTTCCTGCTGACAATTGATTCACGTTTCAGCTTGGATGCATTCACAACACATGAACTGTTAAACATAACTTTTGTGCTTTAAAACAATATTCGTGAGAATTTATATTGTATGTGATTAGATGCAGATTTGTAACACTGAACACTTGCTTATAGTGCAGTTAATTTCTAATGTTTAAATCGTTCAGATATTTAATTCGCTACATGTCATTAATAAACCATGAAGAAAAGTTTCAATTCGTATACTGTATAAATGCTAATGAATTTTTGTCGCAGAAAACAAATGATGTTAACGTCAGAGTGGAAGACATCTCCCTTTTGTGTTACTGCAAATACTTCACTGAATGTGTGTTAGCGGCAAAACAATTCAGGATACGCACGAAACAGCAAATATTCCTCTTTGACACATCCAAACCCATGGTTGTCTGCACCAAATATAGACGTTATGTGCCCATGTCTGCAAGGATATCTCTGGCTAATGCATTAGTTTCCAGTCGCCTAGATTACTGTAACTCGCTCTTACTGGTATCAATAGGTCAAACATACTGAAGCTGCAGAGAGCTTAGAAGTCTTTGGCTACAGAAATATTTGATACAACCAAATTCGAACAAAAAACCCATGTGCTTACATCTTTACATTGGCTTCCTGTTCAGCAAAGAATTAGTTTCAAATTCGGTCTCATAGTTCATAAAACTTTGAATTCTGGCCAGCCACAATACTTAAAATCAGTTCGTATTCATCAGACTTATCATTATTCAACAAGGTCATCTGATTATCTTTGTCTGGTCATACCTAAAACAAGAACTGTTTTTGGTGATCAAACTTTGTCGGCAGCTGGACCTACTATTTGGATATATCTCTCTCTCTCTCTCTGTCACTCTCTTCCTCTCTCTGTCTCCCTCTCTGTCTCCCCCTCTCTCCCTCTCTCTCCTTCTCTCCCCTCTCTTCCCTCTCTCTCCCTCTCTCTCTCCCTATCTCTCTCCCCATCTCTCTTTCTCCCTCTGTTCCGATCAATGCTCTCTCTGGCTCACTATCTCTGTCTCTCTCTCTGTCTGTCTCTCTCGCTCTCTCCCTCTCCCTCTCTCTCACCTCCCTCTCCTTCTCTCTCTCTCCTCTCTCTCTCTCCTCTCTCTCTCTCTCTCTCTCTCTCTCTCTCTCTCTCTCTCTCTCTCTCTCTCTCTCTCTCTCTCTCTCTCTCTCTCTCTCTCTCTCTCTCTCTCTCTCTCTGACTCTCTCTGTGAGCTCTGCTCAGTCGCTTGTGTCATTTCATTCTCAGCTTAAAACTTACTCTTTCAAATTGCTTATCCACCATACAGACTGATCTGCTAGATATTGACCTGATTACGGCTTGGTTTTGATGTTTTGATGTGCCATCGACGTTGATGCCTTGTGCATTAGACACTGGCGCAATAGAAGTTACTAATTACAATTACAATTACAAACGAGACGGCTCTTTCACGTTAAGCATCTCGCTTCAACCACTCGAGTATCATTATTACCTTTACAGTCGAAGCGAAGGAGTGCGACGGATTAGTATATAGCGGATACTGTATGAATTAATGCTCTTACTTAGTAAAATCTGAGCCATAACAAATACCATGGGGATGAGCGGAATTTTAATTTCACCTGGTAAATAAAAGTATGTACACAAGAGTAGTTACGTCATTGCTCATGATTATAGATTAGTTTGGAACCGGCCAATGAGAAGGCGCCTAAGGCTAGTATGCAGTGAAAGCATTATAGAATGTCTATGTGCCTTTCGGGCAGGTCCCTCGACCATGGCGCTGAGATTGAGGTCAGTTTTGGTCGATGCTGCCAAATTGAGGTATCTTATTTTGTAGCCTTGTCTGAAGTCCTGGATGGATCACGTGATCATACCCGCGCGTGTAAGTCTAAATAAACTACATGTAGCAACCCAAGGACTGCAACATTATAGCTGGGAGTCATGTTCTACTCGAATCGCTGCGTTGCTGGTAAACGTTTCCTTTCGATTTCAGTTTGAGTGTTTTACTTTCGTTTTGGGTACGTTCATTATGGATTTCGCTTCCATATTTTATTATTATATTTCCATTTTCCTGTATATACATTATATATATATATATATGAGTATATGAATGGTACATGAATTGCATTTCATGCATTAAAGTACTTTTATATTGTGACCGAGTGGACCCCGTCTTCAGGGAGTTAGTTTCCTTGATCAAGTAGTTTACTGACTCTCGAGTTAATCTCGTAGACGTCTCATAATAAAACGAATTAGCATCGTCATAGAAGTAAGGAAAAAAGAGATTAAAAACATGCAACGATGGGATTTAAAGACTGTCAGTTGAGTTCAATAAACTCACATAATAGGATCTAGTTTACTTTTTTCATGATTCTCTTACGCTGAGTGCACAAAAAGCCTATCGAACGAGTCTGTAAATCCCTACTATATCAATTCCAAATGTCTACAAGGGTAAAAAGCAGATGCGGTGAAGACATTGATTGTTGATAACTTGTCTAGGCCCTATATCTTGTCTCAACTGAGACATTGACAGTTGATTCAGCAATTGGCTATACAGATCATTAAAAAATATGAGAAATCATGTTTAGTGTAACACTGTCATTATACACGAAGCCTTGGAAATTAACCTTTTTTGACCCAACGTTCCCAAAGTGGAACAGATTATTAAAACCTCTCGGTAGGCAGTGAAACAGACTGTAAGTCATCTCATAAATATTCATTGGCCTGACCAACGTCGGATGAGTGTTTATTTACTTTGATTTCGAGTCTGTTTTGGTAAACATTAATTATAATTGTGGTGCAAATCGAACAAAAATTGACATTTATTCTTCTAAATATTGAAAATAACTGTATATTAAAAGTACGTGACAATTAATTGTTTTTATTATACATTTTGAATGAACTGTGTTTATTTTGCCTGTGTATGATAAAATTTTTCAGTGGTAGCGCTTTATGCCTGAGCAACGTAGCTGATTTCGAATGTGTTCCACTTTGGGAACGTTGGGTCACTGTCCTTACACGTACCACTATATTGCTTTACTACTGAAGAAAATTGCCTTTTGTAACTGCACAATTACACTGATTATAGTTCTGATTGTTGTTGTTTTGTTATTATTATTATTATTATTATTATTATTATTATTTTTTTTTTTTTGCCCTGAGGTACTTCGTTCCCTCAGGGTCTTAGAGATTAAATTAGTTGTTTTTTCCGGAACGGCTAACCCTCGTCCAAGTCCTGCTGGGCTGATACCATTGAGCCGCTAAATGCCACCGCGTTAAATCGTTGAATGGTGACAGAGATTCTTTGATGCAAGAAACTCGTTTCGCGGGGTTCGCCCGTGGCGTTAGCAAGGTGTCGACCCAATTGTTATTATTATTATTATTATTATTATTATTATTATTATTATTATTATTATTATTATTATTATTATTATTATTATTATTTTATAATTATTATTGTAATAAAGTCTGTGTTATGGTATCATCACGAGCTATAGTTAGGTCCATGTTGGATGGGTCCGCCGGTCCACAATCCCGGGCAGCTCCGACATGGTGCCCTGGTATGCGACTGCATTGAAACGATGAAATGTTATCGACATGCTCTGGAAGAGGAAGTCTGTCTCGCGGGTTCTCGTCAACCGACGGCCGATTTCGGAAACGAAGGCGAGACCTACTCCATTGGTGAGGCCCAGTATTTCCACGGCGATCGGCACGAAGTTGTATCTCATCTGGAGTTTTGAATATTTCGTGTGCTTCCTTGTGGCCGCCCTTTCCACTGCTCCCCGGGCCGCGACCGCAGTTCGTGGAGATATGATGCGGCCACCAAATCCAACACTGTCGCGTCTCCTATCAGAGGACGTCCGTCACTCCAAAGGATTAGAGTCTGGCCGTACGGTCTCTTCCCGTCGGATCTGGTCAGGTCCGACGGTTCCTTGATCGCCAGGGTACCCGCTCCATTTAGACTGTGATGGATAAGATCATTGATGGCACTGTGTCTGGCCTGATGTGGTTTGCGATCTGCAGAAGGATGTGCCGCGTCAACGACTGGGAGGTCCGACAGCACCAGTGCTTGTGCTGCTCCAATATGATGGACTAAAGCATTTCATTGAGTCCACAACACAAGGTAGATGCGCCTACTGCCGCAGCAACACTAGGAAGAAGTGCGAAAATGCGACAAGCGGCTCCACGAACTATGCTTTGAAACGTACCATACCACGGAACACAATCGTGGGGCGTGGTGGCTCAGTGGTAAGTTCGGCGCCTTGTGACCGGAGGGTTGCAGGTTCGAATCCCACTCTAGCCGCTGCGTACGGATCTTGGGCAAGTCCTTAACTCGCAATTGCTCGTGGCGCTTCGGCGTGAAAATTCCGGCACAGTATCAAATGCTGTAGTCGGGAGCGCCTCTGAGTAGTAGTTGACTTCGAGAGGCGCTGTAGAAATATCCGAAATAAATAAATCGACTTTGCAGTGTCTAATTCTACTGAAACCGTTTTAGCTAAATGAAATATTAACATTTTGTAAATCACAACTTTGGACATTGCAAAACTGCATTTTTTTGAAGAACTTACATTTTTGCTAACGCATGGTGCTTATGATAGGCAAAGTGACCCAACGTTCCACTTTGGGAACATATGCAAAATTCTGATATGAACTGAAAATAAATTAATTTTACTTATGATTGCCTCTATATAGGTTGTAAACTGCATCATAGCTAAATTCAGAAGTGATTGCATAACAATTTCAGTATCTGGGATGATAAAGGTTAAGAATCCTGCAACGAGCGTTTTAAATTTGGAATGGAATATTTGTAAACTTGTAGTTGCAGAGTAATGCTTAGTTTAGGTATTTTCAACAAATGGGACCAAGTATTCAGGTAAAACTAATACTTACATCTTAATTCGTCATAAGATTTTACCGTCTTTTACATTGTCTACATTTCTACACATGCATGAACACAATCTTACATTAAATCATGCATACATGTTTTCATATTATTTTGTGGGTCTGTTTTGTTTCTCTTCGTACATTGTACATTGTTCTCGATTATTTGGCCAGAATTAACTTAACTCGATCCATTTATAATATATTATACGGTACGGTGAATACAAAATATTTTCACTCTTGGACTTCGTTCATTAATCAAGAGCATTCATAAACCAAGAGCGGCTGGTAGGTGGTGTTAAGGGTGATCGCTTTGTCTTGTTGATGCGATGCTGGCAGGTCAATGTAAATATCAAGGTTTATCTATAGCGACCTTACTGCCTCACTCCTGCTCATTTCTCAGTTAATTGATCTGGCGAGATTTAGATAAAGTGAATTTGAGCACCGTCTGTTTCCACTGTAGCACAATGGAAATTTAAATTAAGAGCTTCTCTCTAGTAACGCGATCCGTTTCTGTAAGATCGTTTCTATGACATTAACGATCAACGGTAACAACGGCTGAAAGGTATCGCGCTAAATGAGTTGATGAATGACCGGATTGTATGCTAATAATGAATTTAGAGTTCGGATGCAGAATGCAGTCGATGTAATTGACGTTTGATATAAAAGTGGATGCAAGAAGGAACAAACGTCTTGCTGCTGCAGCGTCGCAATTTGTCATCAGACAAACATAATGATGGCGAAGATCCAGTTCAAGTTCCTTCTGCTGGGTGTTTGCATTCTGTTTCCACTAACGACAAAAGGTAAGTAGGCTGTATCTAGCCTACATAATTCTGCATGTCGGCACATTTTAAAAATAATGTATCCAAAGCGTCTATCCGAAGAAAATTTCTAAAATACCATTCGACTCAAAATAATTACAAAAGAAGTACAGGAACATAATCCCTCGATGGTTCTCATTTGTCAGTGAACCAGACTAAGCCTTCCTACAATGACTATCGCTGTCTACCAATTCAACAGGCTGTCGATCGGAGCAGTGCATATTTTAAGGAATTTTGACTACTGGGACAAAATCAGTCGAAGAACTTTTTGTAGGAATTCATCTCCGCAAACTTGAAGATTTTTTTTAGGAATTCATCTCCCAAAAAAGTTGATGACCTTTTTTTTTTTTTTTAGTCATCACTTCAACAATACTACTGGGACAAATCTTTAAATTATTCCAACATTTGTCCCACTAGTTATACTTTATACATACATTGCCTGGGACAAATCAGCCTGACTACTGGGACAAATCCTAAGACTACTGGGACATTTGTCCCACTAGTTATACAGCTAAAATATGCCCTGGATCGGAGAGAATCGTTTATCATCAGGATGCTTTATGAAGCTGCTTAGTTTACGCTATGGGTAAAAACAATATAAATTGGGGATAATTTAGACAAATATTAGTAGCTAATATTAACATATTATTAGTATATTATCTGTATAAACATTGTTTACGTTACTGTACACCAAAATGCGGTTTGCAATTGGTTCCAATAAAGAATATTCTATTCTATTCTATATAATCACGGTTATTCAGCCTACCGTTAGTGGCGGCATCGTATTAAAAAGTTTAAGTTAAAGAAGCAAGGCAAACTAATCCGCTCTTCATTAACTGCTTCTGCAGAGCCTCTGTGGTCGATCACGTCTCACCAATTATAGTAGGGGAGTGCTGGCACTATACAGTAGAGTTGTAGCTTAGCATTTAAATGGATTGTAGAGCACCAGGTGTTTCTATCCCAGAACACTATGCAGGATCTGGCGACAGCAGTTCGGCACATGATCTTCGGGCTCAACAACTTCCAACTCATCGCCTACAGCCTTTGAGAGCCACAGTGACTGGCCAGATGAGTAATCGCAAGTAGGATGAATAACCAAATCCCCTCCCATATCACGGACAGATTTACGCCAGTGCTGTCACTGGAGGCTATAGACAATGTGGCCTATGCTTTGGTTTTGGTATCAACGGGAAGATATTACCCAGATCCAGGCCACGTGGTCAAACAGCTGCCACTCTTCAATCAGATGATCGACGTCACGAATGCGGAAACGATAAACGCGCTTTTCCAGTACACTCCAGGTTTGGATTTCGCGTCTGATTGAAGAGTGGCAGCTGTTTGATCACGTGATCATCGATCGGGCCATCAAACAGTGGCGTCCATGTCTACGGTCGTGTGTCCGTGAACAAAATGGACATTTTGAACGCCAGCTCTAGCTGAACTTCACTTCCTTATGGCTCTTGTATGTTGGAAATTTCCCATTTTCAGGTCTGCGTCTCAAACGTTCACAAACTTGACAAACTCGCCAACATTTCCAAACGGCGTTAAGATTTGCAGGGGCGGCGCCATACATTTTTTTAACCAGGGCATAACCAGGGCAGTCATATAAGTAACAAGTGCAGGGGCGATTTATGCCCCGAACAAATTCTGGGCAGGGCAAAGATTCTGACAGGGCAACGACCAGGGCAAAAGCTTTTTTACCAGGGCATTTGCCCTGGCTCGCCCTGGTGTAGCGCCGCCTCTGAGGATTTGGTGGCAATATGGCTACTGTTGTTGTTTTTAAAATTTTAG
This sequence comes from Allolobophora icterica, assembly GCA_963556255.1. NCBI lineage: Eukaryota > Metazoa > Annelida > Clitellata > Crassiclitellata > Lumbricidae > Allolobophora > Allolobophora icterica. Next base: position 583,968 of record OY744610.1, on the reverse strand, counting down.
GCAAATGCTAAAAGGTTTGACCGAATTATGACACTTCTTCTTGGGGTCCACTTTTCATCGGGACACAGTGTATAACGAAAACAGCATCTGCTGGTTTTATGACGCGACTTTTGGGTCTGGCCAGAGCGTAGTCATCGGCAGCTGATATAATTTATGAATTCCTCAATCTGATTTTCTGTATGTCTCTCTTTCACACACGCTGTCCCTTTTTTCTCTCCTCTTCGTCTGTCTTTGTGAATATCTGTCATCAATACTTTCCATCTTCCTAATAACAATAGTAGTAATTGTGGTAGTGGTGGTCGTGGTATAGTATGGCATAGTACAGTACACTGCAGTGATAGTAGAGTAATAATAATAGCATTGTAATAGTATAGTACCATATAGCTATAGTATAGAATAGAATGCCATAACATAATATAGTATAATATAGTAACAATAGTACTAGTATGGTATAGTATATAATGTTACGGTGCGGTATAGTATTGCATAGTAGGCCCTATATAGTCGGGTCAATATACGATTTGACCCCAAAAAAACTGCAAGAAAACGTTTTATGCTGATTTTCAGGTGCATTTGGTCTGGAGATGAACATACTAAAAGTTTACCGAAATCGGACCACGGGAAAAGGTCAAATTTTGGCGCCAAAAAAGATGGCCGCCAATGAGGAATGAATGACTCAAATGTACACAACTTGCTTAAATTGACAGAAGCAAATTATGTAAAAATTTGCTAACAGGTGTTTCTAGACTAATTTGACCCTGCTGAAAACGAAAATCGCGGTTAGCAAGCTGGATTTTAGCGGTTGCATGGAAAAACAAGATGGCGGACAAAATGGCTGCCAAGTATCTTCGAATGGCTGTAAGTAAGGTCATGTATGTGATGGAAACATGATTTTAGAGTCTAAATTAACATTTTCAGGGTCAAGGAATGCAATGGAACTAAAGACACATATGTAGCACTGCCAAAAAATAAAATGGCGGACAAAATGGCGGACAAAATCTTCAAATGACTTTGAGTAAATTCGTGTATATGATGAAAACATGATTTAGACTTTAAACTTTTTGGGGTTAAGGAATGCGATGGAACTAAAGACACATATGTAGCACTGCCAAAGAACAAAGTGGCAGAATTACTATCCAGAGGCGCTCTTAGCACATAAGACCCGGAAGAAAAGAAATGTCTTTGGGAAACGCGAGACCGTCATTGGTTCTCAATCTCCGGCCCATTGGGACAGGGTACGCGCTCTGTGGGTCCACCTGCCTTTTCTGCTGAGGATTTTCTCCAGAAAATGACTTGGAAGATTGCTGATCTAAGAGCGAAGACTCTTGATGCCCCTCCTCCGCAATTCTCCCACACGGATGACACCTTTGAAGGATTCCTTCAATCCTTGAAACAGAACTTTGTCAAATAATTGGATCATCAAACAAAATCTTGCAAATTTTTGGTGAACATGTTAGACGGTTTACCTCCATATCTAGTTTATATATTTAGCAGGTCGCTTTCTGAGGGTTACCTACCTGCTTCCCAAAAACGGGCTATTGTTTTCCCGACCTTGAAAAAGCAAAACCTTGTCCAAAATGGCTGTCAAAATTACCGGCCCAGCTCCTATCATTCTTTCCTCTCAAAGACCCTTGAAAGACTAGTTTCACACCAGCTACTTCCCTACCTTGAGCAAGCTGGGCTTTTGCCGGCCGCCCAATCTGGCTTCAGGGGCCACCATTCCACCGAAACTGCTCTCTTATCCCTTCTGTCAGATCTCTATATAGCTATTCATCACTCTCATCTCTCTTCTGGCGCTTTTTGATGTCTCATCTGACTTTGACATGGTTGACCATGAGATCCTCCTTCAGTGACTGGAGCTGTCCTGTGGCCTATCTGGTGTTCCTCTTCTTAGGTTTAAATCATACCTCTCTGACCGCTCACAGCTGGTTGTCCTTGGTGAAACCAGGACTCAGTGGACAGAGGTTGAATTTGGTGTTCCCCAGGGCTCGGTGCTCGGTCCCATCCTATACATCCTCTTCACTGCTGAATATCCCGTCTCTATTTACTAAACATGAGGCAAATGGCCATCTTTATGCAGATGATGCTCAGGCTTTTGTACATGGTCCGTCAACTGATCAACTATCCCTTGTTCGCTCCATTGACCATCTTGTCTCTGACCTTCACTACTAGATGTCGACTAACCGTCTCTCTGCCTCAACACTGCTAAGAGTCAATTGATCTGGTTTGGAACTAAGCAGCAGCTTGCTAAACTCAACTTTCCATTACTGACAGAAATTCCCTGCCTACACCTACTTTTCCATCGTCCGCGACTTGGAAGTCACACTTGACCACTTCCTGACATTCACAGACGATATCTCCAAAATGACTTGCTCCTGCTTCTTTCAACTGAGGCGTCTCATGGCCATCGGACGCTCGGTCTCACCTTCTGTCTTTACTCCGTGGTTCACGCATTTGTCTGCTGACGCTTGGACTACTGCAACTAGCTCCTCATGGGTCTCCCTAAGCAGCGTCTCTCCCCTTCAATCTGTTCTAAATGCTTCCGCTAGGCTCATCGCTCGACTCCCCCGGTTTGCCCATATCTCTACTTTCATGCTTGTTGTCCTGCACTGGCTCCTTATTACCGCGCGCATCCGCTATACTGCCCTCATAAGAAAGAACAACGTATCTGCAAAAAGTTGATTTTGAGATAAATGCAAAAAACATAAATTGGTTGTTGCCAAGTAGATCCTATAATCATATTCATTTTTGCTTTTAGCCAACATATGCAACAAAAAGCTACCATTTTTAGAGGGAAATGAATTTTGAATATTTTCTCTCATAAATATTTTAAATGTCAGTAAATGTGTTTTTACTTAGCTTTGAAGAACGACGACATTACCCAATAATTGTTAAGAACAACGCATCTGCATAAAATCGTGTTTTAGTGTGGAATAATTCAACAATTGACTCAAATTTCAGGTCAATTATATCAAACAACATAGGCGTAATGTGTGGGGGTACGAGGAATACGCGTACCCCCACAATTTTTTACACGGGGGTACCGTACCCCCACTTTGTATACAATGCCAATCAATATTTTATTATTGAGCCTTCCCAGAGATCGCAGTCTCCGCCCTGCTTCGTATATGTAAGAAATTGGTATTCCCACTTTTTAGACCAAAATTACACCTCTGGGGTACTAGGGGTATACGTACCCCCAATTTTTTAAACAATGCCAATCAATATTTTATTATTGAGTCTTCCCAGAAATCGCAGTCTCTGCCTTGCTTCGTGTATGTAAGAAAATGGTGCCCCACTTTTTAGACCAAAGTTACGCCTCTTGGGGCACGAGGGATACGCGTACCCCCTACTTTTTTACTGGGGGTACCGTACCCCTACTTTTTAAACCATGCCAATAAATATTTTTTTACTGAGCACTCCCAGAAATCGCAGTCTTTGCCTTGCTTCGTGTATGTAAGAAAATGGTGCCCCACATTTTAGACCAAAGTTACGCCTCTTGGGGCACGAGGGATACGCGTACCCCCTACTTTTTTACTGGGGTACTGTACCCCCTACTTTTTAAACCATGCCAATCAATATTTTTTTACTGAGCCCTCCCAGAAATCACAGTCTCTGCCTTGCTTCGTGTATGCATGTAAGAAATTGGTGCCCCCACTTTTCAGAACAAAGTTACGCCCCTGTCAACCATAATTTTAAAGATACGAAACCAGTTATATACAGCTTAAAAATTTTGATATCGCTTATATTTGATCATATTCGACTATCAAAACAGTCTGGGATAGTCTGTCATAGGACAGATGAAGAAGTACCACACTTACTAATCTGCATCTTAGGTCCAAAAGATCTGATGTCTTAATATCTGGCCAGAATTTATTTCTATTTTCTGGCATCAGAACGGTCAGTTAAGAAATAGGCCTTAATGTCATCTTTTTTCTCCCGGGGAATCCCTCTCGCCTCAGTTCTTCCATTTGGGTTTTGGACGTTTAATTTGCATATACGTGCAATTAAGATTATCTTTACTGCATAAACAATTATGTAAAGAAAATTCTTCACACCGCTCACACTCTTCGTTACCCAGTTTGTAAATGAATTGTTCATTCTGCTTTATCACATTATGATCTAGAGATCATAACAGCAGACTACAACTTAATGTTTCGCTGTAAAGTCATTATATATTTCTGTAATAGAAATATCTTATGGGAAGTACGCCTGCTTGAATGAATCAATGGGTAGGCTAATCGAATAAAAAAAACAGCCAGACGCATCCCACACCCTTAGGCTTATCCTCTCCACACATTTTATCACATCGTCTTTCTGACTCTTTCAAGTTAAATCATAAAAACCTCAACCGTGTAAGCCTACAAAACAATCTGGGTCTACCCGAATGCCCGAAACTAGATAAAATGTGGAAATGCAAAATTGATCGAATTCCCGAAAACAGTATTCTGCCAAGCGCTCGAATCCTGAAAACTAGTATGGATTAGCCGGCCAATATCCTGAATAGTATACTCGAAGATGTCTCTAAAAGTTAAATTTGTCCAAATAACTTTGTTGTAGGCCTAACTTGGAAAATAGATTTCGCAGATCTGACGAAATTCTGTTTCGGGGATTAGGGTGTCGGTAATTCGCTACGCACCCAAAACAATCACCCGTAGTCACAAACAAAGTCATAATAAATCATTCAAAAACATTTAAAACGCTTGAAATTACTATATTTATTGTTGCTCAACTTTCACTTAATCTCACAGCGTGATGAATAATGAAAACCACCAAGACGGATTAAAATGACAGTCTTAAAAATTATTAATTATCGCTCAGATTCGTAAACTTAAACGTAAATTTTGTCTGAAAGTAGTTACTGCGCATGCGCGTGGACACGGATCTGCAGAAAACGCTCTGTGTTACTAGCAAAAAACCACGCATGTGAGATGCGTGGTTCTTACTTAGTATTTGATACGAAGTGTGCAGATACGTGGTATTAACAAACGCTCGTTCTCTATGATCGCATCAAGATAGGAGGTTCTTACTTCCTACCAAGGTGTAAGACCACTAATACATGCAGAAACTGCATCTAACTCAAAACGGCCAAATTTTCAGTTACGTGGTTCTTTCTTATGAGGGCAGTATAAAATCCTCCTCGTTGTCTCTAAATCTCAGCAGGGCACTGTCCAGAAATATCTCTCCAACTATTTGTGAAAGCCGCTATCTGCATCTCCTCGCTCACTGCACTGTGTGAGTAGGCTTGATCTTTTTGTTCTCAGGGCTAAAGCTGTCTTGGCCCAGCACCAGGCGCTTGCTTTAGTGGGTCCCAGGATTTGAAATGAGCTTCGCTCTCTGCTCAGGGCCAAACTAATTACTGGGTTTCCTCATCGGTCTCGCGTTCTCTAAAGGCAATTATGTTTCCCCAAGGCTTCAGTGCTAAGAGTGCCTCTGGATAGTTATAGTTATTCTGCGAGAGGCGCTTTATAAATTTCTAGAAACAATACAATACTTCCTTGGTGTTCTTTGACCAACAAAACACTACTCTAGACTGGAATCCATTTTGTCTGTCATTTGCTTTTTTGCCGTGCTACATATGTGTCTTTAGTTCCATCGCATTCCTTAACCCAAAAAATGTTAAAGTCTAAAATCATGTTTTCATCATATACACGAATTTACTCAGACCATTTGAAGATTTTGTCCGCCATTTTGTCCGCCATTTTGTTTTTTGGCAGTGCTACATATGTGTCTTTAGTTCCATTGCATTCCTTGACCCCGAAAATGTTAATTTAGACTCTAAAATCATGTTTCCATCACATACATGACCTTACTTACAGCCATTCGAAGATACTTGGCAGCCATTTTGTCCGCCATTTTGTTTTCTTGGCAGTGCTACATATGTGTCTTTACTTCCATCGCATTCCTTGACCCCGAAAATGTTTATTTAGACTCTAAAATCACGTTTCCATCACGTACACGACCTTACTTACAGCCATTCGAAGATATTTGGCCACCATTTTGTCCGCCATCTTGTTTTTCCATACATCCGCTAAAAATCCAGCTTGCTAACCGCGATTTTCGTTTTCAGCAGGGTCATATTAGTCTAGAAACACCTGATTTGCTTCTGTCAAGTTAAACAAGTTGTGTACATTTGAGTCATTCATTCCTCATTGGCGGCCATCTTTTTTTGGCGCCAAAATTTGACCTTTTCCCGTGGTCCGATTTCGGTAAACTTTTAGTATGTTCATCTCCAGACCAAATGCACCCGAAAATCAGCATAAAACGGTTTCTTGCAATTTTTTTGGGGTTCACCACATTTTTTTCATACTTTGACCCTAATAATAGTAGAGTAGATAAGAGCTCCGAAGTGTAATTTCTGAGGCAATGAAAATTTTCCTGTTAAATTTTCAGCGATTGGTAAATCTGTTGATAAATGTTTCCCCTGTAAATCCTGAAATTTTTTGTTAAAATAATCTCTATCAGTAGTCGAGAAATTGCATTTGTGCAATAGGATGTTTTTAAAGCAACCTGTATATATCATCTGTAGTCACACTATGTCACTTGTGAATTTATATCGGCTGATTGACTTGCTGATTGATTGAAAAATTTAATCCGGACACAAAGAGATGAGGACAGAAACGTAGAAAGGTAATGATAAGTGTTGAATGAAGAGGTAGAAAGGAGAATCCATAGGGACAGAATAAAGAGGAAGGAGGAAGGACAGAGAAAGAGAGATAAAAAGACAAAGCAAGAGAAAGCAAGAAAATGTGCATTTCGTCTTTGATGCAGAGTTCTTTTGACTGATTAATAGATATTTGACCAAAAGATCTCAACTTGACTTCAGTTGAAATAAGGGGGAAAGACTGCAGTTGTGGTGACAAATGCGATACTTCTCAATATATCCAGTTTTACGACACAAAAGAGGACATTTATTTAGTACCATATCTCTGCACTTTTGATATAGTTCATGTAGAAGAACGTTGAGTTCAAAAAGCAACAAGGCAGACGAAGCCATAACGACTTCGGCAATCGCCCTCCTACCAAGCTTTTCTGTCAACATTTGATTAGAAAACTCTGTCTCGTGTGTAATTCTTTATTGTCTTTCGTTGGAATTCAAATACTAAAGCCTTGCATTCGAGTCTGGAATCAGATTATAAGGTATGCTTTGAGTTTGCCATGAGTCGTTACCTTTGCATTCAACCACTGCCATTAAGCATTGGAAATACCTGGTAATGAAGTTGTCGCTAAATAATGACAATTCGCTTATTATGAGATTTGCGTATGCATTACTCAAGATAATGGCCCTGTGGAAAAGATATAATCCTTTATTGGTCACTTTTTAACACACAATTTAAAAGTCACATTAGAAGTCGATTTATTATTAATGTTAGTGTACTTAGCCATTATTCTAGGAATTCGTTATTTTTTTAAATAGCACTTTCAGTTTAATTATACTTAGTCGGAGTTAGTCCATAGAGTAGTGGTAACATCACCGGCGTGAAGAGCAAGCGGTAGCGGGATCGCTTCCCGCAACCCTCCCAAATTTAGGTCCACTCAGCCTTTCATTCGCGAGATGCCGCGTTTGTTAAAATGAGATGTAGGACGTGATGGGCGCCTTGCATGGCTGCCATGTACAGTTAAATTCGACTCCTGTAATAACTTGTGATCATCCGTTCATACTGATTTGTAATCATAGGCCTACTGCGTTATTGTCAGTTTGAAGATATTAAACGAAAAAAAAATTCTACTGAAGATATATTTTTTATTGCTACACACGGTGCACAACATTCAGTAATTTGTGACAAAGTCGTCCTAAGATATTTGAAAAACATGGACTTCTTGTAATTTTCCAACAAGTAATTGTTTCTTGCGTTCGTCGTAATGCAGTGAAAGCCAATAAGACAACGGATCTTCACATGTTAAAAGAATTTGTTTCCACTCGAATGAACTTAGGTCAAACATGACCACGCTGGATTTATCTTCATCCATTTGAGCCACAAATAGTCGATCGTTCTCTGAATCCAAGGACAAATGATATGGAATCATGAGATCTTGACACTTTTCTTTTGAATGCAATTGGCGAAGAATTTGTCCTTCGATACTCAATTCACTTATAACCCAAGATCCGTTTATTGAAACACTTGATTTGTGAGTTACAATGAATTTTCCATTGGATTGCTCTATGATATGAAGTGGACTCTTTATGCCGCGGGACAATGAATGACTTCGAATGACCTTGGCATCAGATCCGTAGATATCCACCTGACTTACTCCCTTAACATCTCTCAGTATCAAAAGATTTCCATCTACGGACCTTGACAGAGTGATGGGTGGTCTGCCTACGATGGGTAACCACTGAGTAACTCGACAGTCGTCACCCGTTAGGTTCCATATGCATTTCTTCTTCGAGTCATGGATGTACAGGCATTTTAACTTGTCACTTGATACAACATGTGTGCAAACACAAATCTCACTAATCTTGGTGGTCTTAAAACATTGAAATGGATTTCGGTCGTAAAATATACATAACGCAGTCCAGACATGAAAAACTGTGTACTGTCTGCCCAGAACATAGATTTTGTCGTCAAGTTTAGTCACTGCCTGAACATTAATCGGACATTGGATTCTTTCCATGAAAACTGAAAAAATCAAAGATAGTATCTGCTATTAATTAATTAATTCATTCATTCAGAAACTTAATACAGCGCATCTTCAAGAAACCTACTCAGAAGCGCTCTCAGCCCAGCCACGGCAATAGAGCTTAGACTTGAGCAGCTTGTAAAAAGCAGATTTGTTACCCCTGGGGAGTAGGCGAATCTCTAATGGAAGACCATTCCAAATGAAGGGCCCAGCAATAGAGAGAGCCCGGTGTTGCCTAATAGTGGAGCGAGCTCGGGTGACTATAAGTTCTCTCCCCCCCCCCCCAGAAGAAGATCGAAGAGCACGCCGACCAACTGAATCAGAGACCGGACGGCAGAGCTCACACAGATTGGCCGGGGCACAGCCTAAGAGACAGCGCCAAACCAGTACAGCAACCCTGTAGCAGATACGCTGCGGGGCAGGGACAGGGAGCCAATGCAGCACATAACGCATGTATGCAGAGGCGGCCAATCAATCCAAGCGGCACACCAACCAAGATCGAACTGCAGGATGACAGTAGCATCATGAGACAGAGAGAAAGAAATAAGCCGTAACTGGCGCAGTTGATAATAACAGCTACGGGTAAGCTGGTTAACATGTTGGGAGAGGCTAAGAGTACGATCCAGAAGGACTCCTAAATCCCGAACCAAAGGTGATATGCGGAAAGGCTTCTGCCACCAGTGGGCAGTTAACACCCGCTAGTCGCCTACCACCACCCAGCCAGATAAATTGAGTTTTGGATGCATTTTATTGTCCTAGAGTCCCCTAGCCAGGCTAGCTTTACTTAAATTATTCAAATATCCACGCAGCATCGGGTAAGAAAAACAAGTAAGTACCTAAGGCAGTATAAAAATAACTAGAAGTAGAAAGAAAACATTGGCGTAAATATAATGTTATTCAGTACCTGATAAACACCTAAGATATGCCAAACTATCGCCTGAAAATTACCTGCGATAATAAGCTCTTATTCTTCTCTTTAGGTAACAAATCAGAAATTTTGAGGGCTTTTGCATAGTTATTTCATACAATCTCTCTTGCTGCTTCAAACTGCAGTTCATCTTCAGACCTGAGGCGTATGCCGTATATCTTATCTGTAGGATTTAAGTACATGAAATGTATTACGCAACAGAACTAATGGTTACTGTAACAACAGATATATCGCCACTTCGGAGAACTCATGTAACAAGACAAAACCATGGTCGGATAAAAGTGATACAGAGAGACCAATGATTTGCGTCTCAAATTGTTATCCCATTTTCATGGGATTTATAAAGGACTGCTGTGGGGTTGATATTTGTCCCATATTAGGACATGGGTCCTAAATGGGCTCCATGTGGACATCCTGCCAGTGTTTAGACATTTTTATCCTAAAAAGGCGAGTCTGTCACAGTGAAGCTACTATTCCGGACTGATTGTCATGTTAGTAACGCATTTAGAAAAGATTAGGACAGATTCCTTCGCAAGCGACCTTGCAACTACAGACTGTCTAAGGGTATGCAGCAATCATAAAAATTGGACCTCCATTACTTCTTTTCAAAATAAGGTTTACTTTCCGCTGCCGTTAACTGTTACTCTCGAACTTAATTTAGATGAGTACCGTTAATTAATTAAACAAGACATAGTCATTTATTTATATTAAGTACACTATGAAAAGTTGACAATTAGACCTTGTTAACTATTAAAATTAAATTTAAATAGTACGTCGAATCAACAGTGTGCGAATTTTTAATTGTTGCAAAAGTGGCGAATCTTGGATACCTGGTTTTTCTTTTATCGTCTTTAGTTTTGCAGGCGACTCATGCTGCTCTACAACTGAAGTGGTAAAACAGACTTAAAATCGATTAAAAATAAGTTGAGTTATAGCCAGCAAAGTTGGGTCTATTGCTGGTATTTCTCTTTTTTTAAATTCGATCAATATCCATATGGTAGGTTTGGACTTAGCCTCTGTAATAAACCTGCCAATATGCTCACATGGAACCCATACAGGACACATATTCCCACATGGAGCCCATGTGGTTCCCATCTAATGTCCATGTATTTGCTGCAAGAATAATTGCCGAGTTTTCTAAAAAGAATTTGACTCATAAAATGACGCGAAATTCGCAAATAAGTAAGTAGGTATAGGCCTACTGCATTACTGATTAAGTAAGTAGGCTAGTATCCTGGTCGTAGCCTATACAGTACAATCTGCGATGAAAATTGTGAATGCAAATAATAAATACCTGAAGAGTGTGTGTAATAAGTATGAAGTTTGATGTGATATTTCAAAGTTAGCTAATTTAAGCGTTCAATCATTAGAAGAGTTCTTAGTCAAAATACGTTGCTCAGTGACTGTGAGCAATCACTCCAGCCCTACAGAGAGTGCAATATAAGAGAATGTTTAAACAGAACAAAGAAGTCAGTTATGCATATTGGCAATAGCGAGTGACTGCAATTTTATATACCTTCGAGGCTGCCGACAATGTTCTGCACCTTCACGATGTCTTCTAATTTGGATGTTTTAAAAGAAATATGAATGGCTGAAGTATCTTCCTTAATCTTTGTTGCACTAACTTCCTGCAATTCATTAACTCTAGCACGCAAATCATGGACAGATCGACAGATGTCGGTAGGAGTTCCCTTGGATTTTATTTCACTGCAGTAAGCATTGAAGCTGTTAACCATTGCAAGATATCTTTCAATTTCCTCACTTTTGATTTCAGTTTCTTTCATTCGTGTTGCCTTTCTCTGAGTCAATTCATCCAGTAGAACCTTTGCATGCTTGTCAATAAGTTGTTTCAGTTCGTTTGATCTTTGTTCAATCACAATTTCTGCGATTTCTGTTTCTTCCATGAACATTCTTTTATCCTCTTCCAACTCGAGTTTCCTTGCCAATTCTTCCTTTGAACCTTCAATCAATTTCGCTGGGAAGCTACCAATCTCGTCCCTAAAAGCATCCGCTACTCTCTTTACATCACAACATTTGTGCATTTGATGATTTTCTGCAAAGCACATAATACAAATCACCGTCTTGCAATCAGCGCAGTACATCTTCAACTCTTCCTTATTATGTTGGCTGCAGTATTTAATTTCGAACGTCTTCACTAATTCATCTTTAAGCTGGCTTCCGAAAGGTACAATCTGATGATCTCTGCCGAACTTCTGGCGCTTGTGTTGTACAGAACAAAACTCACACATGTTTCCTCGACACTCAACGCAGTATTTCGAGGCATCAGGTACTGGAGTCTCAGCGTCATCTTTATTAACTACACACACGTCACACGACACAGCGGTTTTAATTGGTTTGGATATCTTCGCTATTTCCGTCAATCTCTCCATGAAAAAGTTCTTCCGCAGACCACTAATTCCGTCTGGTGGAATGGTGAATTCTTGCCTACAGAGTGGACAAGGCATTGTGACTCCTGGATTCTTCTCTGATATCGATCTAGTTGCTTCGAGACATCTGAGACAAAATGTGTGAATACATGGCAGCATTCTTGGATCTGTGAACATTTCTGCGCAAATGCAGCATTCCGTGATATCACGTATCTGTTCCATCATTTTAAATTCCACAGATTTCCAATATTTGCTGTAATGACGAAAAGTTTTCGCCAAGTCAAGTAAAAAGTGTTAACATTATCCCATAGATTTAATGATTGGCTTGAGGTAACAAGGGTAAGTATCTACGCATTGGCGATTCTAATGGACTTATTGTCACGCTCAACCAGAAATCTGCAGCTATGCCTATAGATATTCATTTTACACTATGATTGCTTGCGTAAAACTGCAGTGTTAATATGCAGTAACAATGAGAGTTTAGAGTAACAGCAGTTTAGGACATGTTCAAATGTGGGCGACAATGGTTTTTTCTGCATAGGAAGGTTTCCCAATTAACTGGAGCTTTCACTTTCGAAATGAGGACGATATGTATCATAGTCTAATTATACTACATCGACAATACCCATGGCGTAAACACATTACCAGTGTAGACTAAAACAATCTTCTCGTCGTGAACTTAGATTTAAAGACAATCGGTTTTAGAAATGCGATTAATGAAATGCAGTTTAACTTTACAATCTAGCAATACTTACCTTAATTGTTAAATGGTTGTCGTGACTGGCTGAAAATGGCGACATTTGATCGGCCTAAATTGATTAACGACACCCTGGGCCTAGATAACATTTTTAGACTGGTTCAGTACTTATGGGTTTATGTAGCTCTATTCTTTGCGGCATTTTGGCCGATTACACAAGCATGGGTAAATGTGCATTGATACAGAAATTCTATTTTTGTTGAATTCATCTTGAACTTGTTTCTTGTCAGCGGATTACGATTCTTGACTGCGGGTTCATTTGCAGACCAACAGTGTCTATTGCATTTTTGTTTACCACAACAACGCCGGAAGAGATAATAGGCTAATAGGGTAGAGTAAACGGTAATCGTAATCGTAATCTCCAAACTTTTAAAGTTGCAACCGAAGGTCAAGCGCAGGGCACCAGCCTATTCACTAGCGCTACGTCAAATCAGAGGGATTTCCAGAGTAGTCCAAAAGAGGTCCGAGTCCGGTTTCCAGAATGCCATATCAAATCAGAGGGAGTTTTCCAGAGAGTTACTGTAGTCTAAAGGAGGTCCGAGTTCGGTTTACAGAAGGCCAAAATAAAATCTGAGAGGGGGTTCCAGAGATAAGTCCAAAAGAGGTCGGGGTCCGGTTTCCAGGGAGCCAGATTAAGAATGGAGGAGGCATAGCATAATGGAACAGACAATAACAAAACAGAACATGATAGAACATGATGGAACATAATAGAACAGAATAGAAGACAACAAAACAGAAGACACCAAAATGAAAATAGATTGGGAATAGATTGGCTTGAAATGATTTTAATTGGGTTGAGTTGTGTAAAGTCCGATCAGTATGTTTTACGTTGGTTCGGTTCAGAATGGATTAAACCAGAACAGGTCAGATCAGATTATATATCAGATCATAATCTATCGGATCTATTTAGATTAGGTTAGAGTAAAATTCTCCAAATCGGCGAAGTTTGTAATTGGTTGGTATATTAAATATCTGAAACTGTATCTTTGATGAACTAATTTTTTATGCGAACCCTGTGTAGTCTGCAATAGGCCCAACGCGTTGCTAAGGTTCTTAGTTACGGGTCGTTCCGTTAAGGGGCCATCCATATATTACGTGCGCAAAAATCCGGGGAAATTGGACCCCCTCCCCCCTGCTCGCACGCGTACTTTCTTCCACACCCCCCCCCGCGTACGTACACTTGACGCACCCCCCCCGAAGACCAGCTGCAGAAAGTGTCTCGAAAGTCTGCACTTTAGGCCAGATTGAAGGATGAGTGAGGGCCAATATAGACAAATTATAGGTGTCTCGTTCACAGCACAGAATAACTGCACATGGCTTTTATATAATGTAATAAAATGCCATGGTACGACTATAGGACAATGCAGAGTTATAAATAGGCTAATGTGGACGTCATAATTTTATAATAATATCTATGGAATTCTTGACTTTATATAGATTAAGAGTCCAACTCATCAAGCAGGTAAAATGGTTTTTTGTTCAGTTGTGTAGTGTAAATGGTGGATGGACCTCAAACAAAATGTTCCGTAGACTTCCCTTAGAGCTCCGCATGTGTCCTGGGGCCACCCCTGGTCTATTTCTTGCAAATCTGAAAACTGTTTTATATGAACGTGCTGGTGTCGGGAGCGCCTCTGAGTAGTTACCTTGAAGGGGCGCTATATAAATCTCCAAATGAATGAATGAATGAATGAATGAATGAATAATTAGAAATTTATTTTGCGTACGTACACTTTTGTCCCCCCCATCCCCCCGTTCGCACCCGTACGCAAAATCGACAAAATCCGGACCCCCTCCCCCTCAGTGCGTACGTAATATGTGGACGGCCCCTAACAGTCTATTTCCGTAGGTTTTTTTAAGCTAACGTTTTTTATTGTCCGGTTCAGTGCATTTAACATAAAAAGCATGCAATTAATCTAAATAAGTTTTGTTTATCTCAAATGTTTCCTACCATAATTCTTGACTTTATATAGAGTAAGAATCCAACTCATCAAGCAGGTAAATGGTTTTTCCTCAGTTGTGTAGTGTAAATGGTGGATGGACTGCAAACAAAATTGTAAATCGTTGCACTAATCTTATCCGCAGACTTCCATTCTGCTAAAGCAACTTCGTCCACACTTTTTCGTGGGCTTATTACGCACCTATTATAATTGTAGAGTGTTCGTCGACTACGCCTAACCCTCCTGGGCGCCCGCCTAATGTCGGGAGATCGCCGTGCTGTCGTGAGATCGTAGGTCGAGGAGAAATACTACTCTCAGTGCTAGACATGGGATTCAAAATTCTCTTGTAAAGAGAAAGGAAGCTCCTATTATTTTCTCTATATCAAGGAGTAGGTTTGTGGCTGAGGCGCTTATCTCAACTCTCAATATGCCAGTATTGACCACATTTTCCGGGTGGGGCGAAGCTTCTTTACACATAGACGAAATCGTGACTAGTTTGGCAAGCGCGGTTAGACGCTTCTCGCACACCGGGACTCTTTTTGAGTCTGTCTAGCCTACAGATTTGTACAGCTAGGTCTGAGAACGAGACCGTCCAGGCGACAGAAGGCGCACCTACCGATGAATTGTGTAACTGCGGCGGCGTCGTTTGAAGGAAGAAGGCCGTCTTCTTGTTCGAGTATTTTCCTTGGTATCTCTACCAATACTACCGATCGCTTTTTCTTATACAAGATCTCTACCGACGACAGTAGGTAAATGTGGGAATCACCACGACATTCGTCGCCGGCCTAAACCTTCCCAGCCATTAGAATCCACGATGGAAAGCGGTGTTTGGGAGCACCCCTCTGTTCTTTATCTGTGAAATTCAGCCAAGCGTTTACGATAGTTTGCTGCACAACCGCAAGAGGACGATCTAAGAAAGAAACATTTTCAAACGATAGAAGGCGCTACTCCCGACAAAAGTGGTGTCTCTACCGGAAGTCACGTTGCTCCGCAACGAATGTTACACTTCGTACACTACCACCTAATGATATTAAAAAATTGAGTTCTTTTAGTTTCCTACTTGGTTGCTCAGATAACCAAATACCAAGATGTGTGGATCGTACATGTTTCACGGTCACCGCTTTGCATTGCAAGTGAAATTCCAACTGTACTACAGGAAAAAAAGGGTTTATATATATTGAAGAAGTCGGTCACACTGTGGCCAGCTGTAACTCCAGATCCTTCTTGAATTGCGCGCAATGTCTTGATACATATATAGCACATACATAATACATGTACTTTGGAAATTGGTGTGAATTTAGTACAGCGGATGATGTGTGTAGATCTACTTCGCTGCATTTCTGCCTTGGATCAGTATGAGAATATCCGTCCACCTGGTTCCTGGGTGACATGAGTGGAGATAAGATGTCGCTGGAGAGTAGGATAATTCGAATGATCCATAGAAGTCCAGTTTTTCATCCATGATAACTTTCTCATCGCCACCCTTCAATTAGACAATTACCAAACGAACAACCATGGAGTCACTCGATAATCGTCAAACGTTATGTTCTAGACATACATTTAATTAAATGATTAACGCATGGACATATTAATCTAGCATTGCTTCAACGTTTTGACAATCTGCTTGGTCTTTTAAGTCGGTTTTCTCCAACGAATAGTGATCTATAATTGCGATATCATTTGAAGCGAATATTGGATGATGTCTTGGAAATTGTGATAACGAAGCTATAGAAAACGTTGAAGTGGATGAAATAGATCTCGATCCTCAGTTATTAGCCTATCACTGTCGCGAAACTGGTTAGAGTGTGATATCCTTTTGTGTCGTCCCAGGCCGTTGGGTGCCGAGGGTTCAAAGTCTATGCCAGGATGCGCAGACCCTTCCGATCCCGAATCGCAGATGTTCGCGGAGTCTGGCTCCCGGATTACAGCAGGAGGCTTAAAGATCAACTCGTCAGACGCAGAACAGT
Organism: Allolobophora icterica; assembly: GCA_963556255.1. Classification (NCBI taxonomy): domain Eukaryota; kingdom Metazoa; phylum Annelida; class Clitellata; order Crassiclitellata; family Lumbricidae; genus Allolobophora; species Allolobophora icterica. Next base: position 567,370 of record OY744610.1, on the reverse strand, counting down.
TCTTTTATTACAACAAGTCTATCACAATTCGTTCAGTAACAACTACACGAAAGTCCCATTAACTCATTTTACACGGAATGAGAGTAATATTTACCTGATTGAATTTTCGCGTACGAACTTACGTAAATTCTCAATTATTTAAATGGGCCCCGTTATATGGAATAACCTTCCCCATGAATTATTACGCCATATTTCCAACTTGAGTGTTTTCGAAACACGCCTGCGTGCATACAGCAACAGTTTTATGCCATTCATCGATTCGGGGATATCATTCATTAGTATTATTAACAGGACTGGGCTGATTCATTCATTCATTCATTCATTCATTCATTGATAGATTTATGTAGCGCCTCTTCAAGGGAACTACTCAGAGGCGCTCCCGAATTCAGCACGTCCAAAAAGAACAGTTTTGTTCTGATGACGCTGCCCTGTGGAGAACCATTTTCCATTGGAAACGAACTAGACAGAGATGATCCAACTCGAACACGGATACTTCGGTCGGAGAGGAAGCTACTGATTCACTTGAACATCTGTTCCTGAATGCCGAGGCGTTGCAGTTTGTATAGAAGTCCGTCCGTCCACATGAGATCGAATGCTTTTTCCAGGTCGATGAAGACTCCAGTCGTTGACTGCCCAGCGGCAAAACCCCTCTGGATGTCATCTTGGAGACGGATTATGTGGTCCTGACAGCATCTCATTCTTCTGGAGCCGGATTGGTATCGGTTTAAGAACCCGTTTGTGTCCATGTGCCAACTGAGCCGATCACAAACCAATCTTTCCATCACTTTACATTACACAGACGTGAGTGCAAATGGGCGGTAGGAGCTATATGCTCGTGAGCTGGTTTGTTTGGCTTTAGTATCGGTGTCACAGTCGATCTCTTTCAAGAAGATGGGAGTATACCCCTATCCTAGGTGACATTGTACAGCTTCAAAAGGGCTTGAAGGATAGGCTGTGGAAGTTTTGCCAATATTTCGTATGAGATGCCATCTTCTCCAGGATTGTGTTCGTCAGTTTATTTATTAACCATCAGTTAAACGACATCTCATGGTCGTTGACGTCATATCAAACATCGTTTATTTGCAATTTAACAAGCAGCATGCACAATTAAACTATAGGCCTACAGGTCGTTTTACCGATTTCTCTTTAAACTGTTTTTCGGCAGCTAACATATTTGAGTCACAGTTTCATTTACTTGTTAGGTATAGGCCTACAAGAAGCATTTGTGATTATTTCAAACACTTTATACAGAAGTTCGAGTAAATGTATAAACGTTATACAGTATGTCTATAGACAAACACTCATAATTAACAAGAATTTTAGTTTGACATACAGATATACGTGTATGCGTAAAATAATCTTTCCTTTATTAATTCAAACCGGCAAACGCAGTAAGATTACATTGAAACATGACAATACAATAGTCAATATCTTAACTAAACACACGCTACGGCAGCCATGCAAGGCGCCGCCCGAGGGGGTTGCGGGAATCGAACCGCGTACTGCTGCTCTCCTGGCCATGCGTTGCCATTACTCTATCTGTAAATATGTACATGCATACATGTGTATGTTTGTTCATTCATTCATTCTGGATATTTATATAGCGCTTCTTCAAGATATCTATTCAGAGGCGCAAAGTCTGTATGTATCTAATAGATATATGGATATAGTGACAGCGGAACATGAACAGAAAGTTGCACTTGTGTTCGTTAGTTTAATTGTTTAACAATCAGTATCTCATGGAAACATCGGCCGCTGACGTCACATCAAACATCGTACATTAGCAATTTACAAACAACATGCACAGTTAAACTATACAGGTCGTTAACACGATTTCTGTGTAAACTGTTCCGGCAATTAACATAATTATTTGAGTCTCGGTTTCATTTACTATTAAGATATACAAGAACCTTTTGTGATTAAGTCAAACACTTGTAACATAAATTCAAGTTATTGTATGATGTTAGTCAGTAGGTCTAGGCACAGACCATTAATAAACGAGAATTTTAGTTTGACATGCATATAGAAATACGTGTACATACAAGCATATGTATATGTCTATATATGTATGTATATGTATGCCTATACATCTATTTGATATATAAATTATGTATATCTATTTGATATATAGACAGTGACAGATATTTATATAGTGACAGCAAAACATGAATAGAAGGTTGCATGTCTATGAATATGTGGCGTATACATTAGCGTATAATATTATTTACAGCGATTTATTACTTTCAGACAGTGTCACGCTCCCTAACTGCAGACTTGTTGTCCTCGAGACCAAGGTCTTGGTCTCGAGTGCACTCAAGTTCGTTTTTAAAAGTCTTGGTCTTGGTCTTGAGACCAAAAGTCTTGGTCTTGATCTTGGTCTTGAGGTTCAGAGTCTTGGTCTTGGTCTCACAAGACCAAGACCAAGACCGGCTGTCAATATGAACAGTCATTTAACAAAACTCAAGAATTAAAAAAAATTATCAAGCCTGTTTGCATCATAGCCTACGACAACTACCTACGGACGGATGCAAGTCTTGTTGGTCAGGAAAACCCATCGGCAGCAACAACTAAGTTATGCTGTGTCTGGTGCCCTGCCGAGAAATTTTTCTAAAGCCAGATGAGAGGATTTCAAAAAGGCTAACGATTTCTACATTTACATCCAGTGCTTGAAAAGCTACTGTGTGTGCCAGCGATTTCAGCACCTGTAGAACGTATTTTTTCACACGGCGGAATTTTTATTAGGCCCCACAAGTCACGTCTTGGTCAGAAAATTCTGAGCGAATTGGTTTTTGTAAAATTGAAAAGGCATTTGGAATAACATTTTGCATGAAGGAATTTTGTAAATACGAATTCGGAATTCTCTGCACTTTGCATTTAAAGTTTATTTGCTTGAATAAAATGAAAGACTCACGTTTTCATTAAAATAGCGAGTATTTAGACTTGACAATTTTTTTGTAAAGAAAAGAAGTCTTAGTCTGAATGTGATTTTTTGGGATCTTGGTATCGGTCTTGGTCTTGAGGTTCAAAGTTTTGGTCTTGGTCTTGAGGTTCAAAGTCTTGGACTTGGTCTTGGTCTCGAGGTTCAAAGTCTTGGTCTTGGTCCTGGTCTTGAGGTTTAAGGTCTTGACATCCCCCTAACCGAATTTCTCCCACGTCCTAAAACAAGCGCGTGACTCTGCCTCTGTACAACTTTAAGCACGATTTGTCGTTTGTACGCTATTTACATAATCTAGTCAATATATGCCATTTGACAACACAACATCGTTCAAATGTAGTAAGCGAAGCTAATTCGTCAGTCAATGTAGCTGCTGTCAGCTAACATAAAAAGAAGCGTTTTGGCAGTTTACCCAAACACTCGGTAGGGGCGCCAGCGATTCCTTGCACGAACTCGCCATGCGCCGCCCAGCGAAGCAACAGGTAAATCTTCGTAGCGAACTTTGCCTACAGATGCTTTTGGAACAGACAAGTCCCAGCTCGTGGGTCAGGGAAACGCCTTAGAAAGCGGACAGCGAGCTGTAACATGGAATATTCCTCTCCAATGCTTCTTCTCTTTCTGGCGCAGTGCAAGAATGCCGAAACAGTCTCCACTTCACTACGGAAAAACATGCTCTTATGGTCTAAAGATCATATCGGAAGAGCTTCGATTCTCCGCAGTGATAAGTAAGATAAGGTGTTTTAGACCTAAGTCTTAACATTATGATAGCGATAATCTAATCCCTGTCACGTGACAGGACATTTCAGTCACCCGCATCACATATAAAAAAAAACAAATTTCACATGGAAAGAGAAATCCGTAACTGATACAAAAAATTCCAATTATTTTCTAATAACACGAAGTTTCTTCAAAAGACACCTGCGAATGACGTGTTCAAACGGAAGATTAGTTCTCTTAGCAGCAAATTCAGTCTCCGCACCAGCATAGGGAAGATTACAGTCGATACAACATCTGAGTTTCAAATATCTTGCAAGAAAATGTCTTCCAAGAAAATAGTGACATTTTGTGTTGTAATGATCTAAAAGAAATGTTGAGAGCCCATGCTTATAAAAGTACACATCTGTGGCAAACACATGTTCAAACGTTGAATCGTCAGTTAACTCAGCTTTCCGCAATACGTCATTCAGAGGTGATAGGTAATAAAAGAGTGTGTGAAATCCAAGCAAAGATTGTACATCGCTAAACTGAAAAAAGAGTCCAGTGGTGGAACAACCAAAATATTCGCAAATGGATATGCCTTCAAATCGCTTCGCAGGTCAGGCTCATGAAGAATTCGTTCACATAAATGCAACACTTCATCGTATTGACGACACTTGTAAAAGTACAATGCACGATAGCAGTCAATTGTGTTGCAATGGATGCCAAAGTCTTGGCGAATCACATAGTAGAACGCTTTCATATTTTCCAAAGCATATTCCATTAGAACATCAATTACTGTTTCTTCAACCATCAAAGGATTCGCAGTTGTAGACCCGGTTTCTGCTAATGAATCGTTTCGGCGATGGACTCTCTGTCTGGCAGCATTCAAATGAGTATCTGACTTCATCGAAGCAATACATTTCGGAGTTATTAAAGCCTTCAAATATTCGTCCATGGGAAATGCTGAATAAGGCAAATCCCGATAACAATCTAAATGTCTGGATATTCTTTCAGGAGATAGTACTGTTAAATAATAAGCAAACACCTTTACTGAAAGACGCAGGTCAAGATAAAGCCGTCTGTTCATGCAATGAAGATTTTCGTCATTGATCTTCTTCTGAAGCACACATAACCCAACGATTCTTGCGACATCGTCAATAAACAACAAACAACCTGCACTCAGTGTTTCTCTCCCCTTTTGGGAAATCTGAGCTGAGAGGACAGCCAAGCAGAAGCGTGTTGCTTGCTGGTATTCTGATGTGGCAAAATGGATAGCAGCCAGATAGGCCAAAGCTGCAGGAGCAATGCCGTTGGATTTAGAATCGTCATATTCTAAGGCTTTTCTATGAAACTCTTTTGACATGTGGGACAAGAGTTGAAATTCTGAACGGCAATTTGATCCAGTTAAATTTTGCATGAGATTCTGAGCGCGCAGGAATTGAAACCGACTGCTTTGTTCTGTGTACGTTTTCGGAAAGTTGTGATACAGAGACCTTATTATGTTAGGCTGCGTCGAAATTGCTTCGACAAATTCCACAAAGAGACTGCTATCCCATAAAATCTCTCTGTGACGTAAACCATATGCAGTATGCAAAATAAGTACTACATTGTTATAGTACTTGAAACAGCCGACCTTCTTTGTTGTTGGGAGATATGCTATTCTACTATGCAATTTCGAATCACAACTCGATCTATATGCATTTTGCCCAAGGTTTAAGCACTCGCGTAGTCCTGCACTGAAACTGCATTTAATTTGACGACGACATTTCCCGTGAGGATCTGAAAATGTGTGAGAAAGTAAAAAATCCAAAGATACTAATTCAATCTTTTTCCGACTTTCAAGCAGAGGCAGAATGTAATCCATGAAATTTGGCACTGTTTTCCTTGTGTTCAAAAACGTAAATTGTGTCCCGATGATTGGCAGTGTGGGCAGTATGTAATTTTCGACGAACCAATTAGAAAGAGTGCCAGAATTTTGAAATTCACTTAGACGTCTTTGAGTTTTTTCAAGCATTGTGGAGTTCCATGACTCATAAAATAAATTTGCTTCAGGAATAAAATAGTTCGGAAAGTATCTCCTCTTCAGCCATTCTGAAAGCTTTTTTAACAAGTCACAGCAGATCACTATAACAGAAGAGGAATTCCACCATTCCTGCGACATCTCTTCACAAGTCCATAACATTAACGTCTTCAAATGATACGGACAGAGAACCTCATCCTCTTTTGGACAATCCTTTTGAATTAATTCTCTCTTTGCAAAGAATCTCACCAAGTGATAGATAATCTGCTGAATTTGAGTCCAGCTCTGAAGTAAAATTACTTCTGCGACTGAAAATGACAATCTCCACTGACATTTATCGTGTCTACAAGAACGATGCTGAGCATAAACAACATGACAACCATTTTCTACAATCTCGGAGATTGTTTCAACCGTCGGCCATCCACAATTTCTCAGTCGAATTGGCCAATTTTGGGCTTCTCTAGGCCACTGAGGGCAAAATAGGCTTTGGACGGTATCACTTCCCAAATGAAAGTCGGAATTTGTTTGAGATTTAACTGATGGACCACTAGCAATGCTTGGCAACGTGACTACGTTCATCATGCGACAGAAATTATCATAATATGTAGTTGCACTTTTAGCCATATCTAGAGAGGCGTATCCATATGACTTATCTGGATGAGCTATTTGGCTAAATTCGTAATTTTTGTATTTCCAGTTATAGTTCATTACACCCCAAATTCTCAACAGAACAAAACCTGGATATTTATGGTATGGTTGAATCTCGTAGCACTTGATCGTATCGGCTAGGCCACTCATATCACCTGGCAACACTATAAAGTCGCTTTTGCCACTATAAGCCAGCTCATCAGTTTTGCACTGCAAAAAATCAAAGTCGCCGATGCATGTATTCAACGGTCGGATATAGAACTCCTCATAGCTGCCACATAAAATTCCATATTTTTTTGGTGGAGGGTTCTGTGATATTACTAAGTCATGCATGTGATTGGAAGCAGAGGAATACGACTTTGGAAGCAATTGACATGTGCTGACGATGAACTCAGATGCCATTTCTTCATTCGATTTAATCGCAGAGTACGTCATCTAAAATGGGAAACATTATTTTATCTTCCTCCTGAATAATAATAATAATAATAATAATAATAATAATAATAATAATAATAATAATAATAATAATAATAATAATAATAACAACAACACTAGTAATCGAATAACATTCTGTCGAACCCTCTCAGCCCCTCTCCCTGGAAATTTCTGATCGCTTTTGGAGCTCTAATTTTGGAGGAACCGGTTAGAGGTGACAAACGCCACAATCTAACCTCAACTATCAAAGGCCGAGTCGAGAACTTCTCGACCAGTTGGCCTCTCAGGTCAGATGACCTGTTCTCAGAGGACACACCAAACCCTAAGACTGGTACTTATGCAAACTCTTCCAGACGTACCGATCAGGAAGTGATTGCAGCGGCGATATCTTCCAAATTGGAAGATGGTAATATTAAGGCAGCAATCAGAATTTTGTGTTCAGAAGATAAGCCAGTCCCTGTCAACATGGACTTCCTGGAAGAATTACGCTCCAAACATCCACGCCATCCTTCTGACCGACCTAACACACCGTTAGACACCCCGGTAAATCCCTTTCAAACTTCCGAGGAGGAAGTGCGCTCCTTTGCAGCAGGCTCCTCGGGGGGGGGACCCGACGGCCTCAGACCCCAGCATCTGCTGGATTTAACCAATTGCAAAGAAACAGGACCTGAATTGATCTCAGCTATCACCGCCCTTGTGAACCTACTTCTAGCCGGTGTTTGCCCCAACGAAGTTCGCTCTACCCTTTTTGACGGCACACTCTTTGCCTTACGTAAAAAGTCTGGGGCCTACGCCCAATCGTAATTGGATATTACTGACGTAGATTAAGTTCCAAATGCGCCAACTCGTTCGCCCTCCCAAGAGTTTCAACTTACTTCTCTCACAAGCAGGTGGGAGTTGGCGTATCGGGGGCTGTGAGGCGGCTGTCCACACCGTTAGGCGCTTCCTAAGCAGTATGCAGGAAGACTCAATACTAGAGAAACTAGATTTCTCCAATGCTTTTAACAGTTTGTACAGAGACCGCATGCTTTCTTCGGTTTTAGACACTTTACCTGAACTTCTGCCATACTGTAATTTAGCTTACGCGGAAACCTCTGACCATAAGTTTAGTCGGTTCTCCATCCGGTCAGAGGTGGGACCGCAGCAGGGCGACCCCTCGGCCCGCGCCTGTTTTGTCTTCCACTACAGGCGATTCTACTTAACCTGCAATCCCCTCTGGCACTGGGATACCTTGATGATCTCACTTTGGGGGGAGGGGCAGCGGGGGTGGCTGCCGACATTGAAACCATCGAGCGTGAATGCAGAGAACTAGGGTTATCTTTGAATCATGCAAAATGCGAGGTAATATCGCGCTCTGATGACCCAGTCTCCCTTGAACCGCTCCGTCGCTTTTCAGTCACTAAGCCAGAAAGTGCCACCCTTCTGGGCGCCCAGCTCTCCACCTCGGAGGCCCTCTCGGCATGTATTGAATCCCGTTGCTCTGAACTAGCCATGGCCTTATCCAGATTGATAAGCATCACTAAACACGATGCTCTTATTATACTTAGGTGCTCGCTCAGCGCTCCTAAGTTGATGCATACGCTTCGCTGCGGCCCTTGCTCGGGTCATCCTCTTCTCGAGAAATAAGACTCTCCGTTGAGGGACGGTCTTTGCTCAATCCTGAATCTTCCTCTGTCGGATGATTAGTGGTTGCAGGCCTCCCTCACTGTTGAAGCTGGAGACCTGGGTATCCGTAGGGTTTCTTCGCTTGCGCTCCCCGCCTTTCTGGCTTCCGCTGCAAGTACCCTCACCATCCAATCCTCCATGCTCAGTAACTACTTAATCGTTGACACAGACACGCAGTTTGTCACCTCGGTCGATGAATGGTGTTCCAGTTATTCTATATCATATCCGGACGGGGAGCTATCTCACAGACAGTCATTTTGGGACAGACCTGTTATTCAGAGGACAGTAACCGAGCTTGCTCAGTTTCACACCAGCGCCTACTATCAAGCTCGACTTAGAGCAGTCTCCGCACCAAATGCGGGTGACTGGCTGTTTGCTTTGCCCATCAGCACGTGCGGCCTCAGACTGGATGACGAGGCAGTCCGAATAGCTGTCGGCCTTCGCCTTGGCACGGCCATATGCCATCCACATGACTGCTCGTGCGGCACTCTGGTGACCGCCGATGGTTCGCCGGGGCCGACACGCCCGACATGCGATCTTCAATGACCTTATCTGCAGAATATACCCCTAAGCCGTAATTTTTCTGGTTAACGGCTGGCTTGAGAAAATTTACGGGTGGTTTTTCGGCTAGCCGTAAAAGAGCGTAAACTACCTTTTTTGGCTTGCCGTAAAAGAGCTTATACCTTTTTCGGCTAACCGTAAAAGAGCGTAAACTACCTTTTTCGACTACGAGTGCGTCAATCATTAACACAGTAATAGAATATACATTAGGGCATTTACTTTTAAATCGAAAGGTGGGCAATATCAACTCAGTCTGAAAATAATTTTAGAAATAAATTCAAATAATTATGTTAAGACAGAAACGGACATTTAATGTTTTCCTTTAAGTAGATTACTAACACGGGGTTGGGGACATTACCGTAATTACGTTTAAAACTAGTTTTGACCGGCCTACAACACCCAGTTTTTTTGTCCCCACCACTCCATTATCTCACCGAATTAAGAGGATGCCGATCTATACCATCTAGGCTTCCAGAGGGTCCTGAAACCCACGGACAATTATAGCAGACCGACTTCCAGGGCCTCCTGAGGGCCCACGAACGCTTTGTGTGACCATTTTCATAGTTGTGACTGATAATATGGTCACAAGTGTCACAGTGTCACACTGAGCGGCTTCGGGACAGGGCCAACAGACCCTTATCAAAGATTGGTTTCCAAGCAGTGCCTATGGCTATCATGGCTTAGAAGTCTTTTGAATCGTGGTGTTAAGTGAGTCTTTGAAATCAGGCTCAATAGAAAGTCCTTTGATATAAAGACCGTCTCTAAGCCAATTCGGCCAAAGCCAAAAAATAAGGATCGTGGATTGCCCTAACACATCAAACCGCAAGAGTGTCGTTTGCTGCCGGCCGAGACCCTCCCACGAGGCCGGCCCAAACCATTGGAGTGTGCCAGTAAAAATTATAACTCCGCTAATCGTACGGTGGTGGTGCGCTAGGAATTACAGACTCACCACCCCAACCGCCTACGATGAAAATTTTTATATCGTGGTTCGCGGAGAAGACCCAGCGCTGGTTAGTTTCTTGATTAGTTCTGCCACCATCTGGTCTTTGCTTTGACTCGGCAACTCTTTTTTTCCATTCTTGCTTTGTATATCACGTTTCATCGTTCTATATTTCTCCTCCTCTCCCAGAATAAGTTTATATTCTTCATCGCTAATAGCCGTGTCCTCTAACGCCTTAGAAATGTGGTCATGAACAGTGTTTAGCTTACTTTCCGCCAAAATACAAATTTCGTCATGTTTTGAAGCTTTAGCAACAAAACTTCTACTGACAACATTTCCAATGATATCCAGAAAACTCGTAGCTATGGCTAAACTCTCCAGAACAATACCAGGAATAAAACCAATACCAGTGGCTAGCATAGCTGCCCCACCCACCCCAGTTCCAAGACTAACCAGAGCAAGGCCGGCCGACGCCCTATTAGCCACATCTACAACCCTCTTATACTTTTTACACAGTTGTCCCCGACTTATCGCCTCAGACCTCAGGAATGCTTCTATTTCGCCGATCTTCTGCAAGCGAAATGTTTGCGACGTCGTGTCTGACGAAATTGTTGACTCCATCAGCGGTGGGTACAAAGACATACTTTTTTATAGTTGCTCTATCAGTAACGTTACGTTTAACTCAATAGTTGAAGTACTTAAAACGCCTCTCTTTTTTCCTTCAATTCGAAAACTCGTTTGTCCTGGAATGAATATTGCCCTAGATGCATCAAATTGTCCACTTTGAATGTCAACTGTACGATCGATGCTACCCGCGGCTGTAATAACGCGAACTGACGCATCACCGGTGCTAACACCAAACATTGTAAGCCTCCAGAATCCGCGGTCTAATGAAATAACCTCATTATTAGTTTGCAACGTAATACATGGATAACGTGCCGCGGTCAATGGAAGCGTTTGCCACGAACTTTGAGTCACAGTTTTGGTCGCTGTGTAAATATCGCGGCTATGGTAATCGTCCGATACGAAATCGATGTGGATTTGGGGAACCGCGTCTAACATATCTGCGGTGGGCTTAGGGATAGTATATCCCCAGTTGGTAAGGCCAACCAAATCATCGAGGTTGTACTTGTGCATATTTGTTTCTCCTTTTTGTCGGAGATAACCACGAATCTTGTAGTGTGAGTCGGCCATTATTAAGTCTTATGTGTCTCCAACTTTAAAATATGTGTAGATCTGAAAGTGGGATATTCCAAAATTAACTTGTGATGGCTGTATTTCAAGGATCATCAGGTTGTATGATTTGTATGCGGTGTCAGTGTTGATGGCAAACTCCTGCATAGAATCAGTCAAAGCGGTATTGGAAGCGAGCAGTTGTGCACTCACGATTGTCGCGGTTGTTTGAGTACTCCCGAAAATCTTCCAGGACGTGATACGACTAGCAGCCACCCCAGCCAGACTAACCTTCCATATTCGCACAGGCGTCGGACATTCAATATTTAAAAAAGTCCCTAAAATACTATCAGCCGCGGTAGGCGGGACCCTCCACTCACCTATGACTCCTGAGTTGAATGCCAAATGTGCTGGGTTAGTGGAGATAGAATCGCTGGCCGAGGCTTTAAAACCCGTTTCGGAAATGTTTTTGGACAGGGGTGGAATGTGTCCGCCGTAGTTTAAAAATTTGATGCTGTTCACGTACTGTCTTACAGCAGCCTCTTTACTGTCTGTATACCTTTTAACCACAACAGCCTGATTGTCGACATATTGTTTATTGGCCACGTTCAAAGGCTCCGTCGGTATTTTATTTAATTTTGTCATTTTGCCGGTTACGATTCTCGTCACCTGCCCGATACTCGCCGCGTCGGTATTAGTTGTTGAGGCCCCCGTGTAAAGCCCAGTCACCCTCTTACCGCCCATAGCTAAATTTCCAGTCATTGCGTCGCCAACTTTAAGCACGCAAGCGCTCCTGACCATAGCGTCTTGTTCTTCGGCGTAAGTTTTTGCAGCTTCGGCTTTCTGGTCCGCGTACCCCCTTGCGGCGGCGGTCTTTTGATCTGTATACAACCTCACGGCCGAATTAATCGCGGTGTCCTGATCGACCGCGTACTGTCTAGCAGCAATATGTTGAACATCAACATATTGTTTGTTAACCACGTGCAACGACTCCGTGGGAACTCTATCGAGGCTCAATAGACCGCCGGCGACCGCTGTTGACACCTGTTTCCAACTCGCTGCGTCGCTATCAGATCCTGGAATCTCTGTTGGAAGTCCAGTTACTCGGTGGCCACCCATGACTAAACTTCCAGTCATTACACTGCCAGATTTTAGCACACACACGTTCTTGACGATAACATCTTGCTCGTTGACGTAAGTTTTAACAATAACATCCTTTTCGTCCGCATACTGCCTAACGGAATCTCTCAGCACCTCGTTCTTCTCGTCCGTGTACTGTTTAGCATCGATAAGCTTCTGGTCTGCATGGTTCTCGGCCGCGGCCGCCTTCTGGTCCGCGTACAGCCTGACGGCAGTGTCCAGCACAGTGTCCTTTTCGTCTGCGTAGCGTTTAACGAGACCAGTAACCTCGGAGCTTAAGCCGTCTGCATACAACTCGGCTTGGTGCGCCCGCTCTTTCGCGTACTCTGTTATTTGTTTCCAACTCGCAGCGTCGGACTCCCCCACCAATTCGTCCCAACCCTCGTCTTCACTGTCAGATCCCGGAGTGTCCGTGGGCAAACCAGTCAATTTATGGCCACCCATTTTTAGAACACCAGACATCGTTCCACCGGTGATTTGTAGGTTGTCCTGATCTACGATGTCTGCATAAGCCTTTGTCGCGGCGTCTGTGTCCATCGTAGGAGTCCCCACATTTGTCAGCCGAAATCCCCCAGCCGAAAGAATTCCCAACATGGTATCACCCGCCTTGTGGACGAGCCCAGCGGCGCTTATCTGCCCCCCTCCAAACCCACCTCCACCGTCTCTTCCAAATTTATCAACCGGCATTTTTTTATATAAAAAGGATGGAGGAAGTCTAACATAGGTCAAGCACGATATCTTCAAAATTCTTTCCAGCAGCGAGCTCTCTTAGCACGGTCAGGCAGAGATGACCACATACCACATCATCGGGCCCCTGTAGCTGGAACGTTTGAGTTCTTATGGAACGGTTTAAATATCGAGAAATTTCGAGAGGCGGATCCAGCCCATAACTGTCAAAATAGACTGCTGTAGGTCCATCTATCCAATAGGCAACCCAGTGAGTACCACCGCCGGAACCAGAATCTAAATTAACAACTCCACACTCCTTCTCACGAGCCGCGGCATGCAGACCATCTCGCATGAAAACACCGCGGAAATGCGGCAGCGCCCTGGCAACTTTCTCTATATCGAAGTTGCTAAGAGGTTTTAGTTTTTTTGTCCGATGTAGAGACCCGATCCTTTACACATTGGGCAACAACCACCACGAGTCTCACGCCCGAGATATAAACCGGTCCCCCGCGCCTCGAGTGCGCGATTGTGACGCTCCGCCTCCGCCTGTGCGGCGTCGTTGGCCTGTTTGTTGTGCACGGCCTCTGTCACCCCAGTGGCAATGCCACCCACGGCGGATAACCCGCCCAAAATTGCTGGGAGGAGAGCCAGTAGTGGAAGAAATCCGCCCGATTTTGTCATCTTTTTCAGTTGCGTTTTGGTGAATCTCAGCTCCATGCCAACGCCTTCCGAAATCTTCTTCACGATTCGGGCGGCTTGAACTTTTGTCAGCGCGAGCTTGTCGTCTCCGCGAAGCTGGCCATGAGTGAGCCGGATCGTGGCGCCAGTGCCGGCACGCGCAGCTCTAGCCAATGTTTGCTTTTGCCCTTCGGTCAGTGAAAGGCCGAACGCAACGTATTCAGTTTTCATTTTTGCAAAAAATATATCAAAAGAGGGCCTTGTATCTAAATGTGAAAAACGATTTCTAGTAAACGACGTTGAATTTGCTGCCATCCGATTCAAAATTCAGGAGTCGGTCACTGATCAAGACGGCATATGCTGTCGTATTATTTGGTACCCCTTCGTTAAAGTCCACCTTGATTTGTATGTCCTGTACAGAGGTTTTAAGTCGTTCAGATTGCCTCCGCACGTCCAGAACGAAGATCGGAAACAAATCTACAAATTCGATTGGTGTCAGTTGGCATGACGATTCACGCGCGTCTATGCCGCAATATTCTTCCTTGAAGTCACGTAGGGCCTTGTAAGCGCGAGAGGTGGTCCTCTTGGTGAAGTCGAGATTCATGTCAACAACCGGGTAGCGATCGCTGTTGAGCATAGCGAAAATGTTGCGAACCTGCACATGGTCAAACAGTGCCGGATTCTGGCCTTGATGTGCATTCTTTCCAGTTTGAAAAGCAACAAGAATCCAGCGTGGCTTTTCCGTGCCCGACTTAACACTCAAACGCCAGGAAAAAGTCGTCGCTCGTGGCACCGCAATGTTGTCGCATTGCATGGCGCGGAATGCTACAGGTACCTTAACCTGGGCTTCAATCTGCTTCATTAGCATGCTTTTATACTCCAAAGCGGGTATTATATGCGGCATGAACCAGGAGAGTTTAGTCAGCGTGATCTGGCCATTGACCGCAGCGGCTTCCTTGAAGATCGCGTCTGCATCCCCCTGCCGGCTCAGCAGTAAGGAGTGTTTAATCCCGTATACGACCTTGTGATAATCATCGCAAAAGCCGAATAGATGTCTTAAGGGAACGATGAATGAAAACGTTCCAATAGGGACGGGTTTTCCAATGATCATCAGTCGACGGGCCTCGAAGCCGATATTCGCGGTCGCCGCCGCCGCACTCGTGTCCTTCTGCCAACACATGTTTAAACCTTCAGCTCTGGAGAAGTCGTCGCCGTAAACCAGCATGCCTTTCATCGTCGTGGCTTGCCCAGGCGACATCACATTCTCTATCTCGGTGTTGTTAGCCAAGTATCGAATCTGAGAAAACATGTACGGGACGGCGTTGTTGATGAATGACACCAACGTGTCTGCGATGTAAGCGGCGCCTGTTGTTATAAGCCTGCCCTCCACAAGAAGGTAACTCTTGGAAGGTTGCGTGAAAATGTCTTGGTTCTGGATGTCGATCTGTATGGCCTGGCCATTGTTAATAGCTGCGGGATTTTGTGATTCATACTCGCGGTATTCAAACGATTCAATGCTATTGTCATCGGGCACCGCCGAAGCGATGTCCAACATTTCACTCGGCACGTCAAATGCCGCCATTATTATAGCTAAAAAAGTTCAAGCTTCAATTATTAATCATGTTGCAAATTAATTTCATATGTGGTGGGTTAAACATTTTTTTTCCGTTTTGTGAATTAGTCGGAATTTTCTTTCATTTTGCAAGAAACAGACCCCTACCACAACGACTCGGCTTTATAGTTTTGAAACCGGATCCAGCAATGCGCCTGTTTATGTCGGCCATTGTCGGAACAACGGGTGGCGGACTCACAGCCAGTTGTTTTAAGTATTCAATGCTCTTGTCGCTGAGCGCCTTCTCCAAAGGTGCGGGAACAACAGGCGCGGCAGATGAATTTTCATTTCGTAAATGAGCTTCATCTGCCGCAGCGCGTCTCGCTTTCACGGCATCAACAATTTGCCTGACGGCAGATGCTGTTGTGGCGCCGGCTTTCGCGACATTACCAACCGCCTTGGCAACGTTTGTGATTGTGCCTCTATTCGCCGAAATGAAGGAGCCTGCACGGCCAAGGAAACCCGCGATTTTGGATATCCAGTCGAAAAGTCCACCACCCACGACACGACGCCGCTTTTTAATTCCAAGAACAAACATGAGAATATTTAAGTGTGAAAATCTACGCACTGCGGATGTGAAACCTTATAGTTACTGTCTCACCGCGGAGGTTTAATTGTTCACCATTCTGGTCGGTCAGCCACACACGAATGCCCTGTACGTTGCCAGCCGGTGCAACTGGTAGGTACACCAGATTTTTCGGAGACTCGATTACCTTGTAGCCGGGCGACACATCCGGGAAAAAACTGTAGATTACTGGCAGCTGGCTACCATTTCGATACGATCCAGAGATAATGTCACAATTTACCAGGATTGTGTCCACCCGGAGAATATCGACTGGATTTTCTCCCTCTTTATAACCAAGACCAAGCCTCTGAGGGTTAAAACCGAGCGTTTTCCTGATGGTAGATGCGGCCATATCTACCTTATAAAGGGCATTCGTAATTTTTATGAAAGCGCGTAGGGTAGATGCGTTAGCTCCTATAGTAATGGGAGAATTAAAGCCGAGTTGAACAACACCTGTCGGCGGCGGATTTTGCTTTTCTAACTGCCGGCTGATTTCATCATTAATCTGTGCGATCTCGTAGCTTCCGTCGGGCAAAATGATCGTCTTCCACGTCTGTAAATTGGTGGCGCTGTAGACGAACTTGTTATTTGAACTGTCAATGTTCGGAATCGAATTATAGGTTTCAAGATTGACCAAAGCAAGCTCAAAGCGTCTTTTTGGATCCAGGTACAGCGGCGGTGAGAAAGCCGTGGTCCACCCTGTAGTATCTGAGGAAACAACTATACTAAAATTTTCCTTAGGCTGCAAAAGGTCTCGAATTTCTTCGAGCAGTTTCTCCGAGCGTTCCATCTGAGCCATGAATTTTGTTTTCTATTTCTATTTTATGAGCATGTTTCTATTCAATTCGAGTGCCAGCTCTTTGGAGATCGCACCGGAACGCAGTAACTCGTCAAGAATGGCGGAGATTTCGTTGCCGAGACCAGTGTTTCCCGCGGCCCTAGAGGCCACCAAAAGCTGCAACCTCTCTACCAGGGCGTTTGGATCGTTGTAAAATTGCACCGCGCCGCCTCGAATCAGCTGGAACTTTTTACTTTTCCGGCCATGAATAGGCAGACCAGACATCTGTACGAGCTTTTTAAAAGTTTCAATTGCTTGAGGCGAATATTGCTTAGTCTTAACAAATCGTTTCGTTAACAGGCTGAACAACGACTCATCGGCAGGAGCTTCGAGCACGAGGTTCCCACCTTTAAACACTCTCAGTCTACCAGCAGACAGCGCGACGGGGTCGACGGAGAGCTCACCCAAGGCGCTACCTTGTAATTTAAGAGGAACGGCTGGGACACTGAAACCCTTTCCCTTTTTGATGAGACTGTGGCCCTCTATCAGTGTATCGATTCGCTTTTTATATTCCCTTAGGGCTTCGATATCTGCAGTCACCGCATCTACCTTTTCTTCGTCTTTTTGCTTTTTAGCCATCTTTTTCTCTTTGCCCAGGGTGTGGCGATTATAGTGATTGACCTCACCGATTATCTTTTCGGCACCTGCCTTGTCGGCTAGATCGAGCTCGCTCGGAGGTTTGAAACCGTGCCTTATGATTGCCTCGACGTTGAGATATTTGTTTGGATCAACTAACAGTGCGGGGGGGATTCGGGATGCTGGAAGCGCTGGAAGCGCTGGAGCAGCTGTTCCTGCTGAATCGCCGAACAACGCCGCTATCGGGTTAAAATTAGCAGACTCTGAAATCTGCGCCGGCAAATCCTGTAAAGCGCTGGTAACTTTCTGCAACTCCTTAGACGTAGCCGCCTGGGATTCAGCCGTGGCTGTGGCGATTGGTTTGAAAAGCTTTGTCGCATCGTACTGAAGGTTGGCTTCACCGAGCTTCTCATCTACGAAACGCTGTCTCAATCGATTTCTCCGAGCTAAATAATCCTGAGTCAACGCGTCTCGCTCCTGTTTAGAAGAAACCTTTGTCCACATCGTGGTTGTATGTCGACTATATCTTGTAAGTTCTTAAGTGTGACAAGTTTTACAATGTGACTGATAATATCGTCACAGCTGTCACGCTAAGGTATTTTTTTATACACATTCAATCAATCAGTAACGATAACTTTTGTCCACATCGCGTTTGTATGTCGACTATATGTTGCCTATATCATGTCTTTAAATACTTGCCTTCGGCTTATAGAAGCGATCGAACCCGCAGCGATATTTTCCATCGTACACTTTGGACGTCAAATCTATGACTGCGAATCCATATGGCTGGGCAGCACACTCGCTGAAGAACGTACGGAACTCATCGAAAGACATGTCGCCGCCCACGAACGTATCGTGAATGGCTCGTAAATTCTTGCTATCCTGGTTGAAGAGGACGATAAGATTAGCATTGTCACGGATCGCTTGCTTCGGAATTCGAAAATAATTCTGTGTTAAGTAGAAGCAGTCCGCGCCACCGTGTCGACCCATAGTGAAATACCTTTCGATGGGCGACTGTTTTTCAAGCATGACGTCATCGAAAACTAGAAGGCTTCTGGCATTCTTATTTAATGATTCAACTGGAACTATTTCATCTGAGCAAGAGTGAAAGGAAGCCACTTCCTTACCGGCAACTTTTTCGAGTTCTGTTATCCAGTCCCGAAGAAACTGATATTTTTCCTGTCCCAGAGACTTTGAGCATAGATAGAGCCGGTCAAAACGTAGGTACCCCTTCTTCAGAAGGAGGTTGAGTAGTAGGTTTGTTTTTCCACATCCGCTTGGCCCACAGATTATGCATCGTATGCTTGATGGCAACAACCAATGGTGGTGTTTTTTCCCATCGTCGGCTTCGAGATCGAAATTTGTTATTTCCATATAGAGACAACGAGTTATGATTGTATTCAACGAACACAATGTATTGCCTACGATGTAAGAAACATACTGAGACTTCAAATGAAACAATCGTCGAGTTACGAAACGGTCGGCCAGCCAAGAAGGGAACCTGTGCCGTCTGCGGTGCAAAGAAGAGCCAAATTTTGCCTTCTAAAGTGCGAAAGACTGGAGGTTCTCTACTGAATAGGGCCCTCAACACTCTACCTCTGCCTGAGATGCATATGAGCCTTCCATCCGGTATGTCTTCGGAAGATAATCCGGGCGGTTCTTTTCAGAATACAGGAAAGTACTCCTACTGTGGACCATTCACAAAACTCGACAAACGGCTGTCACAGCGATATCACGGTGTTAATCAGCTCGACCGTGCGTGCCTCCACCACGATGTGGCTTACGCAGTTCATAAAGATACTCCGGGGCGTAACCACGCAGATGACATCCTCGCTGCAGCCGCGTCGAAGATCGCACTCACCGATGAAACTCCGGATTATGAGAAGAAGGATGCGCGGCTGGTATCGGCCATTATGTCAGCAAAGTCGAGGCTGGGGATGGGTGTCAGAACGAGCCAGCGAAAACGCAAATGAAATTCATTTGTGTATGTGTTTACCTGTTTGTAATATATAGTATTACTGAAATGTCTAAGCACCTTTCAGCCGTCTATTACAGCCCTAGAGGTTACTGGCGAGGTAAGGCTGCGGTGAAGAAACTAGCCTCAGCCGCCAAAGTTTCCGAGGCGGAGGCTCGTGATTGGTTGAAGAAACAAGCTGTGTGGCAGATTTATCTTTCCGTTCCACGCCGCATACCGCGTCCAAAGTTCGATGAAAATCGGCCAAACGCGGTACACCAAGCCGATCTCTTGTTTTTACCTGACGATAAAGTAGGTCGAAAGACTTATAAATACGCTCTCACTGTTGTTGATGTTGCCTCACGATACAAAGAAGCTGAACCGTTGATCAACAAAAGTGCGACCGAAGTCGCCGCCGCTTTAAGCCGGATCTATAAGAGGGGCCCATTAACTTGGCCTCGACTCTTTCAGGTCGATCCTGGACGCGAATTTATGGGTGATTTTACACCGTTGCTGGCGAAGCACGACGTTCTTGTAAGACGCGGACAGGCCGGAAATCATCGCCAACAGGGCATCGTTGAACGCTTTAACCGTACTCTAGCTGAGCGACTCTTCGGTGCTCAATACGCTCAGGAATTGCTCCTGGATGCAAGGGGGTCATCAGAACGGTCAGTGGAATGGGTTCGACGATTGCCCGAAGTTGTAGCTGCACTAAACGATGAGCCGACGCGCTTGCTCGACATGAAGCCGGTTGAAGCGATGAAAGCTGCTAAAGTGACACAGAAGCCCTCTCATTCACAAATGAAAACTCGTTTGTGGGAAATGGATGAGCCTGTTCTCGGGCACGACGTTCTCGTTCGATATTTATACGCTCCCGGCGAGCTCGAAGGTGGAAGCAAACGTGCCACCGATCCTAACTGGTCGCTCACCATCCACGCTATTTTGGATGTTGTTCGGCAGGCTGGCCAACCAGCTTTATACCATCTAGTTGATGGGCCTGGTCGCGGTTTTGTGCGTGAGGAGCTGCTTCTGGTGCCTATGGGCACCGAGTTACCCCCCGATAGAATACTCAACCGTCGTTGATTTTGTAGTGCCCGTATGCCAGCGTTGTTATCCCATCGGCCTCGATCCACTTTTTTGTGTCTAATGGAGAGAGGCTGATCTTATTCTGCTCGTACACTCCGATCTGGTGGTCGTGGCTTCTAATCACGACTTGTGTGTGCCGCATCTCTTCTCGTTCGAACAGGCACTCCTTGTATAGCTCGTGGTGCAGATCCTTCTTCACAACTGCTCTCTGAACGCCTTTTGCTTTCCTGATCTCTGAACCACCCGATTTTAAGATCGAGTACATTTTCGGACGCAGTCCCACGAATTGGGCTATGGCAACTCCGTTACATTCATCTTTGAACTTTCCCACGACTTTCTTGTTCTCGACGTCGTAATAGGGGCTGTCTCTTGGAAACTCTGAGAGGTCGTATAGGTGTTTTTTATTCCACATATCGGCATAGGCGTTCGGAGTTTCCACCTGAAATAACAGGCTGTCAGTGTCTGTATATAGCAACTGGGCTTTTTCTCCGTACTCGTTTTTCACATCGTTGTACCAGAAGCCGTACATGAGATGCTTGCTGAGGTCCAGGACAGCCTGACCAACATATACAGGTCTGTTTAACTTGAGCTTGTTCTTCAAACTGTGAATCGCGGCGAGTTGGTCGTTGAAAATTTTGTGTGATATGTAGGCCGGGTCGGCGATAAGTTTACGAAGTTTGTCAACTTTTGAGGTCGGCACCAGGTTAACTCTGATTCTTTTTCTAAGATTTTCCATGGTCTTTCCAAAGACCGCATTATTAGCCAGTTTGAAGAAATCCTTCTCAAACTCCGACGTTGCCTTCGCTCTCAATTTCGTATTCATCTCGATGTATGGAGCCATCCATGCCTCCTGTCTAAACTTAATGACACAATGAATTTTAGAAACTCGTAGCCCTAACGAGTGGTAGAGTTTGAGATTTCTATAATGGACCACATACCGCTCCTTAGGTCGTAGGCTTGGTACTAACTTCACATGCTTTGTGAACTTGCCTCCCAACTCGTTCATAAGCACATTCTGATAGTCACTCAACCACTCCTCTTGGACTGACAGGGTCTCCGGTGCTAAGGGATAGTCGCTATGTGATTCGTGGAGGTGCTCCGGGTACCCGAGATCGACTTCAAGTAGGAAGCCTTCAGGCGCGTCATCTGGAGTTTCCAACACTTCATCGAGAGTTGGACTTTCCCAGCTAAATCCTCCAACTGGCAGTGGCTGTTGCATCGCCCAGCCGTAAAGATTATTCGCGTCGAGATACATGATCCAGTTGTCTGGCTTCGTGGTATCGTAGTCGGGGCATTGTGGGTTGTTGGCTTTTGCGAAGCGCTTAGATACCATCGAGATTCCACCTCGGAGACCTTTCTCTACGAACAAATGCATATCTATATCGGTTAAAAGTTCGAGCTCGATCTTCGTCTTTTTCAACAAAGCGTCCCAGGCCATTCCTGGCAGGCTGAAGTAATTTGCCGGATCTAAACTGTAGTGTTTCATCGATGTGTTTCTGAAGGTCTCGAAGACATCTGCGAGTAGAAGTACATCCGTGCGGAGATACAGGTCGTGATAGTCGCCCAGAGTTTTACAGTCGAATTCGTTCCATACTCTTTGGGCGTGTTGATAATCCTCATCAGAAATGTTCTCTCGGGAGAGCCTGCTGTAGAACGCTTCTTTGGGTGGAAGTCGGTCTTCTTCGAAGCGGTGGTAATCGTCAATGTGCTCGTAACAATATACGCCCTTTCGCCTCAAAAGATCTAGTTTTGTCCTATCATTGTGAACGAAACTTTCCTTTATATATGCTGCTGTGACTTTCAAATCCTCTAGCGATAGGTTTCCTGATAATTTATCCAAAGAGCTGTTTAGAAACTGGAGACTATCGATGAACTGTAGTTGTCCAATATTAAATGTCATATATTTCTCCATATTGTTTGGAATACAGTAAATTTCAGTTTGTTCATCCTGTGCGGCCTCACAGCTGCCTATCGCTTGCATTATGAGGTGGCTGTCGTAACCTCGCAGATTGTGGAAGACCACCGGTACCTTACACTTATCTGGATATATTCGAAGTTTGAGGTTGCAGGCGTTGTGAGCAGCACCTCGGTACTTACCGGTAATGTGGCAGTGGTCGCGAACTCTATCCGCTTCGAGCGCTTCTCCGCAGATGTGACATTCAGTAGCCTCGCGGAATGATTGGCGATCAACTGCTGACATAACTATCTTAGCTGGGGTGGTCAGCCTTTGTTTGATAGTGGCTAGCTCGCCTTGTAGTCGTTGTAGGAACTCTTCCACGGCGTTCTCTCCACGATATAAAACTGGTTTCTTCGTGCGGCCGTCGCATCGAACCACTATGTAACAAAAACTACATGGTTTCTGCTCAGCTATCTGTCTAGTGTTGCTCTCGTTGGGATTCATGGCTGCACCTTCGATTGGTATGTTTAGAGCCTCGAAGTCCGCGTAAATAATATACGGAGTGCGCATCTGTTTGTGATGGTTCTGGAATTTGAGGATATTTTCATCCTCTTTTGGCATCTCAATCCGCTGAGGCTTCTGACTAATGCCCTGACAATCTTTGATATGAGCATCCAGCAAGTCTTGTCTACAGAATATGTGTAGGCAGCGACGGCATGGGTGTTTCTTGCTTTTGTCTTTGCTATTTTGATTAAGAATTCGGCCAAGGTCTTTAATCCAGACGTAGTGGTAATTCTCACCACTGACTAACAGTAGAAGATCGATATTATAGTCTCTATTGGTCTGCTTTGAGACATAAATTGGATACAAAGCTTTATCCCACCCGAAGACTGAGACGCTTATATTAGGGTTCTGACGTTCGAACTTACCGATATCTGTGACCTTCACTGGAAATTCTATACCATCGAAGTTTAGCTCGAGGAGGTGGCCCCGATACTTAGCTGGGCGATCTGGATTTTGTCCATGACCTACTGGATACATAGCACTTAATATGGCCCACTCGAAGCATCGGTTATTTTTATTCTTTACATTAATAACCGTACGAGGGGGTATATACTTTGGTGTAGGAAAGTAGCTCCTTGCACGAAATGGTTGATATTTTGCAACGCTGAGGTCTACCGCCACGACCCGCCTCACCCTCCAGCCTGACCCCTCATTGGTATAGTCCTCGAGGCTTTTTAGTACTTCGGCCTTGGCCTTTCGTACAGCCCCTTGGATTTTACTCGCATTCGTAATTGGCACTGCTTTGCTTCGAAAGTAGGCCGTATTGGTAATAGTACCCGGGGTCGCGTTTCCGTTGTACAACATGTCAACGGTCGGAGCCAGCTTTTCCAACTCAACTGTCAACACTTGCGAGTATTTCAGACCGTCTTGTTTCAACAGCTCTTCGTTGAGTTGCGCCTCAATGTTGTGCTCCATTGCACTCAAGAAAGCCAACGCATCTCTTTCCAGCCTGTGGTTAAGAGGTACTTCTGCACGGAAGTCTCTCAGAAGCTGGTTGGCGAGCTCTTTGTGTACTAGAAATGGCGGTGGTCCACCTCTCTCCTTCTTAATGAGGAGCGGGTCGAATTGTGCTAGAAGGGATTTACGTTTTGCCCCTCTATGCTTGCGCACTGGAGGAATTGGCCTTGGAAGCAGTGGCTGTAGTAAGCGCCTTTTGACTGCATCTGGGATAGGTTCGTCTAAGATATTTTTTAGAACAGCTCGAAGAGCTGGGGGGCCAGTAAACTCACCCAACAATTGTGCAATTTTTTCATTCGTAGACAATGCCATAGTTATAAGTTATTTTATACTACTGTGGCAAACTTTTCTTAAATATAATAATTATATCATTTGTTCAAAATGAAATTTTGTTTACTGATATTCGATTGACGCTTGCTCATCTGTATTATCTCAATACAATAACTATATCATTTGTTCAAATGATTATTTTTTTATTCCACTGATATATTTGATAGTCGCTTCCATTCCTTATTAAATTCACGGACTAACCCACCTCGTCGAGCTCTGAAATATTTAGCGAAATAACCACACTTCATACACTCACCCAAGCGGTTTTTGATACCCCTCCCACATTTAGCGCAGGGTTTTGTCCCACAGCCGTTTCGCAGTCGTGCTAAATGCTTGAAACAGTACTCCCCAATGCACCTGTGGCAGCAGAGATTTGTTTTGCCTATCATAAGCCATTTGCAAAAGTTTTGCCCCAACATTATGATTTTATGTATACCATAACATATTCTTTTATTTAAATTGAAAAAATATTCAAAACAAGGCTAATTATTATTATTATTATTGTTATTCAATATTCATGTATTAGCTGCCCATTCAGCACGCAAAAAACTCTTAAGGCGTGTTTTAGAACCTTAACTAACAATTTATCTTTTTCCATTCTATTATGTTCACGCATAAAAAATATATTGTTTTTCATGTTTTTTCCAAAAGTCAAAAAATACTAACTTTTTAAGCCTAATTGGTGTACTAATAACTTTAGAAAAAATGGGGCTAAATAGAATGTCATTTAAGTGGAATATACATTCAGCACGGGCAATTGTTTATTGCTTTAAAATAATTATTTGTTGATCGTAGAAAAACCACAGTGTAAACACGATTTATACTCCTTCACCGTATGAAGCGCCACGTACATAGATGCCATGACCAAAATAATAAGGACTTCCAAGTCTTTAATTATACAAGTCCTTTAAACACGATTTATACTCCTTCACCGTATGAAGCGCCACAGTACATAAAAAATAGGCCACTGTTGGATTTAAGGCTTACAGTCATCGCCTGAAAGTGCACGGCGTCGATATGGGCGATGATCGGTCAAAGTCCTTATTATTTTGGCCTGTGTTTATGGTTCGCTTGTTGTAAAACCCAGACCGCGGTGGATGGATGGATGGATGGATGGATGAATGGAAAAATGATGGATAGATAGATGGAAAGGATGATGAATGAACTTTACGTAAATGTAATGTAGGCCTATATCCCCGAGATTTCTCAGCGCTAAACAAAGCCACATCACGTGAAACAGGATGCTTACTAATGGAATATAATACAAAGCAATAAATCACAATTAGGTGGTTGTCGGAGACCGCTGCACTGATGGAAAATAATACGCATCTGTTTTATATCAAGCGTTGAATGATGTAGCCTAAAGCCTCTATGTGGGTACAAAGCAATAAATCACAATTAGGTGGTTGTCGGAGACCACTGCACTGATGGAAAATAATACGCATCTGTTTTATATCAAGCGTTGAATGATGTAGCCTAAAGCCTCTATGTGGGCATATGTCTTCCTCTGTGTGTGTGCCTGTGTGCGCCTCTGTGTGTGTCTCTGTCTGCATCTGCGTTGGCCTGTGTCTGCCTTTTCGGTTCTCCGCACAATGGTTAAGTCAAAAGCTATAGTTAATATCAAGTGTCTCATAAAAGCACAAATAATTTGGCTGAACCCTAATGGCCTCTATAGCGGCCAGACGATATCCGTATGTATGCATGTATGTATGGATGTATGTATGTATGTATGTATGTATGGACGTATGTATGTATGTATGGATGTATGTATGGATGTATGTATGGATGTATGTATGTATGGATGTATGCATGTATGGATGTATGTATGTATGGATGTATGTATGGATGTATGTATGTATGGATGTATGTATGTATGCATATGTATTCATTGTATTGTATATATGTATGTATGTATGCACATAAGTATGTATGGACGTATGTATGTATGTATGGATGTATGGATGTATGTATGTATGTAGGTAGGTATGTATGCATATGTATTGTATGTATATGCATTTCTGTGGCTGCTACAACACAGACATGAATCTCATGTATCGTTGCTGGCTAGCCTTGCGGCGTAGCCGCACGCAGGCGTTCCGCTCTGGGGCTAAACTTTGCTGGCTGGGCCAGGCTGGGGTAGCCGTGCGCCTGTCAGTCTCTGTCCGAGTCTTAACCATCGACTTATATGGACCGTCGCAAAATTTGGTGGCTGGGCAGGCTGTGCGTAAGAGTCTCTGCATGCTTACTAATGGAAGTGGGCAGGCAGGCAGGCAGAGCAACGTGGGTGTTTATATATAGGACCTGCTCAGTCTGGATTGACATCCCATGTGTCGGACGACGGTTGTTGAACGGTAAACATCCTATAATCATTCGATATGGATAAGGAACAGAAATTTTTGCGAGCTTTAGCTGATATTCCATTTAAAGAGGTTAGTAAAAAAGAGAAAATTAAATCTGCAGAAATGCAGCTTAGCAGAATAAATCAAAATTATAGAAAGACGAAACAACGGCTGAATGAATCAGCGTTAAAATTAAGGCAGCTCGCAATTGAACGGAAGTCGCTGCGTGAGAAAGTTAACGGGCTAAAGGTAGGCGTAAATGAAGATTCAGATTCTGAATGTGAAAATTTACAACTGCCTCAACAGGTAGAAGATGCAATTTTAGCAGCCTTGGGTGAACCTGTCGTGGAGAATATGGAGGACGATGATATTAATTTATAGTTGTTAAATTCTCTAAATTTTAATTCTTCCTTACAGCCAGGCTATAACAAATTTTGAGCTCATACGGCGCTGTTATAAGGACGGATGCCCTAACATGGTAAAAAATTTTCCTTCGAGCCTGGCTATTACGGATTTTTTAGCTGATGCCGTGCCAGTATAAGGCTGAGTATAGCATAGCTCTGTGAAAATTTTAAAGATTTATATTGGCATCGTTATCAGGGCGCGGTGTGTGGCAAAGTGGCGTTTGTCTCATAATTAAAAACCGCAGGAGCCCATTGATAGCTTTGTGACGTGGCGAGTTCAGGCCGCCATCAAAATAAGCCTGTGCCCCCGCAGCTTTTTGTGGGTTATTTTTTTTTTCACTAAAAGTTTAGACGACTCCAATACAGGCAACACAATAGACCCTGTAGACCCTGAAATATCATTACATAGTATTTGCCGTCCAACAATCGTGTTCCACACATGGGGGCGGAAGACCAGCAGTTTTGCTGGGAGGAGGCCGTCGGTGTCTCGAAGACGCCCTGATGAGTCCAGGCAAAACTCGTGTTGTCTTTGAGACTACGGTCTTGGCCTTGGTCTTCAGGACATGACTACTGCACAGGACGAAACGGCAATCCACCCAAGGAAAAAAACCAATCATCTGGTGAGTAGTGATTCTACTTTTTTCTGTATTCAGCGAAAAAGTATATATTACTGGTGTAATGATGATCATAGGCGCCGACTTCTTGGGGGCCTTGGGGGCCAATGCACCCAGAGAAAAAGTTCGGTGGGGGCCTGGCCCCAGAGGAATTCGGACCTTAAATTAAATTTTGGGGTATTCCTAAAAAGGTCGTTACATTTTTATGGGGATGAATTCCTAAAAGTCGCCAAATTTTAGGAGACATGGCCCCCTTTTATTTTTTTTTGTGCAGACGATGGAAAATGACGGATGACTAAAAAATAAACCTTCTGGATCCGCCCCTGACTGGCACCCAGAGACAAAACCAAAAGTCGGCGCCTATGATGACGATTATGGTATAATTATGATTATGATAAAATAATGTCTCTGTCTATCTCTCTACCTCTCTCTCAGTCTCTCTATTTCCATTCTTTCATTCATTCGTTCTGTGAATTTAAAATAGCCCCTTCAAGAAACCTACTCAGGAGCGCCGCACCGTTTTTTAAAATATTCAACTTGGCGTATATTCCTAATTTAAATATTTAAAGCTGTTATTACACTCCTAGTTTAAACGTGACACTCGTGACAGATATTATCGTCACACTGTGAAAGTTGTCACACTCGAGGACTTCTAAGCTATAAGCGTTCGTGGATTCCACGGACTGCCTGGAAGTCGATTGGCTATAATTGTCCGTGGGTTTCAGGACCCTCTCTGAAGGCCCTGCGCTAAGGGCCCGCATATTTTGTTCTAAAATACACAGGAGAAAGTGGATATGCTATATGGGTTCGTAGGCCTCTGGAGACCCTTTGAAGGTCGATCTGCTGTAAGAGCCCATTGGCCTCGGGGCCCTCTGGAGGCCCTGGAAGTCGGTCTGCTATAATTGTCCGTGGGTTTCAGGACCCTCTGGAAGCCTAGATGGTATAGATCGGCATCCTCTTAATTCGGTGAGATAATGGAGTGGTGGGGACAAAAAAACTGGGTGTTGTAGGCCGGTCAAAACTAGTTTTAAACGTAATTACGGTAATGTCCCCAACCCCGTGTTAGTAATCTACTATTTAACATACATTGCATTGAGTTCACATTCAATTACGATTCACGAGTATGTAATACTGATTATAAGTTAGAACCACAAAATAACAGGGCCACCAGCCATACATTAATAGGTGTAGGCCTAGCCGCATAGCGGGAGAAAAGAGAGATACACAGAAACAATAACAAGTGAAAATTCTGGTAATAGACTGCAGCCGCGGTGCACTCTGCACTAACCTGCATGAGAGATAATTAGAAATATTTAACATTGAATGTAAAACCTGAAGTAGAACTCGGAATATATGCAACATATGACAGCCTGGACATGGCCCTTACAATAGAACATTAGACAGCCATGTAACTGACGTCAACACTCACCGCTCATTGCGCACTAAAGTACAAACTAGCAAGCCAGCGTGGAAACTTTATAATCACAACTGTGTCAATGTTCTAGCCGAACTTTTTCCGGCGGCTAGCCGTGAAATAACTCTCGGCGGTTTCTCGGCTAAGCCGCAAACTTTCCGGCGGTTTTTCGGCTTCGGGAAATTTTTTCGGCTCAGCGTCTAACGGCGGCGGCTTAGGGGTATGCCTCGTTCAGGCGGGCATTCCGGCAGTTAAGGAACCCCCAGGCCTTTCCAGGTCGGACGGTAAACGACCAGATGGCCTTACTTTAATTCCATGGCGCTCGGGTCGATGTTTTACCTGAGACGCCACTGTGGCAGACACAGTTGCCAACAACCTCCACTCGGGCGGGAGGTGCAGCGGAACTGGCTGAGTCCAGGAAAACGCTAAGTACACCGAATTGATGCATTTCTACCACTTTGTTCCATTGGCTTTTGAAACCTTGGGACCAGCTAACGCCGTGGGACAGGCGTTCCTCTCCGACCTTGGACGTCTTCTGAGCTAAATCTCGGGAGATCCAAGGGAAACCAGCTATCTGTTCCAGCGCCTGTCCGTTGTAATTCAACGCTACAACGCAGTCGCCTTCCACAGCACTTTTGTTCTCCAGATTCTTGACCAGGACGGCCACTCCAGAGTCAATATCACTTATTAGTATCTTGCACCTGAGGGATCATATATACCTCGGGTAAAAAAAATAAAAATAATAATAATAAAAATAATAATAATGAAAATAATAGCGGCAGTTCCAGATGATCTACTTCTTTTAACCCTTTGGAGGTGAGGTGGGGTATGACACACCCCACAGCTATTCCACGTTGCGTTTTTTACGGAAAACGTGGAACCAGCTTGGATTATTTTTGTCTACCTTCGTGAATGTGAAATATGAACACTTTAAGACAATATCAGGAACTATTGAGTGCACAATTTTTTTTATTTGTTTTGCATATTAAAAAGAAATTATAATTTTTCGTATATATTTTGATTTTATCGAATTAAAAAAGTTACGGCGCAGTGCCGAAAAATGAAACGGGCGAAAATATAAGATATTGCAGCATATAATTTTGCATTGATGCAAAATTGATGCATTATGCCTGGTATTATTCGTGCATTTGGTAATCTTTTGAATGAGTACTGAAAAATGCACGTGCAAAGTAAATATTGCATGGTTATTAGTTCACCTGCTGGCACTTCAATAATGATCGAAACAGTTATTTTTTTCTTGATAATCGCCAGTTTAGTTGATAATTAGTTATAATATCATAGTTTAGCTCACAAATAATGTTATGCAGCTGATATCGCGACTTGCAAGTAAAAAAGTGTATTGGGGTATATCAAACCCCACCTCACCACTAACGTTACAATGTTTGACCTCACTTCCAAAGGGTTAATTAATATTTAAGTCCCCGAGGGATATGTGTACCTTCGGGCAAAAAAAATAATAATGATAATAATAATAATCATCATCATCATCATCGTTTTTGAAAGTCTTGGGATGTTGCTTGTTACATGTAGCATGCTATATAGCAATTAAACCTGTTAAATGAACTGATGTAACTAGGGCGACCCTGTTATCGGAACACTATGTTCCTTTGGGCTTACCCATTGACGCCAATGACTTGCTTGATTTAATTTGTGTTGCTTGTTACATGGTGTTTAATAAAGTGTGTTTTGATTGGTTTTGATTGATTTGATTGGTCTTGGTCTTGAGGTTCAAAGTCTTGATCTTGGCCTTGCAATCAATCAATCAATCAATTTTCGTTTATTATTAACACAAGCTGCAAGACCAAGACCGAGAATCAACTGTCAATATGAACAGTCGTTTAACAAAACGTAATAATTTTAAAAATAGAGCAAATGATTACTAATACAATTGCTTTAGTATTTGCAAGGTATTGTATTGTATTGTATCTAAACATTTATAAAGCGCCTCTCACAGACTTCGCTAATTAATCAGAGGCGCTTCAAGTGCGAAAGACCCAGTGAATAGAAAGAGGTTTAAATACAGCGGAACGAGGCACTTTGGCCACCAGCTCATAAAGAGGCACGTGTCAATGAAGGGAGTTGAATCCACAGAGCAGGAGGAATAGGCTTTACTATTGTGGACACTTTTTTCGACTTCCGGTTATAAACCCTGGGTTTAAAAAAAGGCTGTGACTAGCGGACCGCCAGGCGGCCCGCTAGTAGGCCCTACTGGAAACTTGCGGGCCGCCTGGCGGTCCACTAGTCACTTCGATATTTTGTGACTAGCGGACAGTCAGGCGGTTCTGAAATTTCTAACACTAGCGGGCCGCCAGTCACTTGATTCTGCCAGAAGTCCATACAAATTCGAATCCTTGAACCAAAACATTGGCTAGGCTACGCTAACCCTAAGACACTAACCCTAAACGTCTGAAACCAGCCGCTGAAGGACCCCAGTCGAGACGGTGGCGATCATGTACAATCGGGGTGCCTAACCCTAGCCCTGAATTTTTAAATCCAGCTTCCATTCGCAGGTAGGCCATAGCTTTTTTGGTTGCACAAATACACACGCTACACTGACCCTAACTCCTAACCGACCCTCACGACGCTAACCCTAAGCCCTAACCGACCCTCACGACGCTTACCCTGACCCTAACCGACCCTCAAGATGCAGACACCGACCCAGATAGTGCATGGGCACCCCGATTGTACATGGTCGCCGAGACGGTTACCTTCTCCTTGTTTTTTTTACATTTCCTGCGGCCATAGGCCCGCTTCGTGCAGCATAATCGCAGCGAGTTCATATTTGGCACGTGCAACCTTATTTTTCATGGATTCTAACGTATCGGCATCACGCATTGTGAGAATACTAAACTTACTCGGTTCATATCGTTTTTTTGGAATTTTCTAAGCCGTTAAAGCTGAAAACTTGACCAACATAAACGAAACTGTCCGTTACGGCCGCCATGTTAGTTTATGAAAGTAGCCACGTTCTAGAATCACGTGACGTGTTACACGTGATTGGCGGTCCGCTAGCATACGAAACTTGCGGGTCGCCTGGCGGTCCGCTAGTCACTTTGTTAAAAAAATACTCACGACTTGTACATTTACATCAAGCGCTTGAAAAGCTGCTGTGTGTGCCAGCGACTTCAGCATCTGTAGAACGTATATTTTATCATGGCAGAATTTCTATGAGGTGCCACAAGGCACGTCTTTGTCAGAATATTCTGAGCGAATTGGTTTTTATAAAATGCAACAGGCATTTGGAATAACATTTCGCATGAAGGACTTTTGCAAATTCGAATTCGGAATTCTCTGCAGTCTGCATTTAGAGTTGTTTGCTTGAATAAAATTATAGACTCATGTTTAAATTAAAATAGCGAGTAGTCAGACTTGACACTTTTATAGTAAGGAATAGAAGTCTGGAAATGATTGTGATTTGTTGGGTCTTGGTCTTGGTCCTGGGGTTCAAAGTCATGTTCTTGGTCTTGAGGTTAAGGTCTTGACAAAAAGACTGGTTTTAACGAAAACCCGGACCTAACTCAATCAATCACGTGCCACGCCGTCAGAGACATCTAAACCATCTACGCTAAAACATTGGGTTGGTAATTACAATAATTTGAATATCTATTAATATTTGCCAGGATAATAGTAACAATTATGGACATTGTTTATTCTGATCATGAAAACTAGGCCTACTGTAGCTCAGTCCAAAAAAGTTGGGGAACGGGTGTCCCTCGCACCCGAGGATTACACCGAGCCTAAATAAGTGATAAGCAACTTTCAATTCTGCCTTGAATCTTTGACGACGCAGCCCATGTGCATTTCTGTAATAGGAACTGTTGAATGAAATCCTATAAATTGCACCTCTAAATTAATTTTAAATTTCAAAACAATGTACTAGTATCAACGCAATCTTAGCAAAGTTTCAAATGCTTTGTAGCTTGATTTATTCTTACTTCACTGTCCTTTTTCCTGTCGGTGTTGTGTTCCAATTTCCTTATTTTTTCGTTTGCACTTTTATTTTTCTCATCCAATACGGATAATTGTAATCTTGAGTCTGAGGTAAGCGAAATCTCTAGTTTGACTAGCTCGGTGCAAAGAAGGAGTGAACCGCTCTAGCTATTAATATCGAGCTGTCAATCGAACATGAATCAGCCATATTAATCAGGTGATGGCCATTAAGATTATCTCGGTGCAGAGATAAAGTGAACCGCTCTAGTTATCAAAAACGAGTTGTTGACAGAGCATGGCCTTCCATAAAAGGCCGCGCACTTGGCTGAAGTCGCAACACAGTCTAACAAATGCTGTATGCAGCGCCTGATTGGTGGGGCAGAACTTCTGCAGAAGACCAATGGATACTTGTGAGATTTCTGTCGAGAGCTGAACGAATTGGCTACCTACGGGACAAAACGCTCAATGTTGAAAAGTTGATGCGAAGTGCTGATATGCATCTGTTCTCGGCGGTGTCTCGGAGTCCGTACCACGTACTCTGTGATTTGTTCCCACCCAAAACTACCCGACAGTATTGCCTCCGTCCGCGCCCACATGACTTTGTCCTGCCTCCCAAGGACGATACTAACTTTATTCCTAGAGTTCTCTGTGGTGCCCTAATTTAGAATGCGGTTTCTCCATTTTCTCTTTACAATCAAGCAACTCTTCATTCTTTACAATCAAGCAACTCTTCATTCTTTTTTAAACCATGTTTCGGTGTGACAACCTATGGTGATAATGAGAAAATAAAAAAAATGAGCCAGCCATGCTATCCAGGTGTCGGCCCTTAACTTACTCGATGCAGGGATGAAGTTAATCGCTCTAGTTATTAGTACCGAGCTGCAAATAGAACATGAATCAACCATATTATCCAGGTGACGGTCATTAAGACTATCTCGGTGCAGAGGTGAAGTGAAGCTCTCCCATTGTCAAACACCGAGCTGATAATAGAGTTAATAAAAGTAACACTGTTAAGAGAGCAGGAGTCATCGATAGGCATATTATTCAGATGATGGCCACTGAAACCGACGGACCTAAGAGTGTGTTCAT